>VZTE01005375.1:227134-280759 GCA_013397775.1 Eulacestoma nigropectus | reverse complement strand
AAAATGTGAAAATTATATATATTATATTATATTATATATTTTTATATATATATTTAAAGGCATGAAATTAACTCCGCCTTTTAGGAGAACAAAAATAACTTCTCAGAAGTATAATTAGCAAAGCCTGAGCTAAAACAGGCTCATTGGCTATGGAGGTTTGAGTACCTGACTAAAATCATGAACCCCTACTGGCAGACATAAAGGAACAATTTCGTTAGTTAAAGGAAGCTTCTAGCATATTTTAGCTAGTGTGGAAAATCTTTCTCCAGCTATCCATGTTTCCCTTGAACGCCCAAGACATTTAGCAAGTTTCTAAATACATTCTGTGACAACTGCCTGACAAATTAAAAGGCATAGTTTGAACTTGGGTCCCTCAATACTGTCATCTATCAACTCAAAATAGAACATCATTATCTCCTATTAGATTATTCTCCTGTCAATTAGACTAATCACTAGCTCAAAAACAAGGGCCAACAGACAATAAAATAGAAACTATGTATCCTTTGATAATTTTTAAGGAGAGATGACAAGCCCTACCAAACCTTCCAAAATAACAACTTCCTTCCACTAGTGTAACTCCAGCTGTGCTTCTAGGAGCAGCAAGCAGAACTGCTGAATGACACATGCAGAATAACTTGCACAGCCTGAGATCTGACTGAAAATGCAGAGTGATGCATATGTCACAGGGTGCCTGGACTATGCTTCCCAGCCAAGGCAGATATTCAGGAAAAAAGTTGTAAAGGGAACTCTGTGACCAACAAAGACAGACTTCTTGAGCACAGGGCTCATTGGACTGGTAGAGCTGGGAAATTTTCACTTCTTTGCTTCTATCCTGTAAAGGGATGCAGAATTTCGTGCCTTTTTCTGGGAATTAACTAAGGTTATAGCTCAATCTTTTAATTTGTGTAAACCAACAGAATGTGTATCATCAAACTTCAGCTACTTGAACTAAAAGAAAAACGTGGTTTCTACAGATGATCAGAGAAAGACAAAAGAGTTACTTACATGTTCATCCATCGCATTCATTAGTCCATTACACACACTGATCCTTCAGTTACTAAAGTAAATACCATATGGTGTTGAACATCTCAATGTAAAGCTCATTGAGGAATCCAGTTAATGACTGCTAACAGGAATAATCAGGCAGAAGAGATAGCTAATATACACTCACATCTGGAGCCAGTGAATGAATGACTGTACTGCACTGCAGACGACATGCAAGTCTCTAAGGAAAGGAAATCAAATTGATATTTCAGTATTAAGCCAGTTACACATATTAGAGTTGTGAATAAGCAAAATAATGAAAAAAAAAAAAGTGATTCAGCTCTTCATCTGGAGAAAATTGCCAATTTCTGGCCTAAGCATCCAACCCTAGTGTTCATTGTTTAACATGGATCTGATATGAAATAAGGAATAGGTAATCATAACTGAGACCAGGAACAATTATGCTCCAATGATTCCTATGCATAAAGCTGCAGAAAAATATCTTGGGCCAAATTAAATGCTAATGATTTCATAATGATGGTCCCCAGCTCTACAGTAGCAGAATACAACTACAGCGTTCTCTGGAGTTTCAGATATTGGAAGACTAAGCTGCAGTCTGTGTCCATAAGTAAACTGCTGCCACCTGTCCTGTGGGCTTACTTCTGCCTGCGAAGGCTACAGGGATCTTTCATGATTGCAGTCAAAAAAAGGTTTTTTTACTAGGGATCTGTGAATAATTATTCCTATAGTTAACTGGCCAAACTGTGATATTAAAAAGAAATTCAATGTACTCCAGAAATAATTTTGCTTTTATATTTGCTGATAAAATTAAAAAGGAGGGAATAAAATTTATTTTGAAGTATAGTACTCTCATTCAACATAAGCATAAAGTTATATTTAGAAGACTCTCATCATCTTCATTATCCTTTTTACCTCCTGAACATTGTCAGTCTCAGATGTCCCTCTCCTTTTTCTCCTAGTTTATGTTCTCCGCACTGAAGGGATTAACTTCTAAACTTATAAAGCCAAACTCAGGTATTCTCCTTCTAAATATTTTCTTCTTTAAAGACTTCTTCACAAGACTGACATATTTCCTTCTGAAACTTTTTTAAAAAGAAAGCAGCAGAAAGTAGCAATATTAATGTCAGAGAAACTACCCTGCGCACTCATCGTGTAAGCTTACAGAGAATTTAGTTCATAATTATTAAAACTCTGCATTAGTCACAGCTACAGAAGCAAAAAGGCTTTTGGATACTCTCCAAGAGAGTATCCCTCTGTGATGTTGTATCTAAAAACATAAAAATTAAACTAAGAATGAAACTAGACCATATTCACTGCAGAAACTGCAAGGGTGTCAAATGTGTAAAGCAATTCTTCAGAGGTACAGTGCTGGAGCTTGTCATGGCAACTCTTCACACTCCTTCCCACTGATTTTTGGCAAGCATTTTTAATTTTTTTAAGCATTTTTACTCCTTCCCTCCTAGCCTTTTTACCCCTTCACACAATGTGAATGATATCACCAAAAAATGAATAGCATGCAAAAACATCAGTCTGCAGCCACTTTGGATAGAAGACCAAAGACACATCTAGCCCATAAATGCTGTAGTGTTGATGTTTTTGCAAGCACAGCAGTCCAGCTACCAATAAAATCTTTTTTTTTCCTGTGGAAGACATTGTATGTTGTTGAGCTATTAATGTTTACAGAAAAGCTTTAGGCAAGACCCTGTTTAAAAGGCCTGTGAGGTCTGAGAGTTTATAATCTCTATTACTCCTGCAGTCAAATTTTATGCCAATAGTCTCCTCTCATACTTGCTTTCTAAAGACCCAGCTTGCTGCCCATGCATCTTGCCACAGTTAAAGCATGCAGGTGCTCTGATTAGTAACAGAGGATTCCTAAGATTAGGCTCCCAGAGTATCTTTAGTAAAAGGATTTAGAAAAAAGGCAGTCTTTTCCATCTGCACTGCATTCACAAATTTTTCCACTCATAGTATTTGCTGTTCTCTCCATACTATGCCACATATGCCATGAATAGTCCAGAGTGCCTGACTGCTCACCAGCTAAAGTTTTGAGTCTAAAGGCCCTTTAACTCAATGACATCACCAGAAATGTCTCTGTGACAAACCATGATGCATTAAACAATGATGCAATCTGCTGACAGGATTCTGTCAGATAACAGGATTTCTGCCTGCAGCTTTGAAATACCTGTGGGTTTGCTGCACAAGAGCAATTGTCTTAAACATTTGACCAAAGAGTTAAAGGCAGCACCATTGTGCCACTTCTCTGTGATCAAGCACAAGGGTGACATTGAAGAGTGGAGTTTTCACAGGATCAGAGCCTGCCTCCGGCTACTTTGTGAGTCCCATGAAACGCTTCCCTGTATTTAGTGGGTATAAATTGTTGTTTCTCTACCACAGCTATTCATTCCCCGTAGGAGGTGGGACTGGTTGCCAGGGATGGCGCTGCTCCTTAGGTGATGTGGCAAAGGTACATGCCCCAAGATCTGCAGTTCTCAGACTCAAGTACTCCCAAACACTTAAGGACACAGGACATATCCGACTGCTGCAGAATCAAAAAGGGGGAAAGTTCACAAGGTGTACGCTCAGACTAAAGATCCTATCAACATGCTTCATCTCTACCATGTATTACCATACTGTGCACATTTAGTAAGAGTAACACAGCTGCTGCTTTTGAACACAGTCAGAGCTCAGATCTTTCATTTTGTTCCTCTTTTTGTTCTTGCACAGGAAACAGAAGAAAATTCTTAGATGAGCATTTCAAACTGTACAGATCAAAAGTAACACATGGGTGAAAATATACTCCCAGGGAACTAGTACAAGGTGCTGCATATGAAGCATACCTTAATAAGTCCATGGTGGCCATTCCAAACATTTCCTTAGCATATCCTCATGGAGAAAATGTTACAGAAATGTAAAACCAATAAAAGGGCTTATGTCTGAAATATAGATTTTACTCTTTTGTACTCCAGTGAGTAAAAGACTGTGTGTCAGGCACAATAGTTTTATATCTTAAAGAGCTGAGGGAACACAATCTGCAGTTCCTTAGTAAACCTATAGCAATTGCAAACAGCAAACTGGACGGAGATTAAGTTAGACGGCAGTGACCAGAATGAATGAAACAAATGCCAAGTCATTACCAGTGGCTGAAAAAACGAGTGAAGACTTCGCCGGTTTGTTAGTTCAGGTTTATCAGCATATTTGACAAAGTACAAAAAGTACACTGCCTAAGATGGCTGCTCTTCACAGCCTCTTCCTGCTGTGAATTAACAGCATCACTCTTTTCTTTAGAGGTAAGCGTGGTGTTGGGGAGGAGACTACCAGAAGGATCAGTAAATATTTTACATGAGCAACTCACTTATATATTTGCAGGGAGAAATCGCACTCCTACTGTTGGGAATTTGGTTCCTAGTACTTACAGAGAAAAACTAGGACCTACAACATTTTTATAATTGTAAATTATAGCTTTGTTATTAACCACACAAAAATGGTAAGACTGGAAAAAAGTTTAAGTGCCGCACAAACAAGGAAAACATAAAGACTAGGTAGGTATGTTTATTTCTACATCTATAGATGAGAACGACAGAGTGAAATGTGGAAAGAAGGGGGTAAATACATTCATGCATAAACAGTGTTCTTGCAATGGCCAATGCAGGACCTAAAAGAAATGTAAAATGGATGAAAATCCTAAGCTTTATGGGCTTCAACACTAAACACACTAGGTAAATAATAAATGAGATTGTGTCAATATTCTGCTCATTTTATTCAAAAGGCAGAGACTGGACTTGCTCAACACTAAAATATGTCATAGACAGAATGGGATATATAATAGAATGGAAACTGATAACTGCATTGCTATCAATCAGTTGCTGAAAGCAGTACTCAAAACATTGGCTGTAGCTGCCTTGTGCCAGACAGAAAGCACAAATAGTAACAGAAGATGAGAGGAACGCACCAGACTAGGCACCTTGCGAGAGTCCACCAATGGAGAACTGCTGCCTGTACATAAATAAACTAGTTCAGCTTGGGATTTTTCTCCCCTTTATATCTTTCCATTGACAGTAAATCTAGAGGTGCTATTGCATTGGATAGTTAAAAAGCTGTCATGCTGTGCTGCTTCATTTTCACGGACTATTTAACATAGCAGACGACGGTGCATCATTATGTTCAACACGAATGTGGGGGAAAAACTCTTCTGCAGATGCAGCACACTTGGAAGATTTGATATCTGTATCATGTACAAGACAGATTTCTGGTTGTATTTACAGCCTTGTCTGTGGTCACATCCAGCCACAAGGAAATTCAGAACAGTGCCAGCAAACACAAAATTTACAAGGTGCAAGTCTATTTTAGTACAGACTTAATAACCAAATTTGCTTTAAAGCCTATTCCTCCATTATCTTTTTAATATTTGAAATAATTTCACACAATCACAAAAGATATAAAAGTAAATTTAAAAAATAATAAAACAGAAAAAGGTACACAGATATAATGCCTTTAGAGAGCAGTACTGTATAACCACTCACAAGCACTCTTGGGTAATGAAATGATGTATCTGATATCGGAGAGTAAACATGGCATTTTATTGAAAGACGATACAAAAGAATAGTATTGATATGATATGGCAAAAATACTAAGTACATGATAAAAATCTGTAAAAATATACACTTCCAGACTTCTGTAGTCAATAAAATTGCTGTTGATTCATCACCTGCTGTAAGACAACGGAACTGATTTCAGTAATTCTTTATTGGAACCTACTTGCGCTTTCTCAGGCTATTTATAGGAAAGACATGAGTTTCTGCAATTATACTTTGTCATCTGAATAAGACTAGTGAATTTGAACCCTACTTTTTTTCTGTATAACTTAAGAAGCGTGCAAGGATGCAAGTCCTTTTCCTGATTACACCAATCATTCAATCTTTAAGAAAAAAACCCTATAATTTGTTATGATATAAAGATCGTGTTTTAAGGAAAATATTATATTCATTTACTCAAATGAGGTCTGGTTTTATCTGAGGAGGAAAGACATTATGAAAAACCTCACAACCACTTCATTCTTTCATAGTAAAAAAGCACCACTGAATCAAAAAACATGTTAAAGGTTACAAGGAAATGCATGACACGAGTTAACTTGTATTTACAGGTTACCTACCCTTGAGAAATAAAAAATCTCCACCTGTTTTCCTTTAAGCACTGCAAATTGTTCTTTTAAGAAATCACAGAATATTCTGAGCTGGAAGGGACCCACAGGGATCATTGAGTCCAGCTTTTAAGTGAACGGCCCACACAGGTTCTGAACCCACAACCTTGGCAATATTAGCACTATGCTTTAAACAACTGAGCTAATCACAATGGCATAAGACAACAATGGCTGGGAGTATCTCAGAGTCTCTCCTAAAAGAAAAATGAGCAAAATTCTGCCTTTATGTCAGTGTTCACACGTTACATATGTATCTGCTGAGCATTTATGCCATTATCAGTTCAACACAGCAATCATAGCCCAGAGTTAATAATTCAACATGGTGTTATATACAATTTCCTGGTACAAATGAGCCCTGATTATAACCATTCACATTTAGATTCCCATCTGCTACTTGAGATTTCTGTTCTGTTTGTAACATTTTTCTTCAGGTACAGTGCTGCATTGTAGCGACAGATCTATAATCATCTCCCTTCACAGCAGGCAGTGGGAGCACCGCACGCTTTTACACGTCTCAGTAATCATTTAGTCATATACATTAATAGTGAATGTATGTGCCCACTTACCATCTTGTTGTAAAAATTTAAAACAATGAACATTAAATTGGATAAAACTGCATCTTTAGGAAAAATAAAATAAAATAAAACAACACAACAAAAATGTTCTAAAGGGAAGGCAAAGAGGTTTTTTGAGAGCATAAAGCTGTCACGACAGGTGACTCATGTTGGGCTGCATTAGTCATATCATGGCACATTATATAACCAGAGGCAATTGACACAACATAAACTGATACATCACAACATAGCTTGTCAGCAGTGAAATATATAAAGCTAGGCTTTTTAAAGAAAATACATGGAAGAAAGTTTTGTGGGTTTTCTAAACACCACTCAGGAGGACAAAAAAAAAATGGTGTGAAACATTCTGTTGTGAGTTATATTTTTGCAAGAACACATTCTGCTACCTTTAGTATTTTGGAGGATTTGAATTGAGTAGACTTAGTGATCTTGATGGACTGAAGTCAATTGAAATCCCGAACAGCTTAATGCTTTTCTTTAACAGCAAAATTGGTTAGGCATACTTAGCAATTTTATCGTTTTCATTTAGATACCACATTACTGCCCGGTCTCTGAAATGACTTCGTGATGTTCCCCTGGGTTAAGGTGCAGCTACCCGGCTGCACAGACCCGGCTCACGGCTCTGGAGAGCCCACACAGGCCGCGCTGTCCCACACCACACATCGGAGATTCCCCAGAGAGCTGCAAATCCAGCCGGGATTTACCAGCGGCGCCCCGGCCGAGGGACCCGCAGGCCTGGCCGTGCGCGGGCCGGGCCGGCGTGGCCGCGGCCATGAGGGGCGGGAAGGGCGGCCGGGCTGGCGGGCAGCCTCTGCGGGGCAGCTCGGGATCCTGGGGACAGCACCCTCCTGGCAGCTGACGGGAAGCGCTCCTCGCGCTCTCTACCCTTCAGTAGAGAACTGGGAGGGAACAAACCCCAGACGGGCAGGAGAGATAGCCGAGCACGCCCCGATGTCTGTGCCCAGCCCGGTGTGGTCCCTGGCGAACCACAGGCGCTGTGAGGGTACCCGAGGCTCCCCCCGGCCGCCGGCGGCAGTGCGGGATGTGTCACCGCAGCCACAGGATGTGTCACCGCAGCCACAATCCAGCCGGAGCTGGCGAGCTGTGGACAGGCCGTTTGCCAGGTGAATCAAACGCCACATCCTGGCCAAACCCTGGGAGCTGAGCAAGGCTTGCTGCTGATGGGAATCGCAGAATGGTTTGGGTTGGAAGGGATCTTATAAATCCTTTAGTTCCAACACCCCTGCCAGGGGCAGCAACATCTTCCAATAGACCAGGATGCTCAGAGCTCTATCCAACCTGGCTTTGAACACCTCCAGGGATGGTGTGTCCACAACTTCTCTGGGCAACCTGTTTCAGTGCCTCACCACACTCACAGCCAAGGATTTCTTCCAGATATCTAACCTAAATTTCCCCTCTTTCAGACTGAACCCATGTCCTGTTACTCCTTGTCCTATTACTACAGTTCCTGATGAAGAGTCTTTCAGCTTCCCTGTAGGCCCCTTCAGATACTGAAAGGCTGCTAAGAGGTCTCCACGCAACCTTCTCTTCTCCAGGCTGAGCAGCTGCAATTCTCTCAGCCTGTCCTCAGAGAGGAAATCCTCTTAGTCCCCTCATCAACTTCATGATCCTCCTCTGGACTTGCTCCATGTCTTTCTTATGCTGGGGATACAAGAAATGTACAGTATTCCAGGTGGGGTCTCTCAAGAGAGTAATAGAGGGGGAGAATCACTTCCCACAACCTGGCCACACTCCTTTTGAATAATCCTGCCAGCCCAGGAGCTGCTGGTTTCCCTCTTCTGTAAGCCACATAGCAACATTTTCATATGGGGCTGCAGTTCAAGAGGTACAGACTTCAAATGGATGTGGAAGTGAGTCTGCGTATCCGCACGCACATCTCTGATGGGCTCTTGAAGGGAATGGTCACATTTCAGCTGTGTCAGGGAATGACAGTCTCTCCTCAGAGCCTCTCTTACAGTTCACTGGGCTAATCTGGGTACTTAATAAAAAATGTACTGTGACAGCTTCCAAATTCCTGCTCTTAGGATGATGAACTTGAAATAGTTTATCATTACTACTATTTCTGGCATCATCTCTGAGCTTCACAGACACATAATTAGAAAGCAGACTGGTGGAGGCCAGATTGCATCATATGTTCACGCTCGTGAACATACAAAGGAGGTATTTTTGTTGTCTTTCATTAAAAATCTGTGTTCTTATATAGCCTCTTCAGAGGATTATAGTTAAATGCTGGAATATAATTAAATAGGAAATAGTTTTGAAATGCAGCTGTTCAAATTGCAAACCAGAGCACACATACCCCTTAGAGATTAATCACAAGTCCAGTTCCGTTTTCCAAACCTGGAAAACCTCAAGCCTATATATTAACACATCAAGTCACAAGGTACATCTGACATAAAAAGGGAAAATGCCAAGCTTAGGAAAGTCATTTAGTTGATCCTAACATGGACACAGCCCCAGTGTTCAGTCACTGGCTCTGCAGAAATGTCAGGGATCAGTGGTGGGACAGGGCAGGGAAGCAATACGTGATACATGATGCTGAACCTCAGTGTATTTTCTCAATTTCCCATACAGCAATCCACTTAACTCTGTGTGAACACAAATGTTTAACCAAAATCCCAGTCCAGGTGAAGTTTGGAGAGAATCTGAAATGAGCCTGGAAGTTTGCATGAGGACACTGCTGTTCCCAGTGAGTGCAACCATTTCAGAATACGAAGACCTCACTACAGTCTCCCTGTCCAGGTAGAGGTTTATTTACTAGTCATGGCACATCCTTCCTGGCAGAGGTAAGCATTTGGAAGGCAGGAAAGGCTTAAGCCATGGGGTGCTACTTGGAACATGATAAGGATGTCAATTTTAATATGGTAAGCAGTGGCAGTCTCTAAGGTAGATAAGATAAACCTTCTAATTTACAGTGCTTACCATAGGTCCACCTGTGGCATAGACCAGCTCCTCCCTCCTTGCTTGGAACTTTATAAATTTGGTAGCACTTCTATAATGAAAATAACAAATAATTAATGTGAAAAGATACTTGTGTGTCTTTGTAAATAACATGAGGTCTCTTCTATTTTTCCACTTAGACTATATTCAATGTTAATTTTTGGAATTACAAATTGTGACAAGATAAAAACTGTAGAGCTTTTTTTACTGATCACATTCGTTTTCTTGTTTTCTTTTCATAGAATCACAGAATATTCTGAGTTGGAAGGGACCCACAAGGACCATCAAGTCCAACTCTTAAGTGAATGGTCTTTTATAAAACCTTTTTCAAAATTAAGATAACACACTGTATCTTTAAAATTCTCCAACACCCAACATACTGTGAGTGCTGTTCTCACTCGACACTTTTGTCGAGCTGAAATTAATTGCATGGTTAGAAACATCCTTTCTGTAAATCATTCCCTTAGAGCCTATCCATTTTAAAGCCCATGCTGTTCAGAGGGCTGCAATACACCCATTTGTGTGTGTTCCTCCTCCCTTGATCAGGTACATAGCAAACACCTGTGTCGCTGTTGTACCCGGGATGGTGAGAAACAACACAACCAAGATCTGGAGAAAATGGCTTATTTAATGAATTATAAATCGGTTTATATAACTTGATTCACAAGAGTAGCATAGTACTATTGGTCCCTTGGTCAACCACCTCCTAGAATGATTGGTGGAGGCTATACAACACCCATTTCAAAATATTTTCCTCAGTGTAGCATAACAACACTAACTGAGCAACAGCAGGTGCAAAGATAGAGAATTAGTTTACAAAAACCCATAGCAGTGTTTTGCATAGTTTTCGTGAGAGACACAGAGTTCTCACAGAATGCTGCAGAAAGATGAAAAATCCCTCTACTAAAGCTTTTCGGTGTCCACACACATGGACACTGTAAATATGTGCATTTGATCATCAGTACAACACTTGAGTGTGTACTGCGCACTTCCTATCCAATCATGCTTCTAAAGAGGAACACTAAATTGAGCAAAAATAACCTGAAACAAAACTATGTCACCCTCGTATAAGGCTTCATCATTATTTACAAGAGAAGCCCCCCGGAGAAAGAGCCTTTCTTTTATTTGTGGGTTTTTTTTCTTTTATTTTTGGTATTTGTAATGGTAATAGAGAAGAGGAAAAAAAGCTGTGACAATGTGGTCAGCCCATCCTAAGGGCAATGTCTTTTTATTCTTCAGGCTATATTTAGAACCGTCACTTGCTAAAAACACTGTCACCTAAAATGAATTTACAGAAGAGGCTTTGCATTATACACATGGCCTGAAGCATTTATACTGTAACATCACAGCAACCAAAATGAAAGTGTAATTGTACAGTCTAATATTAACTAATTCATACCAGTTTCATACAAATTTTAGCATTTAGCATTCATTTGCTCTTTTGCTAAGGAGTTCCTCCTCCATTTCATTCTTAAATAATGTGCCTGTTCTTGCTCAAAGGAGTATCTGTACTAAAACACCATGCTCTTTTGCAGTCAGAAGGATACTAATTTCAAGATGTGGATAAAGACATTGCTAGAAAAACAAGCTCACAGAAACAGGGAAATCACAGTTTAAATTCAGAGTGTGGTTTCCACTTCTTTCTCCAGGTAGCCATCTTACTAGGATGGAGGGTCTATGGATTTTCTTTGGGATGAAAGAGACTTGTCATGTACTGTTGCTTCAGTTGACAAGGACAGAATTATTCAGTTTAACCATGTTTATTGTTTGCCAATTGATACGTTGTTAGGCCTGAGAATCTAACCCTTGTAGAAAACAAAACTTATGAACTACTGAGCTCATTGACAATTTGAAAGCAGTGCATTTGCCCTGATTTTTGTGCCAAAAACCTTAAGTCCTTATATTCTGGAGGCACTGTTTATGCAATATTTCACTTCCAAACTGAAATAATTCACTTGAGATACTGCTCTTGAAGAAAAAATTGTCATTTGTACTCAGTTCTGTATGGATTTGAAACCACATGGAACAAACTCAAGAGTTTCACTAGGCCTTAATCCTATTCCTGATAATATTAGTGGCCAGTATATGAAATCCTAGTATTTCATCATGCTCTAAAACTTTTTTCCTACAGTGACTGCATAAATTTACTTTAACACATATATTACTGCTTCGGCAAGAAGTAGGGCAGACAACTGAAACAGCAAAGTCGGGAGCATATTGAACTAGAAATTGAAGGATCCCCACACTTTAAGCCCTTTGCAATTGTGACTTGGACCATGGCAGAATTATCTTGATGATAAGAACTAGTCATTTATGCAAAAGACAGTAAATACTTAATGGCAAAAGTTCAATGTCCTACAGAAATATCCAAATGAGTGAACTTGACTAAGCTGAAAGGTGGGCACTTGAAGAGGAAGATTCCCTTCAGTTTGTATGACCCTAGGAACAAAGCTCTGTCACTTCCAGTGCCCAGCAGAGCTCTTTGAGATCTAGCTTAGATAAGTCAGCATATTGACTTCATTAAATAAATTAAATTACATAAATTAAACCATAACAATGTCCCAAAATAGCACTTCTATGTCAACCACATCAAGTATATTCCAGATTTTCTCCATGTGCTACAATACTTCAGACCTCAGAATAATGGCCTTTCAGCATGAGTACATCACAGAGAAAGGCACAGGCAAAGACTTGTCACCACCTTTTATGTAACCCAAATAGAACTACTTATCTCTTGTTTACAATGAAAATGTTTAATGAAAGAGCACAATTTACAATACACAAATGAAACAGGCCAGGATCAGTAAGAGATTAATTAATGTTTTATAATAAATGCTTTATCTCCAGTATTTAGTACACCTATACTGGTCACGCATCCCCTTCATCTTTCAAACACAATAGGACACATAAGGGTCAGCTCACTTCTGGGTCCAGTATTTTCCATAGCATACATCAGTCATGCCTTGAGCCATGCTGCAGAAACCTGAAAAATAGATTTCTTAGGGAGTTCTGTGGTCTGTTGCAATAAGGACTCTTCCCCTTTGTTTTAATAAAACCCCCTTACACGTGCTTACCATGCAGGGAGCTGGAAGCCTGGATTAGAACAACTATCCCATGACTTCACAGGGAAGTTACAAAACCTTCAACTTCTTCCAGAAAATATTTTTTCTTAGAGCAAACTAAATCAAAATATGAGGCTCTCCAAACTGTCAGGGCTTTTTTTGTCCTAGACTTGTATATCTGGGTCATATAGTCATGTAACATCCTTGGCTGTGATCACAGCTATTGATTCCAGTGCTGAAGGCGACAGAATAAATGCTATATAATAACAACAGTGCATGAAACAGCAAGAAGGGTAGACCAGGTCAGTCTTTAATTGGTAAGCACATGCTTGCTGAGAGCAACAGCAAGAACACTGCCCTTAAAAATGAAGAATTTTTTTATAACAAAGAAGTTAACATCTTAAAAAAGTGATCTGCTGACCGAAAAGGATTGTAATTAATAAATATTGATACAATTATTAATAAATGCTAAGATTATATGTTATGTTAATATTATAATTTAAAATATTTTTCTCCTGCATGCACAACCAAGAAAGTTAGTCTAAATTATTTACTAAAATAGATTATTTAAACAGTATTAAATCCCTGGGCATCAGATACTGCTGGTCTGCATTTGATTTTTTAATTTTGTTTTTCAGAATGGAAAAAAATTCTTTATTGTTCCATCACAAAAGAGATGTTTGACCCATGTAAGTAATGGTAGAAATGGTCCTGTTTCCAGTTCTCGTGTGTTTTGTTCTGGTCTTTCCCCCAGAGGTCCATAGATGCTATGGTGCTTCCCAAATTGATGTTTGTCTTCTATACATTTGAGATTTGATTTATCAATTGCTCTGAAAATGAGGACCAAGGATCAAAAATAGTGTTTTGGGCTAAATAAGATCAAACCATTTGGAGTAATGGCTTTACAGGCTCAGTGGCCCATATCACAAAGGCAATTTTGTGCTAGGGGTACTTGACAGCTGGTGTGCACCTTCTGTGTGTTGGATGATAGCAATGGGGCTGAAATTAACTAATTTATAGATTACAGTCATCTATGATTTTGAGTAAAGAGTCAGAGTCCACTAGTAATCAGGAAAGATTTGGGGTTACCATTTATACAAGCGCTTTCACTTCAAGTGTAATATACCACACAGGTGTCACCAACACTCAAACAAAATAACTTTGCCAATTACAAAATCTTTAAATACAACTCACTACTTGTAATATAATGTTGATTTCTTCAGAGTTTTATTATCTAAAATATAATTTGTGGCAAAATTTTAGCATCAAGGGTTGTACAGAATGGACTATAGCCAGAACTATTGTGGTTTAGGGTGTATTTTTATTATATAATAAAATAATCACAAGTAAAAATTACAGTGTGACTTTAAAATGTAAGATCAAAAAATATAATTCATTAAATTCTGTAATTAAACTAGCCATCTTTACTGAAAAGTAGTAGAAAATGAAAGACAAGCAGCAGCTTGGGCACCTGTTAAAATTGGTTTGTTCAGGACAGTGCTCTCATGTTTCTATTAATTATGCTGCATAAATACAAGCAGCACTGATTAGAGACAATCTGCTGAACACACTGTAACAATGGCACAATGGCATCTAAATGCTTTATTTTATCTTTATTACCTCAGGGTAATGAATTGTAATGTAAAGAGCTGATGAGTAATTAAACTCATCAACTGTGGATTCAGAGATATTTTTAGTGTCATATGATGGAAAATCCTCTCAAGAGTAGTGAGGATATAGTTTCACAGCATATATTATATTCCTTAACAGGTCCCATGAGGAAGCTCTTCATACTGTTTCTAAATGATGAAATTAGGAATGAACACTGTATCGATCTTCATTTTTTATTTCTTCCCTGCACAGGTTCAAAAACATTAGAGAACTTCTTCGTGAGCTAAAGCTATTTTCTGCTTGCTGAGTGCCAACTGGGATACAGTAGCTCTTTTGCCCAAAAAACCCACATACATATCATCATCAGATGATTTTATTAAAATAGCCAAGGTCCATCCGAAACTCTTTTTATTGCTCCAAAGTATTCCTTCTAATTTCCACTTTAAATTCATCCAAGACTAGTTTATACATCTTTGTTTATATACATATTAGCTTTTAATGAAACAGCAAATCTCCTTCCTTGTTCTCAACTTCTCAAAGCAATCAGACAGTGCAATCACAGGCCCTTGAGGCTTCCAATCTGCTGAAATAAGAAGTTCGAACTCTTTTAGATTTCAGTTAAATGAAATGCTCTGTTGACCCCAGATGGACTTTTCAGTACATACTCCACTCCTACCTATCCAACAGTACTCCAAGTAAAATCTATCTAGTGCTTTTTACCACAATTAAATTTTAACCACAATTAAATTTCATTCATCTCAGATGGAAATACCTGTTATTAGGCAATCTGGGATTTTTTATATGTAGATATATTTTTTTTAAGCTAAAGAAGGTTAAGGAGGGCAACTCAACAAGCAATTAATACGCTTCAGTCCTTTTCCTACTGAGGAACTTGGAGCTTTCAAAGAAAAATCCTTGTGATTAGTTCCCAAAAGCTTGCCTATACACCATCTGTTGTATTTTGCCCAAGTTCTACCAAGAGAATTTCTTAGAGCATCTGGATCTGATATTCCAGACTTCTGTTGTACTGACATTGTTTCACATTGGGGCATTACAGATACAGTTTGGTTAAGGGCCCTGAAATAAGTATTTATTACAAACTATAAACATAGGAAATGGAAACAGGACACTGTAAGCAGACAATAGGAAATTGTGCGAGGCAGACTGACACCAGGGGCTACAAAATGAGCTAGAGTTACTGCAAACAGTGATTTATCATAATGGCAAAAAAAATCAACAATAACCTGCCTCTTCTGGCACCCTCACAGCATGCAGCAATAATAATAAAAAAATGACATAGAAACCACTTCCTACTTTCTTAAGCAGGAATGTCAATGTATGTTTGGTTCTATATCCTGACTCTCCTACTGAATGGGCATTAAGCCCAGTTACAGCTTCACAAGTGAGCCAGGCTCATCCCTGCTGAGCAGCACTGGCAGACAGAAACTGAGAAACAGCAGAGAGCTGCCACTCAGCCCTGCCCTGCGAGCTCGGCACCCCTCACTTCATGCACACACCTGAGAGTCACTGGAGAGGATGTGGAGCAGGCTGAGCTCTTCTGAGTGACAAGCACAGAGCTCAGAGAGGGAGACTGAAGGGAAAAATCATCAGTCATATGGGAGCTGGCAGTTCTTTTCACTGCTTCTTGAACCTGATCATTGTATACTTCAGCTTCTTTATCCAGCCTGATGCTGCCTTCATGTTGCTTTGGGGACTATTCCTTCTCTCAGTTTTATTCAGCCAAATGTCTGCCAGAAGAAATATCAGTGAGACGTTATCCTCTTTGCTTTCTATACCTGAAATGAATGATTAATTGTTTCAGACATTACCTACCTCAGGCTTGGAAATCCACCTAAAGTTCCAAATAGCCTACTAAGCGTTCATTTCTTTCATATTATGTCTGTGTTCCAGATTGCATCTCAGAGCAAAAATATAATTGCTTGGTGCTTCAGCAGTTTCATTCCAATCCTTGACCTTTGCAAGAAATTCCACTGTACTATACAGTTTTGGTCTATTTCTCATGGCTTTTTAAGCATCCAGGGAAAAACAACTTCTGTTTCAGTGGGGTACTCTTGAGGAGCGGGTGACATCTCCAGATCAGTGGGTAAGACTAACAAAAAGGACATCTTCCCAGTACAAAGGGCTGTTTTAGTGCTAAACTTCTAAACTGCAGCATCATGGACATCCATTTTCTAATATAGAATGTACCTTTCTGTATTTTTGTTATACCTTTGTCATTACTTCTGCATTAATCTCTCACAGATGTTCTAGATATTGTCATGTTCCTAACAATATTCCATTTATCTTGCTTCTTTTTTGGTTTGTGGGTTGTTTGGGGTTTCTTGTGGGTTTATGTTGGGATGTTTTGTTTTGATTTTTATGGGCAGAGGGAGTGTCTTATTCCAGCTGATTTTGGAGCTGAATAATGAAATAAAACATAGATCAATCCACAGAAATTTACTAGAAATGTTCTATTGCTGGTTGATCCTGGCTAATACATTCAGTCTGTGTTTTGAAATCACCTTACCTGGGAACAGGACCAATACTTCATAGTATAACATCTGAGTTCTTAACTGTGTGAGAATTACACCATTTAAAATCAATGCGTGACTACTCATTCTTGAGACATTTTTGTGATATTCTATTTAGAGAACTCTCACCGGTGAGATGGTATTTCCATCTGTAATAGCCTCACCACGAGAGAAGAATTAAACTGACTTTCTGACAGTGAGTCTTCACTGATCAAAGAACTTTTTCCAGTCAGAAAACTCATATTTTTCAGTTCTTCAAGCAGACAGGACTTCACATCACATCTTTGCATGAGACTGAAATAATTACATGCTTTGTTACACTGCAGTATTGAGAGATTATTAAGACTTAAAAACAAAAGTATATTTTAGTACATTTATCAAGAACTATATTGTGATTCTTCCTCTGCTACATAAAAGAAAAATGTGCTAAAAAATGCACATGGGTCACTGCATACAGTAGATGAAGCATGAGAGTGGGAGCTGTGTTCCTCTGCATTCTAGTCCTAGCTTTGACAATCATCATCTTGCTTCAGGCAAATCACTTGGAACTCTTTGGTTGCAGCTTCTCTATCTACAAAATAATTAAAAATATTTTACTGTGTAAAGCCTTCACCGTAAATTAAAAGCTAAGGGAACTATTACGTCCAAGTTAAAAGGAGCTGAAAACAATTTTTAACTGCAGATTCTGAGCCAAACTCAGTCCAGTGGTAACCAAATGTAATCCAGATGAAAAACACTAGGATTTCATTAAAAGCCTCACAGAGCCTTTTTTTTGACTCTGTAAATTGACAGAGCGACACCAGGCCCACAATGCTCAGCTAATTAAGCAGGTTTGTAGGGAAATAAGATTATAAATTGATGTGCTGGGTAATAGACTTACAGCTGAAATTAACATTTGTGTGTGGGTTTGTGAGATAAGAGTTTAACATTTCTGACATTTCATCACAATAGCGGTGCCTTCCTATTCTGCCAATGGGTTTTTTTCCCTTCTCTGCAATTTCCCCAGTTTCTCACATATTCACAGATTCCTAATGCCCCCTTTCAAAAAGCAGTGCTATGCATTCAAGACTCATGGAAAAGTGGAAGAATATTGAGTGGTCAGGTGGTCACACAGGACACTCACCGCACCTCAGTCAGAGAAGGCACTACAGAGCACACAAGCATGAAAGTACTTGCCGACTGCGTAAGTCTGGGCTTATATATCCACAGTGCCACTGGCTTTTGCTCCATTTTATTTTAGAGAGCTTTCTTCATTCCAGCTAGCGTAAGATCTATTTACCTACTTTGGTTTTTAAAAGGTCACCTTTTCCCTGGGATAGAAATCTGAAGTTTCATTTTATTATAAAAGCTTTAAAATGGAAAAGTGACACTGTGCTTCTGCTTGAGTTTTACTGCTACCTATTTTTTACTTAAAAATACCTGGACAAAAAACCCCCCAGGAATTCATGTATAAACTGTATTTTTTATATAATATAAATTACATTTACAGTAAAGGGTAATAAAATCAAGAGGAAGAACAATACGGACCAGATTTCCCTAAAGAATAATATAATACCTGAAATTCAGGCTTTATCTCTTCTGAAACAGCTTAAGTTGAAAAAAAAATCTGCCCAAGCTATTACATAAATCTAAGAGATAACTGCATGGTACAAATCTCTAACTGCAACCCACAACTATCTAAATCGCTATGAAAAACATATGTTTGACATAAAAATAACTGGCATTATGTTACCATGCAATGAAATCTCAGTATAAGTCATAGTTAATTATACATTCAGGGAAAAAGTGAATAATTTAACCCACATCTCAGAAAAACTCAAAAGAGCTAAGCAAAAAACATCCATCAATCCATTGTATCCCTACAGCATATTTCTACACAACCGTAAAAGGAATAAGCAACAAAAAGTCTTACTCTTTACTAATTGAAGGATACATCAAAACTCTAATTAAAAATGTTCTGAACTGAGATGATTACTCAAAGGTGAGATGGCGTGCCCTAATAATACTTTAACCCCAGCTACATTGCCACAGTAAGTTCAGGTTTGAGGTTCAGGAGCAGGGGGTACAGAAGCAGGAAACTTCCATGTAAATTGTCCAGCCATGGTTTGTACTGCAAGTAGGGAAACACTACCCTGACCCATGCTGTCCTTTCTGTTCACTTAGATTTCTTAAGCCTCTCATTGATTGCTGAGATTCTAAGCATCTTAGTAAGTGTTTTTTTAAGAGGGCAATTCAGATATGCACTTGTACATGAATACCATAACTATCAAGCCATTGAAATTACTCTCCTTTGAAACACAAGGCAGTAATTTTGTTAATCTATCCACCCTCTGATTAGGGACCCTATGTTAATGGGAGTCTACACATCTGTGATCCTTTTGGTCAATGGTGAAATGTGATCTTGCCAATGGCTTTTTAGCTATTCCTACAAAGATTTTGGTTTTCTATTTTATATAATTTTATTAGCAAGCTTCTCATTATTTATGTGATTAGAAGTTAGAAGATTTCATGGTTCTTTTGTTTATATATAGCACAGTGGCTAATTGCTTTTTGTGGCCCTGAGGAGATGAGGAAAGTCATTTTATTATCTACCTTCATGATACTTTGATCAACTCATGTACAGGAAAGAAAGACTTTACTTTCAACTCATATGGAATGTCTGGAGTGTTAAATATGAATTTGGCCTCAGCTAAATCACAATTTAAAGTATTGTTTCCAGATTCTGGAAACCAGAAGACATAGCCCAGTTCAGAGGAAAGTGTAGCTCTTTGCTGCACAGGAGATCCAATTTAACATTCTTGACGGTTTCCTCTGGCATAAAAATCTACTATTTGCTTAATGTGATTATAAGATTAATGGTATTGTATTTTGTATCTGAGAATTTACTTGGGTTTACAGCTTTTAATCTATGGCCTAATTGAACAGAAGTCATTTCCTCTTCCCCAAATTTCACTCATACTGTCTTCACCATTCATTCTCATTAGTAAGATGTTCTAAAGTCAGTACTTGTGCTGATCTTACCTATGTAGAAAGGTTTGAGATCTTTTTTCCTGACCTTTTGTAGCCTGCAGGAATGACTGGAATACTAATCACATATTACAGGGTTGAATTGTGCTAATAACCACACGGATTCCCAAGAACACAACAGAGAGACACCGTACCAGGTATGAACATGTTGAGATAAAATAGTGATACAGGACGATGAACAGCCAAATAGTTTGGTTGTTCCTTTAATGTAAAAAATGTTGCAAAAAACCTTTTCCTTTCCTCCTTTGTCTTTTCTAACACCAGATATCATCTCTTATTACTCTCTCGTACCTTTATGCAGTCTAGCTATACTTAATGAATCATCATCTGAGATGATACCTAAACAAGATAACTCCCAATTCTTTTTGCTCATTTGAAATATTTTAGCTTAAGCAATTCAGAATAAAAAGAAGTTTAAAAAATATTATCCAGTGAACAAGCAGGGTGAAAAGAAAGTCACCGAAGTGGAAAAAAACCAAGAATGCTATTAGGAAAAAAACAAAAAAACCCCAAGATGTGCAGTGAAAAGATACAATCTAGTTCAGGGAAAAAAATGCGGAACAGTGCATGTAGGTCAGTAACTTCCAGGGTTTGTGTGCACCTCTATTCCTTTTGGTGGGTCATTTTTACATATTGTTTTCATAATTTTGTTCATAATCACTTTGGAAAGGGAATAAATTAAAACATGGATAAGGTTTTGCAAACCAGAACTATTTTTGCAACTCTTCCAAAGATAGATGTAGATTTTGAGATGCCACATAGTCATAAGATCTGCTCACCCTTAATGCAAATACCAAGACCGTAGTTGCTGTTCCATCTTCTGAAAATATAGCAATTATTTTTGGTCATTCTGCAATGCCAGCCCAGACAACTTTTAATGCATCTGAAGAGGTCCATATATACATGCTGGCTTGAAAGATTTGATCAAAGCTCACTAGAATTAGTAGGAGATTTCCATTTTTTTCAATAGGCTTTGAATGAGGGCAGCATCATTGGAGGTTTGAATATTATTGCAATGCTGGATGGATTTTACTTAGCACTTTACATAAAGGGACACTACCTACTGCAGGAAGCCAGATTAAATGGAGATAAACATGTAGGTTTAAAAAGACTTGCCATCAAAGTGTGGCTTGCTTCATCTTTACTGAGTTTGAATTATCCTATAAATAGAGCAAAGATGAAATGAAGTATAAAATATTGGGCAGCATATAACCAGCTGTAAAGAAAAACGGAACAGCAACAGAAAAAAGGAAGCATACTAATAAAAACACATAAAGTAACATGTAGTATACAAATCCCCCCTTGAATAAGTTTCTTACACAGCTACTCAATTTCAGATGCTGGAGTAGCCCTGTGAGCCTTAGGGTTTCATGGTGTTCATACACACAGGCACAGAGCTGTGTATTGCATTGTGCAGGCACATTTGCAGTGCAGTCCCAGCATTGGTTTGCCACACAGAACAGCGAGCAAGCAGCAGTTTTACTGCCTTGCAAAAATTCTCATTATAAACACTATTAATCAAAATACTTTATAACAATTCTTGAGTTGAATATTCTTCCATAATGTATCTAGACATGAATGTGATATCCTGTGTTGTAGGATGATGGTCAGCATTTGGATGCATAAATTGGTTTCAATTCAAGTGAATGTTAAATACATCTCAAGGATTAATAGGATACTTGCATTTGACAAGAATTTACTTAATCAATTTACGAATTAAAAGTAAGCATCTTGACATTCCCACAAATCTGCATTTTAGTGATTAAAATGCTTAGAAGTAAGGATCTCATAAAAACAGAATAGATATTTAGGGAAAGATTTTTAAATGGCAACATTTAGAGATAGGGTAAATATATTTAACATTCACTTTTCCATTCCATCAAATGATGATGAGAATATATAACTGACTGTGCTAATGCACTTTAAGATCTGTTAACAAAAGACACCATTAGAGTTTTTCACTTGAAATGGAGGACTTGCTTACAGAAACACCTTTCTTCATTTGTCTCTGCTATGTGCACCTCTCAAACCAGCATCTCAGTCACCTCTTAGCCATTATGGTAGTGAAAGCATTGACATCTTTCTTGCGCAGCCATGAAGTCCTCAGGTGATGTGGGTCTAGATTTACCATGGCATTCATAGACTGCCTACAGAAGCCAACAGGAAGTTTGCTTACAAACTCCCTGCACTGCTTGCAGGTCTCCATGACTTCTCTTACACATTACATCACTTACCTCCTGCAAATGTGTAAGTGGTGGCTGTATTTGCCATCCCAAGTATGCATGACTCAGGAGAGAGAAACAGGATTATTTGGATTTCAGTCACACGGTAGGGAAAATCAGACTTGAGGACAGTTGAAATACAGTGGGGAATGCTGTGAAGAAACAATCTGAACAGTGCAGCATATAGAGATTTTTCTATCAGAAAAAACTAAGAAGGGGGGAAAGTATTTATAAAGCTTAAAATGGGTGAATAATTCGGGACATCAATATGGAGGAGAGAATGGGACTGTACTTTGGAAAAAGAAGCTTATTTTTCTGATTCTTCCCTACAAAGTCCTCTTGTGGCAGCCCAATGTGAGTGCAAACACAAAACATAATATAGCCATAGAAAGGATTAAATATAATGCAGAGAGTGAGGGGACATGGTTACAGCTCTGTATACTTCATGATCCCTATTTCAGGTTCCACTATGCTTTTCTGAGGAAGTCCTATGTTCTCCCAAAGGTGACTGCTGTTATAGGTTTAAAAGATTCTCCATCTTCTCTCTGCTCACCTGAAGACTCACAAGAATCTGTTCCTCTGAGTTCATCACTGAATAACTTCTTTATGAATATAATTTTCATTTAAATTATTTCATTGTTTTTCTTCCACCTATTCATGTACAGATCTAAAATTATAATTTAAAAAATGTTTGAGATCGGTACATTTTTTTTCTGCTACCTACTTATAGTTATTCTTTTTACTTTCCCTTTGCAGAAGGAAAAGTGAATAAAGTACATGCCACTGTGCCAGGGAGACACACTGGGAATTATGACAAATCTAGGCTATCTGTAGTACAAGAGATTTTCTTGTCACTTCACTATAACTATATGCAATGAAGAAAATCAAGCTTTTCAGTGTTCTGCAAGAAAATTATAATGATAGCACCCTGCATTTCAGCTCAAAGTACTGTTCTGCATTTTATTCCATTGACTTGCAGAAGAAAATAGAACCCTTTGCTGAAGACTCTTTGTACCATCTTTCTGAGTTTAAGAATGATGCTCTTTTTAGAATTATAGGGAACAGTTCCAGGAGGGGAAAACTATAACGGGAAAATGTTGTGCACTGCATCCTCCAAAAAGAGAAATTTTTGAAGAACTCTGCTGGTGGATACCATAAAATAAGATGATACATGAATAATTTCAACTGGAACAGAGCTATGAGAATAAAAGCATGAATATACTGCTCTTTTTCACTTAAGCAAGTTTAATTGTCATTTAGATTCCTTGGATCAAAAAGATGTAATTAAGCTGCCTTTCCTCTCCCATCTGGTAATATACATATTATGGGGAAAAGGAGGAGCATAGATAGAGATAGCCAGAGCATTGGCACTTGTGAAAAATGTTATACTGATAGAATAGAAAGCAAAATAATCTACAACACTGACAACAGGGATGGTCCACAATATAACCTGAGATATGACATTCTGTATTTGGCACATTCCAATTCAGGATGTTTCAAACATTTTATTTGCACTTTCAGGCCAAGTTGTTATTAAATTCAGTAGATAAAAATGGCGTCTTTTCCTAATGGAGTCAGAAGCAAAGTCGTGTCAGTTGCCTAGCAGGATCTTACACTCTGTTAATGGTGATGGAATCTCATTATCCCTCCTGAAGATTCGGTCTTACCACTATATTCAGTTTTATAATGATCAGATTTCTCATTTCATCACTAAAGGATAACTGAAATAACATGTATTTACTGTAAATTTTGCTTTCATATTATGTCTGGAATTTTAACACTCTTAATTTTATTACTGTGGTATCTTATTTTATTTTTTAAAGTCTTTCTTCAGTTTAACTTTTTTCTACCTCTTCAGTATCATTTAAAACAGCATTGCTGAAATTTAATTGAGAAGCATGTAAGAGAAAAATAGGCCTTAATAACTCATTAAACATATTTTTCCAGCTGAAAAATTCTCAAGGAAAGCACAAGCTATGAATCCAGTTACTTAACATATTGAATGTCAGCTATAATAGAAGATTTAAAAAGAAGTATTAACCAAATCAAATTTTGAGGGTTTTTTATTAGTTTGGGTTTAGTTGTTTCGTTTGCTGCAAGTATGTTTGATGAGAAAGACGACTAGATCAAACCACCTGCAACCCAGAGCACCCAGTTTCTATCTCATGGTCTGCTTATGACCTTGAGGACATCATGCAATTTTTCCATTCCCCTCTTTCTACATTCTCTCTCTTGTTGTGATGGATTTGCAGCTGCCTTGAAATAATATATTAATACTTCATGTCAACCTGCTATAGGGAAGATGAATGGTCTAAATAAATTCAGTGAGGTCCCATCTGGAGAAGCAGGCAGGAAGAAAATGCCTGTTTCAAGACAGGCATCTCCATACACAGTATTTTTAAGGAACACACTCAGAACTCTCATTTATAGTCAGCCTACAAAACTCCTTTTGTATAAAAAGCCTCGAGAAAGAAGATTCCCAAAGACCTGAAGCACAGCTTCAAAGTTGGCTACTCTCCAGCAAAGAGAAGCAGTAGTTCTTTCTGGGAATAAGATTCACATATAGAATCCTAATGAGGCCATTAAAAAAGCTTCACCTGCCAAAGCCATCATCTATGCACAGTGAGATTTATGGTTAGGTAGGTTTGTAGGCCTGCTAGCAAAAAGATTTTTTCCAGGTCTTTTTTCCTCACTGAAAGCTTTGTTTCCAGTGTTAAAAGAAATATTATCTTGTTGAAGAAAGGCCCTTGCCACACATTCTACCAGCACCAGCATTTAAAGTGCTCTAGCAGTCTAGTCAAGAGAAGATAAAGAGATGTACTTTTATGGATAAAGGATTCTCCAGATTCAAAATTTGGCTGTTGAACTGGTTTGGGAGATTGCCTGAAAACATCAGAGCTTTGTGGTAAACAAATCTGAAAAAAAGCAATATATTCTCTATTTTTAAATGAAGAAGAGGGTTGCAGGTGTAGAAAAAATTTAGGGACTATCAGCCAGCTATTGACACTTCAGTTGCTGTAAAAATACTGCAATTTATCAAACAAACTACTCACAAGCAACTGGAAGAAAAGAAAAAAGGAAACAACGCACCTCTGTACAGGTGTAAAAGCCCACTCAGAAAATGGCTACCCCTGGCTCCTGATGAGAAAGAAAAGGCTTTGTCTGGAGTCTTACATGAGCCTCCCGTGCTGTTTGACGCTAGTTTGAGTACTATTGGTTGTTTTCACTAGTACCTTACCTGGTTTTGTGTGACAAGTATGTCACAGCTTACTGAATGCAGAATGCATGGGCAACTGGAAAAGTGGAGTGGAAAAAGGAAGCATTTCTTTCATCTCTCAGCAGAACCTAAAAGTGATGACTGCAGGTGCTAAAGTCAGTTTATACTTGTCAGGAAGCTTGACAGATATGTGGAGTCTTAGCCTTGGTCTAACAGTAGTGAAACAGTGACATTCCACCCTGGTAATGGGAAAAAAAATACAATTCATTGTGCAAAGGAATAAGTAAGAAAAATATCCATCTCAGCTTTAAACCATGATAATTAAATTCTTTGTAGCAAGTACATCTTTTCCTCCACTACTTTTTGAAAGCAGCCTTCCACAAGGAAAAGGCCTTCCCCACCTCATTTTAAGGCAATTCTGTAGGTGTTACAATTATATAAAAGACAGATAATGCCAATATGCTTGCTTGCTAAATGCATTGTAGTTATGTATCAAAACTAAAATAACGTGCAATTAACAGTGTAATTTTATTTCTGTACAGAATTTCATTCAAGTTTTCTTTTACTTAAATGTCCCATTGTTAATTTCTTATGTTCTCTTTCTTCTCCACAAACTGCAATATATCTAAACCATGCTTTATACATTTTTTGTGCAAGAGAAACATTAAGGATTAAGGCAAAGATTTTTAAAACGCTGCTGCAAAAGAAAAATCCAGAACTTTAAAATCTCATAAGCCAAGAAAGAAAATCGGTGGTATAAAAGATGACATCACTAAAACATGAACTGAGACTACTGTGGTAATGATTGACTGAGTCATGGTACAGGATTTCACAAAGTCATGTAGGGCAACATTTAGTCAAAGCAGACTAATCCTAGAGCTCCAAAGGTGGGGGGTTTTATTTTTTTATTTTTTAACTTATTATTTTAAGGGATCTAGCTTCCAGATATTAGACAGTTTGCCAAAACTGAAGTCCTACAGGGTGAGGATGACAGTCGTACCAGCACCAGTACTGACCACCACTATTCCCTGGTGTGGTATCCATATCATAACTCAAGAGGCAGGCTAAAGAGTCACTCAGCCATTATCATTTTGTCAAGCATCATGCAAGATCACATTCATTGAGCTGTACCTTCATTTTCTAAGCCTCTCAATTTCTAACACAAGAGCTAATTGTTGTGGAAGTGTTAAGGATGACCATGAAACACATCTGCTGTTATTACAATTGTGCCTCTTCTAATACACACTAGCTACCTTGTCTTCATAAAAGGAAATTAGAAACCAAAATTCTAAAATATAAAAAAAGTTAAAAATTAGAACTTCCATATTAAAATGACAAGTCTGCAAGTAGACCTAGAACTGAAAATAATTTGCAGAATTTTTTGCATCAAAAAAAAAAAATCAGAAGAACAAGAATGAGAACTTTAAGGGCATTTTAGAATAGCCAGGCTAAAATTAACTAGCTCAGTTGTAATATGAAACCAGTATGAGGTGGTTAGATGGAAAAAGTATGTTACTTCTGGGGCATAGCTGCCAATATTCTAGTTTTTTCCATTTGTATCAACTGCACATAAAACCCAGAAGACATAAGTCTTTACTGTACTTAGGCACAAATGAATGAATTATAAGTGTTAAAAATACTCATAAGTATATAAAAAAAGACATTCATAATTCTGACCTAAAGTGAAGTTGACCCTCTGCCTATACACAAAAGCTTCAAAACTGTTACGTTTTATTTCTGCAAAGAGAAACTAAACTCTCGTTTCGCATGCTCATAGTGCAACATTTTTATTTAGTTACCAGTTGAAGAATCAGCTATGCTAAAATTAAATTACAGGAACAGTTTTATTAACTATCACAGAGGTTCATAGTGTGAATCTAGGGTAGAACAGTAACTTTCCCTTTAAGAGGCAAATAAAACAGGATTAAGCATTTGTAAGAAACTCAATTAGCTACACTACTGTAATATCTGCAGTTGTCCACATCTAGCATCTCTCACCATCTGCAGTTGGCCTGAATGTCATTTCTGCATAAATTATGTCAATTTGCACTTTAAGTACTTTCTATAGCTTTGTGTCCACAGCAGAGCAAATCCAGCCTATCTGCCCCAGCTTCTGTTCCCTTTCTCATTTCATCTCTGAACCTTTCTTTCCACCTCCTGTGTTCATCTTTCTCTATGACAAAAGCTTCCTCTTTCCTTTTTTAACTTTTCTTGGATTTGAAACAATCTGCTTCTATTCTCTGTAACTTACAAAACCTTACCTAAGTATTACAGATTGACATACTTTATCTGGTTTTACTGAGATTTTTAAGATCTTTATAGCAGAGAAAGTATGGTTTTCAATGCGTGATAAAGTCCTCTGTAAATGTATAATTGTTATTGCTAATGTATTATTACAGCTACAGTTCATGTAGAATCCACTTTTCTTTCTGGTCATGTTTCATATCTTTTATCATTCAAATTATTTTCAAGATTTTCCTCTTGCTGGATATTAGTGCAAAGATTTGATTATAAAAATAGAAAATACGAATGTTTGCTACTGTTATTCTCTGTGCCAAGCAGCTGTTGCAGTACTTGGTTCTAAACACTTAATCCTTCAGACACTCAGGTTTTGAAATCCCTGATGCACCAGCCATGACAAAACTATCTTAAGAGAGCACTATTTATGTATACTCTGTTCTTCATACAAACCTTGTGATCAACTTTCTACACAAACCAAAAAAAAACCAATCACGCTATAACCTGTTCTATAAAATCCTGTCCCTTTTTCAGCATATTATGTTCTTGCAAGTCCTCCAGCATTTTTGCAAGAGTGACAAAGAACAGACATCTTTTCCATGCAATTTTCTTCTATACGCTTCACAATTTCTGCAGTCCCAAATGCAAAGAAATCTTTTTCTATCCATTCTACAAAGAGTTTTCTTCTGTGAATTCTGGTGGATATAACTCTTGTCATAAATATTTTCATTCTGCTTATAGGGTAATTTTACAGGAATCTAACCTACTAGCAACACAAAAAAATTTGTAGCAATTTAACTGTATATTCAGGTCACAAGTATAATAACTCAACATACAGGAGGAGCCCATGCATTCCATGTTTGTACCCACCTACCCCTACACCTCTCACTTGGCTCTCTGGAAAATCTTGTGTAAATCAATATTTTGAC
Organism: Eulacestoma nigropectus; assembly: GCA_013397775.1. Classification (NCBI taxonomy): domain Eukaryota; kingdom Metazoa; phylum Chordata; class Aves; order Passeriformes; genus Eulacestoma; species Eulacestoma nigropectus. The sequence goes on along the minus strand of VZTE01005375.1, from coordinate 252,184 downwards.
TGTCAAATGTTTCTTCATCATAAGTACTACACACAGAGCCCCCGTCAAAACCCTTAAATATTATTCACTATTACCAAAGCTTTTTCATGTATGATCAAGTATATTTCAGTCATTCAAGAACTGCAATTACAATCTGCAGAAGGATGCTTGAATTAACATAGTCTGAAATGGTACATTAGCAATTTAGAAGAAGATAATGATGATGATAACAATATCCTGAAAACCTAGAATAAAAGATAAATAAATCAATAAAGCTTTAGATGTTGGACAACAAAGTATTTGAAGTTGACAAAGATGATCAGAGTTAACAGGGCTATATGGTAACTTCCTTGGAACTGGGGAAACCTTAAAATAAATCATTCAGTAAACACAGGGATGAAGAATTAAGTAAACTATGAGCTGGGGATCTTGCCAGAAATCCCTTGTATTTTAAGCATGAGCTCAACAAATTACCTGGAAACACAACTGGAACATGTTCTAAGTACCGAGCCCTAAGACAGTTTCCATTTATTCCTTCCAAAACAGGACAGCAGACTAAGTCTTGGAAGCTGAAAAAGTGTTTCAACAAGCACAGTTATTATCACACCTCCGCCAACACCATCACTAAAAAATTACTGTCTTCCAAAGAAAAATAAAGAGCAAGTCGAATCAAGAAATACAGATCTTGAGCTAAGTCTTACAAAAGTAAAGTTAACAGTCTCACTGACATCAACAACTTCAGTTTCGAACCATTAACTTCAAGAAAAAGTAACACAAAACACTATTTATTAATTAGTATCAGTACAGCTATGAAGCTATGTACTTGTTTATTACCGTTTAATTTAATACATGCTTTGAGACTGTTGTAAATTTTTAGTAGATATCATTGCAAAAATGAAAAAAAATAGAATTTATCACAGTACAGAAAAGCAAAATTAAGTAAGAAACAATAAGAACTTGGATTTTACATGTATATTATTCCATGTAGTAATACACTTGACATATTTTAAGTTCTATACCAATATGAGAGATGTCATAATTGTGAGCAGTTTACAGTGGTAAGAAGTTACTCTGAAGCAGCCAAAGAGCCAGAGGTAAGCATATATAGACCTATATAGATGGCATATATTCGCTCAATGACTTTTGAATAATTCAAAGAAAATCTTCTAACACTGAAAGCTTAATATACTGGTTTCCTTTAAAAATGATGCCAATAAGGTGGAGCTTAAAACACACCTACAAAGCACCTGTGAGCCTCTAGCAGTAGTATTATCACTGAGATCATCCAGGGGATATAATACATTTCCAGCCAAGTGGAAAAGGTCAGTATCAATACTGACCCTAGAGAAATTCAGTCAGGCGTCCATTTGTAAGAGAAAATGTAACTATCCACTACAGTTTGTCAAGAGCTCTGACAGACTCTCAGTCTTTTCAGTGTATAAACTTATACAGGGTTTTCCTCTAATATAATATAGTTCCAGCTGACATGCAAGTCTTGTGGTTTAATCTCCAACCAGCAACCAAGTACCATACAGCTGCTGCCTCCCCCTCTGGTGGGATGGGGAGAAGAAGCTTCATTTCCAGGTAACAGAATATTCCGAGTTGGAAGGGACCCATAAGGATCATCAAGTCCAACTCTTGCGTGAATGGCCCATCCAGGGACTGAACCCACTACCTTGGTGTTACTTGCATCATGCTCTGACCAACTGAGCTATTCTCATCAATGAGCTGAGATAAGAACAGTTTCATAACGGAAATACTGAAAAACAGAATAATAATTGTAAAGAAAAGGGAGGTTACAAAAAGAGAGGCAGTGACAGAGCCAAAGCGGGACAGGAAACTAAAAAGTGATGCACAATACCACTGTTCATCACCAGCTGGAGAGTGCCCAGGCAGTCCCTGAGCCCCCCCTGGCCGACTGCCCCCAGTTTATGTACTGGACATGACCTTCTATGGATGGAACATCCCTTTGGCCAGTTTGGGTCACCTGTCCCAGCCATGCTCCCTCTCAGACTCTTGTGCACCTGCTCACTGGCAGGGCATGGGACACGGAAAAGTCTTGGATTTTGGGTAAGCCCTACTTAGCAACAACCAAAATAGCAGCGTGGTATCAACATGGTATCAGTTCTTCTCACACTAAATCCAAAACACAGCACTGTTCCAGCTACTGGGAAGAAAAGTAACTTCTATCCCAATCAAAACCAGGAAAACAAGTCTGAGTGTTTCAGTATGTCTATAATGAGATGCTTTTTGAGATAAGGGAAGAGACAGCAAGGTGAAGCCACTTGAGCAGGTGCTTCCTGTACAGGACCTGCTGTGTGGGTAAAAACACCAGCTCTCCGGAGTGTCTGTTTGGAATTTATCATCAGTACACAATTCTCTCCTGAAAAGGAATTTCAGACTTCAAACCTACTGTGCTTTGCTCACAAGTCAGCCTCTCAATACTGTACATAGTTTCTCCTATATTCAATACTATGAGTATTATCTAGTTTTGAGATAACCTTTATTCAATGTCTCTAAATATAATGAAGACATTTAATGTCACATAACACATATATTTCTCATGACAGGCAGATGGTGTTATGCATAATATGTAAAATGTCCTTGAGAAATTTGCATGATTACATATAAACTTGAAAAAAAGAATAATGTATAATGGTGCTGGTGTTGTAGCAACTGTGTCTTCTACAATTCTGCTTTCTGTTAAAGTAAAAAGAGAATCAAATATATGGGTATGGTCTTCCTCCTCAGTTTTTTACCTCAAAATCTGTAACACTGTCTTAGCTATCACAATAGGAGGATAGGAGTTGAAAGAGTGCAAAACTTCCTGGGCTAAAGCCATGTAAGGCTTTGAGACATTCATTGGTACTCTGACTTGCACATAAAAGTGAACAAGAAGCTGGTGCCGTGTTTCAATACCAGTATAAAATCTATAGAAGTTGCTGCTTATGAAAGCCAGTATTTCAAAATCCTTATTGTAGCAGAAGATTTTCTGTAGGCTCACTTTGCAAGGGGAGCAAACATAAGGTTTACTTTCACATACCTCTCTGTGTTGACTCCTCCTCATAATTTGAAACAGTAGGAGTATGTGTCATTATCTGCTCAAAAAAATCACCCATGATCTGTACAAGTATAATAATACATTCTCATTTCATTGTCATCACAAGGCGACTGTAGGTGTGCATAGAGGTGCGTTGTATAGCAACAGTTGTTTCTCTATGCAATGTTGGCATTTAGTGTAGGATGCTTTGAAGGGTAATCTCAAGAGCCAAGAGGAGGTTTTTATGCTTCGGTTGAAGTGCTGAAATTTTATATCGAGTAGGATATTGGTATCAATACATGTAAGTTAAGCCATTATATTTCCATGGTGGTCCTGCGAAGCCTCACTACCTGTTTGGTCTGTAAGAAACTCTTGCAGATGTGTTAAAGCCTTAACGGTTTAATGATTCTAAAGATCACCCTATGTGCTACATAGTATTTCTTGTCACTTATTGCATGCATGCAACAGTTACAGGTTTCACTGTAGTGCCAACCTTTTTCCTTCCTTAGATGCTTCTCTAGATATTAGCTTAATTCACCTTCTACCCAAGTAGGGAAGAATTTCTGCATTTGCTGAAGAGCAAAAGTGAAACCTGATTTTTTCTCTCGTGAACAGCAAAACTAAAACCTGAACATTTCTCCTTGAACTGGTACAGTGTCAAATGAAGTTCAGAATCCTGCCTAAGAGAAAAAGTTACTTCCTGATTCTCTAGGACACCTTACAAGGGAAGCAGGACACACAACTTTGATACAACACTGTCTCCGGAAAAAGACACAGAACTGAAAGAAGCACAAAGACCACACTACTTAAATCTATCTCTGGCCCCAAGCCATCACTGAAACCAGTTATGCATCTGCTGTTTCTGGCATTCAAAAACCAATGAACAGGAGACCATAATGATTGTCTGCTGTATCATTTTCTAAGTATCTATATATTTGTTACGTTTCATTTATGATGTTTCCATGCCACTAAAATATTTTGTCTGACCTGGCTTTTCAGAAAAGTATTTGAAATATTTCACAAATGTTTTATGTAACGTCACTTTTTAGTAAAATAGTTGTATTGTAAATTAATGGCCAATCCATTTACCTTTTTGCATCGTCACAAATTATGCAACAAACTGATTTTGTTAGATTCTTATTGCAGCCTCCTGTGATATGATGAGGAATTTTGTTAGGTCAAGCTTGAACATGTGTCCTCTATGTTTATAGAGGCAGTCTTCCACATCCAAAAAAGACTGAAAGAGATTGAGAATTAATCCTCAATAAGGTTCCTGTAGACTACCACACATTAGGTAATCCCTAATGCAGTTAAGTCTGTAGCATGCAACAAAGAGATCATGTCCCCTAGTGATCCATTTGAGGCTTCATAAAATTTCAAAGACTTACTGCCTGATGTGCTTCAGGATCGGCAAAACTTGACTGGTTCCCCTGTTGCTGAACTCCCTCCTTTGCCTCCACAGAGCTGTTGCTGTATTTGTGCAAGACATAGCACATCATCTTCAGCCATGTCTTTGGCCCTGATGAGTAAGAGGCACTAACATATCAATCTACATAGACAGACCTAGTTCTGCTTCCTTATGTTCTTTTCCTTCTTCACTCAACATCACTATTGCACAGCAAGAACTATCTATCTTCCAATTAAGCAACCTTTATTTTACCACCACACTGCCATATGCAAAGCCTTTCTTTGAAAAATAAAACCTTTCATATAATAAATTGGAGCTGTTCTTTTTGTTTGGTTTGGTGCATTTTCCAAAACATTCATGTACTACAGAAAATAATCGTAACATTCCAAATAGCACTGTAAATATTCATCTGGTCTCCTAAGGGTACAAAACCACTAAAAAAAACTTCACAGTCATATAAATTATTCATCCATTCTGAAGTAAATACTGTAGAGCATATCAAGCTGGGTTGTGCTCAATAGCTGTAGGATTTACAGACACCAGTGAGAGAGCAGCTTGAGAACTTGCTCTTGGGTGCCTATAGCAACCATCAATAATACAAAGGTCCCCAAACTACCAACATTCCTGCAATTTTTTAAGTCTATATAAACCTGGTTTTTAACAAAAGGAACTGGTATATTGGGGGGGAAAATCCTATGGCAGAGAAAAAAAAAATGAAGAAAAGGAGGTGAAAACAGTCTAACACAAATATATTCAGTGGCAAAAGCATACATATTCCTGGAACAGGAAGGCAAGTGGCAGATTATTACCATGAAGTGGTGACAGCATGATGCTATGTGAGTCAAATTGCCTGTTATTGTTAAGAATGCAATTAATTTTGTAAAATGTTGTGCTAGGCTGACAGACAATTATCAGAAAAGTTTAAGAACTCGATCAAGTGCCAGAAAATGGCAGTGAGTGGAATAGAAAGTGTTGAACTGCCTGATTTCAGATAGAAAGATTGGCAGGAAAAAAACAAAAACAAAAGAAAAATGAAAAAAAGAGATGTAGGATGTGACATGCCTTTTCGTGTGACATTTTCTGCAATGCATCTGTTTCTCAATTATCTTTTAGAATCTCAATTGTCTTTTTAGAACACAAATAAATAGGTGTCTTCTGACACATTTCACTTTTTCTCTGTCTTTCTCAGAAATGGATTGTATAATACTAGTTATTTTGAAACTTTAACTTTGACTTTGCTCAGGACTACCACTGAGTCCTTATTCCAAAAGAGGGATTATTTTAAAAATATTTAGTTATCCTGTCACTTTCTAAATATCAAGCAATTCATCAGTCTCTCTATAGGCCCTTTAACTATTAAACTGAAAGCTTATTCCCACATCTACCATGCCAACCACGCCTAAGTACTTTGGACTAAACTTTCAGTACTTCTCAACCATTCTCAGTAAGAAAATTATTTAAATACAGAACTCCTTCTGATATTAAAAAAAAAAAAAAATGCTCATTGTCAAAAATGACAGTTTGTTCCTTTCCATTTAAACAGAAGGAAAAAAGAGATTTTTTTCATTTTCAAAATATTATAAGATGTCTTTAAAGTGATGGTCTGACCTCAAGAGATTTAGTGTGTACTAGCTGTGATCTGCTTCCCACTTCTCCCATGATTTTGGAATACTAAAATTTATTACTATATATTAATTTATTAAGAATTAATTCCTTATTCTGTACCATTTTACTGTATGATTCAGAGGGGAAATTCTGAAAACATTACAGCAACAAGGAGGATATTAAACTGTCATTGACTTGACATCTTCTTATTACTGAATTCCTTAACATATTATATAAGTGTACTTTCATTGTTGAGATCTCCTTCTTTAAAGCCGGAGTACTTCAGAAAGTTCAGTGATATTTCCTTCTGATATTTTTGACATATAGGAAAATGAAAAAATACCAAACTTTGCAGAAATGTATCTCTGAGTCCATTTTTAGACAAAAGCGAAGTCTGATCGGACACTAAAGAGAATCACTAAATTACAATTAATTATCCACCAATTTTTCCTGTAACTTAAGCTTTATTACAACCATTTCTCTTCCTTTTTCAAAACTTAATACCAAGAAACCAAATACCAAACTTAATACCAAAACTTAAAGCCAAGAAATGACACTGAAACCCAATAAGTTAGCCACTGAATTGTAAACTGGTTTCTAAAATATTTTTAACTGAAAGAAAACTTGTTTTCATTAGAAATAACTGTTAAACAAAACTGTTGCAGGTCCTGACTTGACAAAGTCTGCTCTGTACTTCCAGCACAGCTGCAGCACAGCCTCAGGAGGGAATAAAGGCTTCAGGAAGCATTTTCTTTGTAAAATACTCCATCCACACTCTGTGTAGCACTTGTAGCACTGCAATCTTCCAGACCCAGGCTGACTCAAATTTACCCAGAGTTTTATACCTTCTTGAAAACCTTCCTCTGTTAGAGCATGCAGATCCAGAGTGGTAAAACTTTCCTTCAGCTACACAGAGATGGGGGAAAAGGGTAAGTACAAGCAAAACTCAGAGAAGATACATTTCACACAAACAATAAACCCCCAAGAACTTAACCTTTGTCTGCAGCTACTCAAGTTTAATCCCACAGGGAACTGGAATTTGATGGAAAGAAATAAGGGTAGAATTTTGACCTTGAGTACAAAGAACCTGGAAGCTGATATAAGTCCTCAGACTTCCAAACGCTAGATTTCAGACACGCTGAATGGACAAAGTTGTCGCATAAAATATGACAGACAGCCCCCAACCTGTTTGGTTCGGATTTTTTCCAGAAAAGAGTTACATACCCATTTTCAGCCATGGTAGCTAAAATTCAGCTAAAATACAGTAGATAAAAGAAAACTTGACTGAAATTTGAGGGCAAAGGCAGTCTGGTAACTTCTGATCAAAATTACTTCCTTTCAGGAATGCTGAGGAAAAACAATGTCAGAGTTTTTGCTGGACTGACCAGATCCTTAACTCAGTCACACCTTGAAAATCCATAACCAAGAATAACATACAGGACCAAAGGCTCTGGATAATATTAAACAGAAGACACTTAACCAAGGATAACAATCAGCACAGAAGACTGTGTTGTATAATTGCCCCTTGCAGCATCAAAGCAGAACTGGTGTGATTAAAATAGAAACCTATAAATTTACTGAGAACAAATATGGAAAAACTGGTTTTCAAAAATCCAAGACCTTGAGGATCCATGAAATGTGTACCCAAGGCCGTCTGGATAAAAGAAGGAAGAGTGTCCTTCTGATGTCTCTGACACTGCAGAGTACTGACAATTCTTTTTCTGAAAAATAGAGTCATGAAGCATGTCACAGGGAATGCTGAAGTTTGAATCCTGATTTCTGTCACACAGACATAAATGCAGAGAAATTCCATTGACTATTGCTGTGAAAAGAAACAATCTACTAAAATTCTATCTAAAAATACTAACTCTAAAAAACCAGGAATGGATAATAGCAATTGACATACATCAGCTGAGTATCTAGAACAAAGGGAGCAAAGAGCAAAGAATAGGTAGAACACATTCTTAAGAACTAGACAATCCTGTTGAATATGAGATTGTCTTTTTTTCATTAAAAACCAGTTGATACTCTGAGAAAGTCAAGCCTGTTGCAATGATGGGCACACCCATAAACTGGAGTAGACCCCCTGTTACATATTCAGCTTTTAACAGAGTTGCTGTACAGCCACAGTAAGGCTGATCTAAGTGTTGACCCACATGTTATGATCTGCCAGCAACGAAATTTTTTCCTATATTCCTACTTTTTGCATACATGCATCAATCTGAGAATGCTTTTTTCTTAATCTGAGACAATAGACATTTTCCTTCCTTATATTACACTCATCAGGAAGGTTCACACCACACAGTACTAGCAAAGGGGTTTTCATAATTTCTGTATCTAGGTTCTATTCATGCATTTTCTATTAAATAAGAAAGTGCCAAATCACTTTGTATACAAAGAGGCAGTGGTACAAAATGCTTACAAGTGACCACTCAGATTTTATAATACAGCACACTTGGGCAGTCATGATTTACAAAATTTCTTGGGACAGAGCTCCTTACCTGCACATATCTGTGGGCTCCTCACTTATTCATGGCTTAAAGGATTTTTTAATATTGGAAGTATTAGAAAATCCCAATGTGTAATCATGACCTAAACATGGGTCAGTGATGGCAGACCACAGAAAATAAAAAAAAAGGAATAATAAACCACAGGCAAAAAAATAATAGAACAGCACTACTAGACAAAGAATTATCCTTTGCTTGAGGAGAAAACTATTTAAATTGAAAAACATAATGTTCATACTCTTAGACTTCATGAAGAACATAATGGCTTTATGGAATAACAGCAGAAGCAGCACATTCACAGCAATGGCAGCACATGAATTAATATTTCCTCAAGTCCATGACAAATTGCTCAATGAAAAGTGTTGCTTCCCCCAGAATTAGAAAAAATTAGAACCAGTTATTCAATTAATAATATTCCAGTCCTCACCTTATGAAGTGTATGCTCATTGCAAATCATTAACTTTTTCAATTCAGAAAACAGTTTTCCTCTGCAACTCTAATAATCAGTGGCAGACAAATACATACAGGAAATATGAAACAGGAAAAAAAGAAAATAAATACCTTTTAACATTACATAGTGAAGGAACTGTAGCACTGTACGTGCTAAGGGTGGCATTATGGACATACTTCATGTTATGTTGAACTAAACGCTGAGGGGAAAAAGTACATCCTTCATAGGGTTTAAGGAATAGTTACAAAAAGCACTGTCTGCAGAGGCCTGTTACAGAGTGTTGGACTGGAGCAAAGGCTCCTTTCAAACCTGAGAATGGGAAGCCAATGGAGCTCAAGGGCCTGGGCTGGGGGGTCCTCACAGTTCTTACTGCTCTCAGCAACACTGAAGGTCATTCACTAAATTATAGTTCAAATAAAATTAGGATCAAAGGACTGACATCACAAGCAGAAATACAAAAGTTTGAAAGAACTGTCTGAATTTGAGTTCCATTTTGCCCACCAGCCCAGCAGGAGTTGAGTTTCTTTATGATGAAGCCCCTCAGCAATGGTCTGAGAACTGAAAACATGAGGGATGGTCAACATTTCTCTATACTCACATGGCAGTGACAGGAAAGCCCATATGCAAGGGGAATATAGGCTGCAACAGTTAAAGCAACATGAGGACAGTAGAGATTTAGCAGAGAGTCATGGGAGCTGTGTGAGCTGGACAGAACATGAGTAGTGATAGCAAAGGACCCACATGCAGGTAATACAGTGTGGTTTGTGTGCATGTACGTACAACATCTGTGCAACTGTGCTGATCAGCTGAATCCTCCCATTACTTTCTTCTCTTCCTCATCTTCTACTCCTCATGCACGTGAGTGTGTGTGCCCACCTCATTGAACTGTGCATTTTGGTCAACCTTGCTTTCTGTCTTCATTCTGTTTCAAGACCCTCAGTGCAAGTCAGAACATTTTTTATAAAATATCTCTGTATGGGTTATCAGCAGTGGGCTACTTTGTATAAGTTCTGCCTCTGTTAGTAGGACTGCAGTGGTGAAACCAAGAGAAGACTCTTAACCTGAGGAGATATATTTTCTAGTCATTACCCTGTGAAGCGAGGATAATGAATTTCATCACAAATAGACTATCTTTAAATATGTTACAACACTCAACATAGCCTTATTAAAAAACTCAGAACACTGAGCATCTTTTCTCAACAGACACCTGTGTCTGCACAGGCATCGTGACCCTGTATCTAAGTTATGTAGCTCCATCCTTATCACTGTCTCGTCACCTGCACTGCAGCCATTCCACTTCAGGGGGTCAGCTGGCACAAAGAGTGGTTAAACAAGGTCTATCCAATGTTTAAGCTTAACAAGATGAGTAAAAAAGAATAAACCATTTTTTATTCAAGGGCAGAGAAAGTAACGTTACAAGAAAAATTTAGCAGCCTAAAGGAACAGCCTCATGGTCAGCTATTGCTACTTTTCCCTTGCATGGATTTTATTTCCAAAACTCTGTTAAACCGTTGATTTTGCAATCCACCCTGAAGAAATTACAACCTTTTATAAAAAATTAAAATAGACAGAAAGAATAAAGAAAAAATTAATTAAATGTTTAGACCAGAATGAGAAAAGAATCCTTTCAGATCAGAGTGAGGTTCTTGGCATTAGTGGTTACTTTCTGCTAGGCCGACATCCTTGTCATTATATCAAATATAAGAACAACAAAAATATTCCTCCCTTTAAAGCCATCTTTGAGCCTTGTGGTCTGATAGATGGATAGATTCCTTCAGCCTAGATCTCCTTAGTCTCTTCAACTTTTACTGGCAGATATGTTGTTCCTCTTAAAATTAGCCTGCTGTTTACTTAAGTGAAGAACTAGATGTCTTAAATGTTCTGGGCATGTCAGAAAGCTATTGCCTCCCAAGGTGGCAAAAGCAGCAAATAACAATCTGCTGGCAAGCTGCTTCAAATACATTCCAGGCAGTTTGTCTTGTAAGGAAACTTTAACTTCAGTGGAAAGCTAAATACCAAGGCTACAAAAATCCTTTTATTCAAAAAAGCAGGATTCAATTTAAAAAGTCATTCTAAATTCAGAAAAAGGAGACCAGCTCATTGAAGCTTCAAAAGTTTACCTCTATTCTTCCAGCATGAAGTGAGTGAAATGTATAGGAATTATATTCATGAATATGGCCAGGCACAACAGTAAAGATGATGCTGATTTTCACTGTTAAGATACTATTAACACTAATGACTACCGGGATTTTACAGGAGAACTCTCTCCATTATTTTATTTAGAAAATTTATTAATGAAAACAACAAAACACTGTTCAGGGAAGTGAATTAGTTTTGGCCCACTGAAATAGTGGTTACACAATTTATTTCATTCCTGCCAGCAGATCCAGAGTTAAGATCCCTCAAGCAAACAGAATCCAGAGGCACAATTGAGTTTAAGTACAGGATTATGTTCAGTCCACTATTTGATTAACTTAATCCTGATCTCTAGAACTGGCTTCTTTCACCAAGTTGTTCCAGACCACTGAGCTGCTGAGATATAAAAAGTTTCTGGAAGTGGCAGTTATAGACAGAAAAGAACATTTTTCACTCAATGAAATTCATGGACTTCCTTAATTTATGCCTCTAACTGAACTGATTTGATTAAAGTTTTGTTCCATTTTCTTTTAATTAGCCAGGGCAGCTTAAATTAATTATGTCTTATGTATAGATGAAGTACCAGGATGTTTCATGCAGGAATGAATACAAAATTTAAAAAAAAAAAAAAGTCTTAAGGTTGTTTAATCTAAATTACCAAAAAAGATGCACTGAAATGTAGTATTGATTTCCCTTCATTGATAAAAATGCAATGGCCAGTTTACCACGTGGCTGTTTAAAAGCTATCGTGGTCAGTGCTGTATGAAAACCTCCACACCAAATTGTGTCTAATGCTGCTGGGTGTTGCACTGAAGGGTAATGCTGTGCAGCCACCAGCCTGGAGCAGTCATTGCTCTGCTCCTGATGACAAGGACAGAGTCTGTACATGAACCTGGCTCAGGGACAGGGAGGCGAAAGCTTTCAGTTATCCGCCTCCGGTGCCTATTTGCATAAAGCTAAATACAATCTAGTACACATTTAGATATGGGTATGTTCTGAGTTAATCAATTCCACCAAGCTATTCTCTGGTGTAAATAAAAGTAAAATCTGGTCTGAACTGTGCATGTATTGTCTCTGCTGCTAGAAAATGTAGGCACTTCTCATGGACAACTGGACTGTTGAAAGTTCTTGGCGTAGCATTCCTCGTTAAAGCAGTTAAATCTGCTGACCTAATTTGTCTTTGATGGTTACATCACTTTGAGACAACTGAGGACAAATCTCACTTTCCAGTGCTACTGTTCCAAGCTGTTCAGTAGCAAGCACCAGTAGGTAACAAGCGCCATGCTGCATCCTCACAGTCAGAGCTTCCGGAGAAAGAGCTGAATACCTGCTTTTTAGCCAGAGCAAAAATCTGCAAATTGCCAAAGAAATAGCGGTAAAAATTTAAACCTCAGATTTCTTTTAGAAAAATACATATAAGATGAGCGTATACTCTCCCTCTTGTTGTACACAGATACAGTATTTCTTCTCTTTTCTACCAGCCATCACTTGTTTATTTGTTTCTACCTGGTGAGTCAAAGTTTGAAGCACAGCTTTCTGTTACTTCTCCCTCCATAGCTGCTATCCTTGCTGGATACAGCAATTCTGCTTTATGCTCTGGCAGTCATACCACATTATATATCACAGAGTACAGCTTGCTTATTTTGCCATGGCTATTGCAGACAGCTAGCTAATATGGTGAGAAATACTGTGCCCCAAAATAAACTGCATATGAAATTGTTAGGACAGGGGCTGTGTGCTAGCACAGTCTAGAATTAAGCTTGCATACCACACTTGTAAATTAGTGGGAAGAAGAATCATAGCTGGCTATTAAAAAGTAGTGCTTTTAATGAAAGGGGCTCTCTTATGTTTGTTCTTAAACACCGGGGGTTTCTTCCTTTTAGTTTGTATTGAGAGCTTGACATTCCAGACTGTGAAGTTTAAAAAAGATGACCTTGAAAACACAGTCACATTTATTTTTGAATGTTAGTTTAGCTTCACACCCTGGAAGAGGCTTCCTGCCTTCCAGATTTTGCTGAGCATTGTATGACCAGCCATGCCTGAACTCACTGCACAGCTCCCTTCAGGCCACACTACAACCATTCAGAACTCATCCACTGACAGCTTGAAATACAAAAAGTGTCTGTTTTAATAACCCATGCCACAATTCTAATCACCTCCACTCTCCTTCACCAAACAGTGACCTCCTCAGTCACACCTCTGATCATTTTCAGATATGGCAGGCCAGCTCTCTGCAGCAAAATTTTTCTGGGATCTTCCTCAGCATCAGCTGAAGGGCATTTTTACTCCCTCACAGACTTCATGCAGTGCTCCCACTCATTTCACAGCCAGGCAGGTACTTCTAAGGGAGGACCTTTTCTACCTAGAAAGCTGAAGCAGTCTTGCTGAAGGTTTTGCACTCCCCACACAGAGCAAGCACAGCACAGCTCCCTGGCACCTGCTAAGCTGTGAGAATTCTCTTCATTACAGCAATCTGGCAGGCTGACATTAAGGGTGAAAGGGTTGCTCTGCTGATACCAACTTGTAACATTTCCATGAAAATTCCCTAACAGCAGTAGTATTACTATCTACACAGTAATTTTGATAGGCACTGCAAGAAGCAAACTATGAGAAAATATGCACAGTGTTCTATGGGGAAATGTGGGATCGTATCAATGTTGTTGACACAGCTGGACTTGAGCAGTAGGTATAGCACTCAATTCAGGCATTAACTTTATGCTCTCAGGCTTTCCCAGGCACTAAAGATGCTGGGCTAAAGACACTCAGATATAGACAATTCCCAAAGATGGCTGTTCAAAACCAGAACACTGTCCTAATTCCTGAGATTTCCAGGTAGCTGCAAGCTCTGCACAGTTAAATTTCAGATAGCTGTGAAAGAATCTACAGCACATTACATTTGAGCTTATATTTCTTTCACATGTGACCCAATTCAGCAAGGCTTACCTGGAAAGTATTTCTCCATCTTACAAAGTCACTTATTCACCACTCAAACGGCCAATAACATCACCTCAAGCCTCATGTTTCACATCTAGGATCACATTTAACCAGATTTACAACTCCACTGTCTTTAACAGAATTGCACTTGATATTTACTAATGCAGTCCATAATTAGGGAATAAGCACATGACATAGCAAAATCAGGATAGAGTAGTTTACCTGTTCATGACTGAGATGAGCTCTTATAACTTACTAAATGTACACTCTTAGCTTGTCCCAATTACAAAGCAAAACAGGCTAACCTAAGCTCGAATTGAAGAATGAGAAGACAGTAAACAGCTGAAAAATTATTAACATTGGTGGTACCAGCCATTATCTACTGGTGCTACAGAGAATATTATTAAACTAAACAGCAAGAAATCCCCCTCACCACCAAATTCTCAGAGAACAATTATTGCATCTCCAATGAGAAGAAAGAAAATAACCATTAATGATTATTTTTCTGTGCTAGGCTAAATCACCTGTTGCTGCTTAAGGGATTTTTATTTGTTTTCACTGCACATAATGCTGGAACACATATTGTGCAATAATACTGTTATGTCAGCCCTCTTGTAGAATCACAATTTCTTCTTAGACAGCTGCAGCATTTACACGGATTTATTAGATCCAAAAGTCCACATAATCATACCACCTGAATAAAAATTAGGCATCTGAAAGTTTTACGTAACCACGGCATTTGCGGTCAGACAGGACAGTGCAGAGCTCATGCTGGAGTAGCCTTAAAAAGCAAACAGACTTCAGCAGTGCTGAAACTGCTGGTACTGCTTAAGTTTAAACCAGAATAACCAGAAGAAGTTGAATCTTTGTGTAACACTATGTTAGTCCCTTTCAAAGACACAAACGGTAGAAATCAGGGCTCTCAGATTAATTTGCCTTTGGCTCATTATGACACACTCAGTCTTTGCTTGATCCTTACCCCAGGTAGGCCGGTATGAACTCATTTAACTCCACTCAATTAAACAGAGAATTGCAAAATTATGCCAGCTGATATTTCAGGACTATGATCCTTTATTAAAAGGGTTCTGCTAAATATCAATTTATTTTGCTTAATAAAGTGAAATGCTGTGCTATCCAGCACATTTTTGCTTGTCAGAATAATGCTTTCAAGTACACGGGGGATGTAATTCTCCCTATAAAGACAGACCGAAAACAGCGAGATTCACAGCAGGTGTGAGAGCTCAGTTCCACAGCACTGACAGCAACACTGCAAAATCTCAGCGTGGCAAACCGCACCATACACAGGCAGAGAGCCAAGCTTGTATCCTTTAGAGCTCTCGGGATAACATACAGAAATATGAGAACAGCATGTTCTCACTCATCCTAACAGCCCGCCGCAGACCCACTGTGACTGGACATTAACAACTACCACACCAAAAGCCAGCCAATTTTTTTAGCCATTTTACAGCTCCCATATAAACTACATCAGTACTGCAGACAGTCCAGGAAAAAAGAGTTATTGGAGCTGGTAGACAACAATAAATAACAGTCAGTGGGTACCAGTTAGTCATGTTACGATTTAATACTGGGCTGAAGGTGCTTTCAAAACCAAAAGTATTTATAGATTGCTGGCTAAAAACACTGACAACAAACAGCCACAGAACAAAAAAATGTTAGCATTTTCTGGGCAGGATGGCCTTTTTCAAAAGCAAATGTATAGTGATTTACTTCAAAGCAGCTAGAAAAACTGCTGAAGCTGATGTTTATAAAATCTAAATACAGTTGATACAAATGGAAAAACTCGACTTTCAGTTACACATGTAGAGCCTCTGTAAAGAGGTCCTGTAAAATTTGTCCCCAAGGGAACATACTGTGCCTAAGAGGGAAAGGGCCTTAGAGCCAGACATAGGCTAACTGGGCCCAGTTCTGTTCTCAGCTATACCCACTTAACTGTGCTTCTGCAGCACAAAAAATTATGGCACTTCTCAAAAATAATCAAGTCAAAGAAAAAGGATATTTTAAAACCAAGTATCAACTTTGTCAGGAAAATCAAGGGGACAAACCATCAAAGACTGCTTAAAGATTCAAGTAAGTAAATATTGGCTTTTTTTTGTGGCACATTGCCCCAGCTGCAGTCACACTCTTGAGACATTCGCAGGTTTAGGGAGAAACTGTGAGGTGTTTGTAAGGAATAAATGAAAAATTTCATCCAGTAAGTTACAATCAGATTTCTGCCAGACTGTGCAGTAAACAGAATCCATCTCAAAAAAACCACTGGAACACATAGAGAAAGATGTAAAAGAGGAAGCAGGAGAGGCAAGAGAGGAGTTCAAGTTAAGGTGACAAACAATTCACATGAATATCCTGTAAAATTGGAAAGTCAAAGACTTCACGTCTTCCAGCTCCATCTGTGTGTTATGTGGCTTCTTCACCACTACAGCTGGCCCATATTTTGGTCCAAATTCACCAGTTCTCCACAAGTTTTTTCTGTACTTTCCTCTTATTCATTCTTCATTACTGTACACCTTTTTCTTTATTCTCAAGTAATTCTTCAGCACTGCTCTTAGCTCTTTTCAATTACTGAAATCTTTGTTCATCAATTTTAAATGAGCTCAGGGAGCTCATATAAATAATTTTAAAATCCATCTTTCTGTTGTAAATTAGTATTGCAAGCATTCATTCATTCTTTCACTCATTCTACTACGTCACTAATCTTCTACCCAAGAATTTCCTGAATATTTTCCACTTTTGGTCTAAATTAAGAAGTTGACCTCTGAAACTCTTCAGCATCCTATTTTTACCACCTTAGACATGAACATGAGCAGAAGCACATAAAACTGATCTTACCTTAACTTTTACTGAGTTGGCAAAAAAAATTCTCATTCACTTTTAGAGTAATTTAGGAATAATAATTCAACACTAACTCTGTACAGTGTTACGGTCTACAACTGTGAGCCTGAAAACATTCCTCTGAATTTGAAAGGTTTTGCTGAATCACCAGAGTTCCTTTCAAAACACCTTTGATCTTCAAACCTGGAGGAAACTTTTAAAGTTTAATTTTTCCTCGACTGCCTTCACTGGCTGACACAGCATGTGCTATAGCCACCTTGAATCCTTATAAACCACCGGGATGCAGTGCTGGAGTAGACTGGGTGAAGCCATAAATGTGCCTCCTGACACAGATTCCAGCACTGCCAAGCAGCCCTCCAAATGGCATTTTTTAATATCAGACAGGACAAATTTTCATTTTAAATAACCCACAGTGCTACTGAAAGCATTGGAAGCTGCCCAGACATGAGCTTCCAGTGTCCTGAAAAGCCATAATTAGCCTGATTGCTCAGAGGAAGGATGACAGAGATAAGCTTGCCAGTTAGCGGTCATTCAAACACAAAGACCTAAAGAAGAACCGCTGCTTCACCAACTGCTTGGAACAGGCCAGCATTGGAATGCCAGCAAGCTCTGGCTTAGTTTGGGAAAAACAACTCACCAAATGGAATGAAAAGGTACAGAAGAAAGGAAGAAAACTGCAATTTCCCAGCAATGAACTAGTCCTCAGCAGTAAGTTCTCACTGAAGGAAATGACTGATAAGACAGTTATTGTAATAATAACATAAAGTATGTATAATTAATACAGTCCAGCTCTTATACCTTATAAAATAATAACATTTATTATGTAAATGCAGAGAGTGCCATATTTAAAACAATTGTCAAAAGATGACACAGTTCAATTTAAGAAAACATATTTCCTTCTGTTTAGCCTGTACTGCCTAACCCAGACTTACCAATCATTTAAAGCAGGTACCTCCACAAAACAAACTTATTAAAGTAGTTCTTAGGCAACCAAGAACAATCAAGATCCATTGTGCTCTAGCAGTACTTTGAATCGTTC
Organism: Eulacestoma nigropectus; assembly: GCA_013397775.1. Taxonomy (NCBI): domain Eukaryota; kingdom Metazoa; phylum Chordata; class Aves; order Passeriformes; genus Eulacestoma; species Eulacestoma nigropectus. Next base: position 234,235 of record VZTE01005375.1, on the reverse strand, counting down.
CCCTCTCTAACTTGCACACATTTCAGAGCAGAAGTTGCTCTGTGGCTGACCACAGTGAATTGCTCTTTTATCATTAATCCATTTTCTTTCACAATGCTACTTCAGTAGCACTTTGCAGCAAGTTCACACCAGTTTCTGAATTTCTTGTTTCTGGGGTCACTCTTCCTTATGCTGCCAGCTTCCACCACCTAGCCTCTCCCACTTTTCCTGAATGACTGAAGAGCACAGTGTCTGGCATTGGAAACTCAGCCCAGGGCTGCCATCCTCAGAGGATGCACTTCACTCCACGGATAAGTCACTGGCATTCCCTACTCTACAAGTGTGCAAAAATAAAGCCTATTGATTCCTATTGCATTTATTACTTTTTTTTAATAAAAAAGATGCCCTACAAGAAAGGGTTGGAAAACAAACTGCAGTCCACATTTCCAAATATCCATGAATTTATGTTAATGCATAGATTCTTTCTTTTAAAAAAAGAGTCTTCTAAAGTGCATGTTATGATAGTAAGTGACTAAAGTAATCTCTATGATGTACGGAAATACACAAATACAATAGAAAAGTATTTTTAAAATATTATATATTTTACATGAACAAACTAATTCAATATCCAGCATAAAGTACTGCAACATTACTTCCATTAAATGAAACTAATTTTCCAGAGAGGCAAAGAAGAAGAAACCACAGTTCTGACTGAGAAGCTACTGAACAACTATAAGCAATCTGCTATTATCAACTGCTCATTACTGTAACAATTATAAAAATAACTAAATACTTCAGCTACTAAGTCAGAACTGTGTTAACAAACTGGTGCTTGATTCTTAGAAGACACTTTTCCAGTATGAAAAATGGAGACCAGAAATTTTCTTTAATCTATCTAGAATTTTTTTCCAGTACCTATTCTTATCTAGCAGTCTTTAATCACGGGTTCCATTTACACTATTCACGTTTTCTGTAACTAAGTTTTAGTCTAAAATACACACTTTGTGAGCCTCTATGAATAGGAAACTCAATATCTAAACCATAAAATGTAATCTCTAATTCTAACTAATGTGATGGCAAATGCTAACTCAGGATGACGAGATGCCTCTCCCAAGGTGTCCCAGAGGGACATCAAGCACAAGGAAACTACACTGCAGCACATTCCCATTGATAACAGACATGCCAGTGGTTCTTTCACCCAGAACTCTGCTGAAGTGCATCAAAACTTCCTGCCTGGGAGAATCAGACACCACCATCTGTGTCCACAAAACTCATCAACAGTGAGTTCAGCAAACTGGCATCAGTAGAAGCAAAAAAAGAAGTAAGAATTACCTCAACCAGAGGGCCACACTCAGTGCTTTATCTATTACTGACTGGCTTGTCTCTACATTTAGGATGTTTTAAGCTATTCAACAGAAAACTGTATTAACAGCTATAATTTGTATTGACTTTTTGTTTAAAAAGAGCAATTCTTTTCTTTTGCAACTTGTTTCAACATGTAAATTCTTATAACTAGATAAACATCAGTACAAAACACTATTACTGTGAATATAATTTTCTATTTTGCAGCACTGGGTGAAGCAATTCAGTAAATTTAGAAACCATCCATAATAATAATGAACTACTCATCTAAGACATCTTGCATCATCAGTTCCCAAGCAGAACACATTAGTGAGTGATCACACTAATCAGAATGTACTACAGCTTGATAATGCTTTTCATAATTAGAATTATTTTTTCAGTCATTTTAGGCCAAGTACTTAAACCACAAAATTACAAGTATTTCAACAACTAAAATCCAAAAATCTTGTGGGATTTTTTCCTCACTTCTCATGAATGTAATTTTTCTTGTGTATTTGTATTTCTTTGGAGTCCTCTCAAGAATGGCACCATAGCATGAGAACCAGAAAAAAAACTTACTAGAAACAAAAGTAGGAAGACGGTCTAGCTAGAAAAATTTAGCAAGATACTGAATTCATTTTTATATCACAACCATTTTCCAAGTCCAATTTCAGCTATTCATTTTAGATAGCATTTCCCAATTGCTCTTGAATCTATTTATATTCTTTGACTACAGATTTTGCTATGCAGTTAAGTAAAAGACACCTGAAAAAAGATTAGTAATGATATTCTCACTGGTTTAAAGTAAAAGAAACTAAATATACTCAATGTAATTTGTTCTCTGCTAAAATTACTCTTCCATGGTTAGTTACTGAGTTTTCTTATTAGGTCACATATACTTAAGAACAGTGATATCCCACTAGTTCATGTTACTGACAACGGAACATTGCCTCTCCCTGTTCAAGGCCAGGTATCTGAACAAACCCTAACATATAGGAATGTCTCTCCCATGATCACCTCTTAGCTTAGAGGCAACTCAGTTAAAAATGCACGATGATACAGATGAAAATAGAAGCATCCCTCAAGAAACAGGGGTGATTGTAACCAATAATCATTTTGGACTAGGAACAGAAAGTTCGAGCTAAAGGAAAAGGGAGGATGACACATCTGGATTGTCATTCATGGAGTCTGTACTTTCCTTCTTGCTGCCCTCTGAGGAAAATGCCTGGCAGTTATGTACTCCAGTCCTTTTAGGACAAATCATATTGTTGCCTCACATTCCTGGAAGACTTGGCTGTTATGTGACAAACAAAATCCTTTATTCTTTAAAGTCACATGTAAGAGGAGGCTGCCTGTTCTCACAGCATTGCCTCTTCTACAAGTCCAGAGTCTCTGCAGAAGAAAGCAGCAAGAAGACGAGTGGATTTGGGAGCAACAGGCAGAGCACATTCTGCAGCTCCTCAGGAGCTCCTGCCTGCAGGACTGCCCTGTACTCACGGAGAAACCCTGCAAAAACATACCATAGACTCAGAGAATCACAAAATGGTTTGAGTTGGAAGGGACCCTAAAGATCATCTTGTTCCAACACACCTGCCATGGGCAGCCACACTTTTCACCAGACCAGGCTGCCCAAAGCCTCATCCAACCTGGCCTTGGACACGTCCAGGGATGGGGCAGCCACAGCTGCTTAGGACAACCTTTTCCAGTGCCTCACCAGCACATGACACAGCTGCTGTGCTGGCTGCAAGGAGTACCAGACCCCTGGCAGAAACGCATGACTTTATCACTCATGGCTATTCTGGGCCCATTAAATTTAAAAGTAGCTCCATGTCCTCTCCAGTGAGTGTACGTAATATACACTATTCTTTACGTAATAAAAAGAGAGAGAGATGACGAATGGAGCCTCCTGGATATTATCTAAATCACTAATTATTTTTTCATAATTTCATAATTTTCATAACTTTTTCATAATTCACTAATTATTTTTTCATACTGTACATTAAAGTACAGTAATGTAATGGTACAGTACCATTTAGTATTTTATGCTGATGATAGCCAGTCCACCAAGAGGTTTTCAGTGAATTGCAATATACTGAAATGCTTCATTGAAATATTGAAGTCTCAAAATGAAGATCAGATCACTTATTTGTAGGAAATAAAGCTCTAAAAACAAACTCTACATTTATAAAATAAATGGAAAAATTCATCATGAATTTAACAAGAGCAAAAGGAGTTAGTAAGATGAGAGACTGTGGAATGTTGACTACAGCATTAAAAAGAAGCATTTCTTCATTTAATACAATACCTTCTTTGTATAGGCTGAAAACATAAAATATTTCTGATTATATAAATCTCAAACAGAAGTAGCTGTAGGTGGCTTGGAACAAGTAAATGCTGTATTTATACAAGTACAGCGCTCTGCAAGCAATATTAGTCAGCCATTGAGCAGGTTCCCTGCGCTCCAGTACACTGAATACGTGCATAATTAGGGCTTGTTTGCATGACATCTGGTGGGGAAATAATATCACATCTGATATGAAAGATACAAAAATATTTTCATAAAACAAAAAATTGCAGTGGAACAGGACCGTGATGTTCCTTTTCATAACAAGCAGCCTCACATCAATAAAATTCAATCATCCTACAATACCAACTGTATCAGCTCTCCAGAACAGAATAAGTCAGTATGCAACTAGACACAATTTCCCAAGATTTGCAAAATTCAATTTCCTTCAGCTCCTTGTGTCCACAGAAAAGACAGAACTCAGGTAATGTCAAATGCACGCAGATGATGACTGTTGAGTAATCAATTTATCATTCAAAGATCTGACCGAGCAGCCCAAAGCTTTCATTGCTTAGAGGCATTTTATATATGCATAGTCCTAATAAATCTGCCCCTGAGCTGTGCTCTACACATTATTCTGCAGAATAGTGTCTGTAGAGCAAAGTCTATTCCCTTCTGAGTGTCACTGGATTAGAACTGAGGTACAAAACCTTGTTGTCTGCAACATTCTCAACAGCAAGAAAACAAAAAGTGAATCCAAATAAAAATGAAAATTAATCTTAAAGGGGGAGGGGTTGAAGAGTGTTGCACTGGACTCTAAAAATAAATCTCTATTCTTGCTTATATTAAATCAAGATGAATGTTTAGTGATCACACAAATATCCCTCCCTGTATTCTGGGCAGGGCTGTTCCAAGTCCTGAGCAAATTTGTTCAGAACTGGCTCAAATACCAGAGCACTGTGCCATGTCCTGCTTGAGCTGTGTCACATTAACATACCCATTATAAGTTCTGCATTACCAACCACCTCTTTCTCCCAAATACAAAGGTTACTTTTACATAGCCCAAAATTCAAGTCAGTGGCATGAACAGAAATGTGGCCAAACTCGAAAACAAGAATCCTACACATCTCTGGTTCTGATTTTCAGGATCAGGTTCTGCAAAATACTGCAGATTTTCATATCTTCATAAGCAGGAATCTTCATCTTGCAGAATGTGATGCCCTGCTTGATGCCTATGCATATGCAATATAATTTATGCAGTTGAATAATTTTTTAGATTTCTCTTTTTTTAGCATGGAAAGCCTGTATGGAGTGGGGATGACAACACCATTTTGAACATTTCTGTCGTAAGTATTTATTTGGGCAATAACATCTAGTAAAAAAAGATCATTATCCACCTCAAGTGGTTTCAGGCAAGACCATTATCTCTAAATCCAGCAGAAAAAGAGCGCTGTCTGAACTTTCAGAAAGAACAAAGTAAAACTGCTCCACAATCTGAAACACTGTGGGTTATTGCAGAAGCAAAGTAATTTCTGTCGAGTACTTCTTAATCCTGGGATTTAAAAGCATTTTTCCCAAGTGTGTGAAACTCATTATCAATGTGAAAAACTATAGTTACAGCTACTCGCTGTATCAGCTGAAGAAATCTTCCCTCAGCGTTTGTCCTTGCCCAGTGTGTGAGCAGACAGCTCACAGACCTGGAGCAAGGCAACAGCACGCTGCTCATTTGAACTGAACAGTTGCTTCTGCTGAGCTCCAAATGGCATCCCCGAGTAGCTTTCCCCATTCACTGAAAGTGGGACTTGTGCTGCAGCCCTTCCTTCTCCTAAGGACTGTGTACCACTGACATACAAACCACTACAGCCCTGCCTTTGCCGCAGGCGCTCACGGGATGGGAGCTGCCTCCAAATGGGAAAAAGCTTTCAATCCTTTACAATGGAAATACTAGTCCTTAGAAAGAGGAAGGTTCAAGATACAACAGTTCGAAGGCTGGAGAGGATGTAATAATGAATCTGCCTTTGTAGGGAGCAGTGAACCTCTCTAATTAACATAAAGTTCTTGACAGCAGTTACTGAAAAATAACAATAAAAACCTCTTAACTTTGATCACTGAATTTATGAAGTTTTCTGTCATTTGGACTCAGTTCCTGAATCTGCATGGATTCATTAACATCAGAGAGCCACAAAAACTAAGTGCTCATCACAGAGAAAGGGTCCAGAGAATGCTCACAGCACTGCATCAAACACTGGGTGTTCGGGAAAAAAATGAAGCTGAAGAAAGGCACTGCAATATACTGATAGCATTTTTTGTTAAAGGCTTTTATTCCACACAATTTGGGATGGATGTTCTCCTTCACCTTCATATTTTCCCTGCTTATGATTGCTCCTTTCTGGAACTGCCAGTGGGCTACAGAGGTGATGAGGGTGGTTGAGGGCTCTGTGAAGAAGCAAGCCCTAGGAAAGAGATGGAGTTTTGCTTTGTGATCCTCAAAACTTAAATCTTGGTGTTTGGGCTGACAGGTGCTCTGGAATTTTCCATCATGTTTCAGTCCGCAGGCATGGATGGTCCCATGAAAACTGCTTGGACATTCTGCTTCTCAAAGACTTGCAGCTTCCCATCTGTGTGCATAAATATTGGGAAAAACCACTCTGTCGTTCTTTGAAACAATGACATTCCAGGTCCAATCACCATTTTAACAACATATTCCACATTCAGAACTTGAGTACAAGCCACATAGCTCACCTCCCACCTTTGGCAAACAGACCAAATGGAAAGCATCACTCTAGCATTTAGACACCTTTTCAAGTATTTCAACCATTATAAAATGATGGTACAGAGCTAAGATACTTTGTAGTACATACAAGACACAAATTTAGATATGCAGTCATTTGCTATGACTGGGGTTACTTAATACCAGCATCTGCTCCAGTTCCAAGAATGACACTGCTGCAAGAACAGCAAAAAAACCTAATTGTCTCAGTGAAAAGATTAAGAAATACTACACATCATACTCTAGAACCTTTCTGGATGTCAGTCCAAATCAGAACATCATTTGTTATTTCCCAGCTTCCCAGTACCATCTTTGGGACCCATACATCCAACAGCTAAAAAAAATAGCCTTGCTTTTGAAAATCCATGAAAACCTTCTGGCCTATCAGCACAAGGAAGCTGTCTAAAAAAACGCAAGTGGTAACACAGGTTAGGATAAATAATTGTAGATGTATTGGCAGCAGTAAAACCTTGAAGAAGTAAGACCTGGGGATGATTCAGGGACAAAAAAAAAAGAGTAGCAAAAAGCTTAACAATTGGTCAGTACTTAAGGCTCTGAAAAATGTACATTTTCAATTTTGGGTGGCGCAATACAAACCTTGACCTACAACTGCATCTTAGAAGAGCAGACCCAGACCTCCTGTCTATGGTTACCAGCAAAGGCAAAGCTTTTGTCAGGGCCCAAATAAGCCTGAATGGTCCTGCCCAGCCTCACCTGCTGCCCCCCC
>VZTE01005375.1:214440-227040 GCA_013397775.1 Eulacestoma nigropectus | reverse complement strand
TGCCTGTGGCTCCAGGAGCCCCATTTAACCCTCCTCGTGCTGTAGGACAGCGAGGAGATCCCAGCCCCGTGGCTGTGTGATCATGCTCAGCTCCTGCCTTTCTCAGCCCCTGGGAAAGAAGCCAGCCCTTGCTGCTCCCAAACACATTTCTTTCACCACCTCAAATTGCCATTCATGCTATGTGTTAGTCTGGCATCAGGAGAACCTTTCAAAGCATAGAACAGAGGTCAAAAGTATTAGGAGCATTTCTTTGGACAGTCCTATAATGTAAGATGCCTGACTAATTAGGTGAACCTTTTAAATCACATATATTGTTTCATGAGGCAGTACAACTGAGACTGTGCTTGAAAATCTTGTGGGTTCTCTGGTTGCTTCTATTAGGTATAATTCAAAACTACAGAAAATCACAGAAATCAAAAAAAGCCGAAATATTATTTGTTCTCTCCTCTCAAAAGAAACAAATCAGTCAAGCCATCAGAAATTTTCAAAAATAGGTAGTGATCTAAAAGTCTTTATTTCTGGGTGCCCAAAAATGAGACAATTTTAAAAGCACATTTTCTGCACGAATTCGAAAGTAAATCTCTTCACGGTCACTGCATTTCACTTAGGAATTGAGTTGTCCAGTATCGCTAATCAATTCTGGAAATATTTTCTTGTGAAGGAGGCCAAAGAGCAGCAAATTAGTACACTTTCACTAGAGTCTTCTCACATTTTCTAAATATTTCAAAGCTAGAAAAATGCTAATCCTCCATTAAATTATGAGTAACAGAAAATATTTTACTAGCCAGAGAAAACAGTTTTATCTTCTAACTTATGGAATCATCCTATCAGTCATTAGAGGAGATGTTCACAAGTAAAATGGCACCAAAATAACAATTTCTTCTTGCAGATTCTCAGAAGCATTAAACCTTGTTCCTCTCATTTACTCAGATCCTTACAGCATTTTTGTCATTACTTTTGAGATCTATGAGCCCTGAAAAAAAACCAGTGCTTATAAGTAGCTATAATAATAGAAATATAAGAAATTAAATATAAATTAATAAGAAATTTAATATAAGAAATAAACATATACAGAAATAAATGCTGGAGTATAAATTGCTATACAATTCCTCTACTGTGCTCTCTGCAGTATGGCTAAAATAACATTTATCTGAGCTTGTCATCTGGCACAGAGTAAAATACAATGATGCCCTTTAAACATTGAATTAAAAATATTTTCTATTTCTTCCCTGTGATGAAACCATATTTTTCTTTAGTATGTGTATCTGCAGCTAATATTTAAGAAAGACTTTAACAGAAAAGATACTACTCCTTAGCTTCTTAACCTGAAAATATGCAAGATTTCTGCTTTAAAATAATGCCTTGCCATTTTGAATGCAAAGAGGGATCATCTTCCTTCATGCTTGAGACCTGAAAAATAGTCCATGTCTTAAATTCCTGAGGAATTCAGGGCAAATTGAGGGCACCTTAAAAGTACAAACCCACTAATGAAACAGAAGGTATTTAACTTGAAATCTACAGTCTGTGGAATGTGTAACTTGTAATACAAATATAGTTTTGGATAGAAACACAAGAGATACCTTTGATCAGTATCAACAGTCCTCTGCAGTTTTCTGCATTCAGGCTCCCTGTGCTATTCAGGCTCCAGCGTGCAAGGAGAAACTCACTGAATGACACCCTGAATTCATTACAAAGCTGTGCCAGCAGGGAGACAATAGGCAGAAATTAAAGTTCATTCATACAGTGGATGACCCACAACAAGGACAGATATCATGGGCTCTGACTGAAAACCAAACCTCCACTGATCTCAGTGGAACGTGGCTGAATTCACAGTGCAGGGCAACACCCCAGTGTACCCAGCAGTGTCCTTTGATTGCACAAGGCAGAGGAAAAAAGGGAGTGCAGTCTCCCTGTGCATGTATTGGATTTCTTTCCAAAGCACATCATGGGGTGCTGCTCCCCTGGCAATGAGGACAAACACACAGTGAAGCACCCTGGAGCATCCCTCCTCTACAGCAAAATTCTGCACCAAAATCATACCAACGTAAGTACAAACAAGGAAAGCCAGTTTTCTCCTTGGTTGTCCTACATTGTGGTGCCAGGTACTCTCTAGTATTCTAAACACAAGAAAATTTGGAAGACTTCAGTGCAAGAGCATTGGACCCAAAGCCAGGACACTTAAAACAAATTAGAAGGACAGGAGTGATACTGAATAGGTCTCACTTGATTTTCTGAATGGAAAGCTACCATTCATGTCCAGGCCGATAGTTTCAGATTCAGTCTGAATATTGTCCCACCAAAATGGCCTTTATAATAAGTGTTAGGACTAAGTAACTAGTAACAATAATAATAACAAAAAATGAACAAAAAAAAACCCCAAAACAAACAAACAAAAAACAACAGCAACAACAACAACAAAAAAACCAATCAAAAAAACCCTTAGTTTATTCTGACTGCTAAGAACAGAAAAAAAAGTATGTATCTAAAATTAAAGATGCCTTTGACATACCTCACTGACTCTATCCATCCTTCTCCCTTACTCTGAGCACAAATTCCCCGGGAACATTTGAGCAAGAGATTAAAAACAAAGAGAGACCAAAATCTCTCTTGAATATGTGCTGTCCCTTCCTACACTCCTTCGTGTAGCAACTGCCACACCTGGGAAACCTGCTCCTCCACAGTGTCCCTTTTGACCTTAAGCAAATTGCTTGTTCTTCAACTCAGGAAGCATTTTACAACCCAGTTCCTTGTGAAAGGAATGGAATTCCGGTATTGAAAAATACATTCAGTGAATGCAGACCTGAGACCCTTTACAGCTTAGGAACTGGCAGACTGGAGTCTTCGAGACCTCCCTGTCTGGAAAGGTTGCATGGTATTACCAAGCAAAGAACCGAACTTTTGCACTCATCAGGATACTTGTGGTAGGAGCATGGATTTCCCAGACAGGCTGAAAACCTCACAGGACCCCGTCCCACCCCACTTGGTGCTGCTCAGCACAAGGAGCATCCTCCCAGTCGCACGATGCCACAGCAGCAGCTGCTGCTGCTCCTGAGACCAAGGTACCTGGAAGAGACACACTGCATGAAGCACCTCTCTGCAGTTGCAGGTCAGTTCAACCCGTTTGCTCCCAGTTTGGTTTTACTGGCAATACCATAAATGCACAAATGAAGGAAATAAAAGAAGTTTTTACTTACCTACTTTCCCTCAATTAGTATATTTTATGAGATTTTTTACATATAATGTAAGATTTCTCGTCTTTCCTTCTTCTATACTTATGTATTTATTTTCCAAAGGGCCTGTTGCAGAAAAGGTCTCAAGGCATATTATAATGTACAGAAAAGGATTAAAAATAAGAATTAATTCAACCATCTCATAGTGCTTTAATGAGTTTTCCTTCAGAATCAATGTAATCAGAATTCTGAACACACAGAAAGCATGGAAGCAATATGTAGAGTACCTGGGTGTCAGGTACAAAACATTTATGCATTTCAATCCATGATTAATCTGTCAATCACTTTGTCCACATTAGATGGCCTCTGTGGAAATGAAGGGATGTTCATTTTTACAAAAGTGCCGATTTTTCTGCAAGCATTTGTTTCAAATGGAGGTGCAAAAATATGATAAATCTGTCAACTAGTATTCACTGCAAAATTTGAAGCATTTGATCGTTCAGTTATAGCAAGAGAAAAATGTATACCCTGCCCTATGTCTACAGAAGTTACTCTGTTATTTAGACTTATTTAATGACAAGAAAAATATGTAATTTATATGCTGGATATTATAGTTGGGCATTTTTTAATATTTGTTTTTATTTCTTACTGTCGCATGTCAATTAATTAAAATTTTTTAAATACTTCTTTATGTATTTATAACTGGGTGCAATGACAGTAAAAAGTAATAAGGAAACACTGGACCAGCCCTATCAATTGATAGATTATATTTAATTTGAGTATTATCTATAAAGTTTAAAGTTTATGTTAAAAATTAATTGATATCCAGAATTAGTTTTATGAGTCCCGGATGACCAAAAAGACACATTTCATTTTTCAGTGCTGTGCGAGATAGACTTTTCAGGAACTAGCTACAAATGGAATAGATTTTCTGATATTTTGCTGGTTTTCCATAGTGCATTTATCCTACATTTATGCAAATATGAAGTACCTCATGTTCTTGGGCAGCTCAGCACTGAATTTTCAAATCCCGAGCCAAATGACTCTCAACACCTGAAAGCGAATTTGACAGGAATCTTCCATGTCAGGAGTTACACTCTAAGATCCTTTATTCAAGGTTATGGCCTGATCCCAAACTCTTTCCACACCAGTATTATGCAAAATCATTCTCACATTCCAAAGCTATTTGAAAAGATTTACGGACTGAAAACACACTCGAATCCCAACTTTTATGACCACAAGAATGCCTGTTAATATCTCCAAACACCAAGGACACTACTGTCATAAATTAGATGTAATTGTGATAGTAATGGGGCTTTTCATCCCCTGGATCTCCCAAATTTATTCTGCATTGCATGAACACCACAGAGGTGGATTCTACACACAAAAACCTATGTAAGCAGAATAATTTTCCTTCAAATACAAACAAATTGTATTTTCCATAAAATGGAATTAGCCTCTTGTGGAATCATTCTAGAAAGCTTGAATGAACGCTAAAAACCTTCACCACTAACTGGGTTACACAACACTTCTTTTGGTAGAAGGTTCAGCATTCAGGCTGATGTTTCCAAGGAATCAATGTAACACCAGAAATGTAAAAAAGAAAAAATTTATGGATCTCTCAAGTCAGCCATTAAAGCCAATGCTTCAGCTGGCAAAACTCTCTCCTTATGAGTCTGGCCTAGGCACTTAAGATTACTATAAAAATACTTAGAAAATTCTTTAAATAAATGCCAGCACACTGTTAAGTATCAGACTATATTTGAAATCAGATTTGGTGCTGCTGTGATTCCATGAATTCTAATGGAACTCCTCCAATTTTTGTCACTACTGCAAGCAAACCTGAAATATCTCATTTTGCATTATTTTTAGCTGAAATGTATGTCAATGTGAAATCATTTGAACTACATTAGTAGAACTAAAATGATCCCCAGTGTAAATCCATTCACATCAGCTACATCAGGAATGCATTTCACCACTGTAATTTAAAATGTAAAATGCCCAAGTCACAATAAAATTATTTCTTGAGAGTTGTCAGTATCACTGAGAAAGGTCTGACAGAAGCAGTAGTAGTAACTTGGAGCCATAACAGCTCAATTAGAGGGTTTCTCTGGCACTCAATTTCAACCAAAGTAATAATTAACTCAAATTTCTATTTCTTGTAAAGTACTTGGCATCTTTGGGCATATACTTGGCATGTTAGAGGTAGGACTTCGGCATTTTAAAACTATGTTGTGACTGGCCCAATAGATAGTTGAATAATCAAATTATAAACCCAAGTAGAGCTATTTGCTTCCATTCTGGAATGCCCAATTCTTTCTGTGATTCAGAATGATCTACTCAAATGATAGCACAACCTAACATTGAGCTATATAGTTCTTACTTATCACGACAAAGTACAGAGGTTTATTCACTGCAGGAGGCTCTGCTGTTACCCGAGGATACACCTCCCCAGCACTGCAGTGTGTAGGGCTGATGCACCCAGAATGTTGCTCTGCCAGCTGCTACGAGCCCTGCAGTCAGACCTTTTCCTTCTGAGAGCAAGGTTCTGTTCTGAAAACAGCACAGCATAGACATTGCACACTTGTTTTAAATTGAAAGGGTGTGAACTGGTAGCAGAGTAGCTGAACAACTGGCTGGAGCACTCCCCTCATGCTGAGCTCCGTGGCTACAGTATGAATATATTTTAAAAGTGATTCAAAGAGTTTTCTTATTTCCATTAGAGATCTGGAATCCCACCTCTTATGAACCACCTCCCCTTCCAATCAGGCGATACTGCTAACACACACTACTTATTTTCTCTAAGTTCTTTATTTACCTAGTTAGTATTTCTTTCACTCCTACCTCCTTGCCGTGGTCCCAGGCACTGTGTGGTCTCTGGTGTCAGACAGAACTAGTACCAAGCCATTTAAGAAGAATGCCTTTTAGGCCATTAAATACTATCTGTGTAAGAAATACTTTCAGTTACAGATTTTTACTGGATTTTATAGAATGCTCATCCTCACTGCCAATATTGCCCCTGTAGAAAAGAAGTATTTAGCACATTTAACTCAGGTGAGCTAGAGTGAAATGTAATATTAAATTTTGGCAAATGCCTATGTATAACATTACTGAGTCACTTCAGTCAAAACCCAGTTGCAATTAACACCACCACAATAAAAAGGAGCTCTGTTGTGAAGCTAATGCTTCACATCAAAAATATAGTGAAGCCTGCTCTGTGTTTTTAAATTAGGAATCAGACACTTATACATTTTGAAGCAGGGCTCAGCACAACGCAGTCTTTTGTGTGTGTCATTTTTTTTATTTTTCTGCAATGCAAAAGAAGACAAGTAGAGAAACTTTTTGAAGAGACTCACAGAAAAACCATGAAGGCAAAACCCAATCATTAAAGAGAAGCCTATGTCTGCAGCTCTGTTTGGTACCACTGGATACAGCAAACAAGGCTTATCTGATGGATCATGTGTAATGTTGTGGATGCCAAATTCAGACTGCTTTTGTTGTTGCTATAAGTCAGTCACTAACAAGTCCCCTCCCCCACCAAAAACCCTACTCTCGACTTTAAATGAATATTGCAAACTACTGAAATTCTGTAGTGTTGGTAAGTCCTTTTTTCTCCCATAACAACCTGCCCCAGACCTTAAAGTGCATATGCCAATTTGGTTCAAGGTTTATAATCTGGAATGTTCCACAGTGCCTCTTCAAAAACAGTTACAGTTTAATTGTGCCTTCCCTTGGTAATGATAAGTCCGAAAGAAAACTTTTTCTGAATCTATTACTTCTGTTGTATGCAGCAATATCTTACCTATCTCGTTCTGGACTCTGGAATATCCTGCAGGCCAGGTAATCTTTACCTACCTGAATCTCCTAGGAAGGGCAATGGGAGGTTTTGACACATAGTAAAACATAACTGGCCTAAGAACCAGTGAAAAGAAACCACGGAATGTTTTCACCAGGACTCCATGGGACCCAATATCTTCATTTTGAAGCCCAGAATGCCTATTTTAGATCTTAAATGTTGCTTCAAATATACATGGGTGAAAGCTGTAATCAAGGGAAAATGCAGCACCAATAATAGCACATTATTAAAAGTCAGCAATCCTCAATTGCCAGTACTGTAACCACTGAGTATCTTATTACTTCTACCTTCTCCTCTCATACACTGAATTTCCTCAATACTGACAAAGTTCATGTACTAATCATAGACTCTGAATGCTAAATTAAGCAGAAAAAAGATATAAATTAGGTTGGTACTTCTTGAGGGCATCAGTAGAAAACACCGATTTCAAATTATTTTGATTAGAAAATTTTACTTCACAATCCTTTTCCAGATCACAGATATTCATAATTAAAAAGAGTATGGAATTAATGTAATGTTAGCTGTTTTGCCATCAGCATCACAAAGAAAGAAGAAACAATAAAATATGATGCAGAATTCACTCTTCCAATGATTGTCATTGAACTATTACATTAGTAAACATTCACAGTATGAAGTCTCTTTCAATATATCTCCAGCATATAAAGTAGTGCAAAAAAGCATTCCAGTCATTTTGCCTTTGCAGTCAGACCAGGTTAAATGATTCTATTACTTCATTTCTTTCATTATTAGACAACAAATGCTGCAATGCCTCCAAAGAGAGTTATAAAAATAAACAATTTCTGGAGGGTCAACAGCCTTTTCAAAGTAAATTTCCAGTTAAAAACAAGCATTATAGATTTCAAGAAAAAAAATTTAGATCTATCTTCTGTAGAATATCTTTTTACAATAAATTTACCATCTGAAAAACAATGACTATGGTATCCAATGATTTATGGTAGCTGCTGTTAAAGCACTGATAAATAGATAAATGACTACCAAACTTCATTGTTTCTTACATAGTAAATACCTCTGAATGCCAACTTTTACCACAGAGCTGTTATTAGTGATGTCGACAGTTCATGCACCCACTTTAAAACTGACTTGGTTTTAGTAAATTTTTCAGCCTCATGTGCAAAACACTTGCATTCTAATAAAAATATAAAGTCTGAAAATGTATCAGATCTAGCAATCCTTTCCTCAAGTTGTACCACTTACTTGATATGTAATACATGTTGAGCAATGCTTTTTATTTGTATTTAACCATTAAATGGCATACTATTGTATGCTGTAGACTCGTTTGCATATTTCATTATTTTCACTGCACTCTTTAATGCATAAATATATTTGGAAACGTTCAAAATTACACATCAGTTTCCACAGAATTTGAATTTACACAGTTTTTCTTCTCTGACTCACTGCTATTCCCCGTGTCCTGACTTTTATTCTCCTTTACACAAAGAGATTCTTTAACTCCTTCTTCCATCTCCAAATACTCTGATTTATCCTCTGTGGATGAAGATGATGAGCTTCTAAATTTCTTCAGTAAATTTGTTGGGAGGTAAGGGCAACTGACCGCATTTTGCATCATCTGTGTGTGTTCTTCATTCTCAGTTTCTCTATGGTAGAAATAGTTAAAATTGGAGACAATCACTGGCACTGGTAAAGCAATGGTTAACACTCCTGCAATGGCACACAGGGACCCGACTATTTTCCCACCCACAGTTATGGGTTTCATGTCCCCATAACCAACTGTAGTCATGGTCACTACAGCCCACCAAAAGGCATCTGGGATGCTTTGAAAATGGGTGGCAGGCTCGTCAGCTTCTGCGAAGTAAACAGCACTGGAAAACAAAATGACTCCGATAAAAAGAAAAAAGATGAGGAGGCCAAGTTCCCTCATGCTGGCCCTGAGCGTGTGACCCAGGATCTGCAAACCCTTGGAGTGCCTGGAGAGCTTGAAGATGCGAAACACCCTGACCAGACGGATGATCCTCAGGATGGCAAAAGACATGGCCTGCTGACTGCCCTGCTCCTGCGCCAGGTCAGTGCCCAGGGTGATGAAGTAAGGCAAGATGGAGACAATGTCTATGATGTTCATGACGTTCTTGAAGAAGTGTGCTTTGCTTGGACATGCAAAGCAGCGCACTGTAAACTCAAAGGAGAACCAAATGATGCACACGGTCTCTACAATGAAAAAAGGGTCATTGAAGATGGTGTGCTCCCCAGCATCCAGGCGAAGAGACTCATTGGAAAGCCCCTTCCCTAAGCTCAGGGACATGACGAATTCTTTGTCATCTCTGAACTCTGGTAAAGTCTCCAGACAAAAGATGACGATGGAGATCAAGATGACCAAGACAGAGACAATGGCAATGCCTCTGGCTGGACTGGAGCTTTCCGGGTATTCAAACAGCAGCCAAACCTGCCTCTTAAACTCATTCTCCGGCAAAACCTTTTCCTCTTCCTCTTTGACAAAACCTTCATCCTCCCTGAACTTGAGCATGGCCTCCTCCCCAAGTTGGTAGAACTTCACCTCCTCAGAGAAGATGTCAAAGGGTACATTGACTGGTCTCTTCAGCCGACCACCGCTCTGGTAGTAGTACAGGATGGCATCAAAGCTGGGTCGGTTCCTATCAAAGAAGTACTCATTCCTGAGAGGATCAAAGTATCTCCCTCGCTTGGCTGGATCACCCAGCAGTGTCTCCGGGAACTGAGCTAATGTCTTCAGCTGGGTCTCAAACCGCAGTCCCGACACGTTGATCACCACACGCTCACAGCACTCATACTCGCTGTAGCGGACAGAGCTGTAACCCCCAGGGCCTCCACCATCATCGAGTGGCTGGTCTGAGTATGAAAACTCATCCTCCCCATAGTCATCACTGTAGTAGAGCTTTCCTTCTTCTTCATCGTCTTCATCCTCATCTTCATCCTCCTCTTCCTCCTCACTCAAGTCCTTCAGTATTCTCTCCTCAGAACCACTGAGCGGCAGCAGCTCAGAACAGGGGAAGGAGGCCCCACACTCCCTACTTCCCAAGTGGTGGCTCCTCTTTTTCCCTTTCTTCCTCCTCTTACCGCTCTGGCGGTGGGGCAGGCCGCTGCGTGACGCGCTCCCACCGTGCGAGGAGGCTGCCCCTCGGCTCTGCTCCTGATGGTAGTGGTGGTACGGTCCCCCTCCGCCTGCCGCCCCACCTTCCACCGCTGCTGTGGCTGCTGCTACGGCCGCGGCTGCGGCGGCCCTGGACTGCGCCAGCCGCTCTCGCTCCCGGGCCCGCGCCTGGGCCGCGTATCCATAGGGCATGTGGGTGTTGCAGCCGGAGCTGTCTGCACTCACCATCGCAACCTCCATTTTGCAACTGTTTGGTTTGGTTTTTTTTTAATCGCTTAGTGTAACAAAGGTTTATTTACAGTGTCACCTTAACTTTCACTAGGAAGTTCAAAGCCATTTGCATTTGGAGGACAGTCCCCTGGGCATCGAGTATGGCAACATGGTTGTAACACTGAATCTATATTTTGGAAAACTACAGATCCACATTTTCTTGTTCTCCGGAATGTTTGACAAAAACTACTGTTTTGCTAATAAGAAAAGATGAAATTCTCAAATTGAACCAGAGAACAGCTGAGACCTTGTTCTTCCATCCACCAAGCCCCTTTATTTTCATTTATTTCCTGCAGCAATCACAGCTGTATCTGATCAGAATCATGACTGCCTCGCAGGCTATAAAGTCTGCATTCCTCAGGAAAAAAAATACGCAAACCAAAGGGTACCTGTTCTCCACAGATGGTTTTAGCTCATCATTGAAACCAAATGCAAATAGTCTCTTTCCTCATTATTTGTTCCTGGTAATGCTTTGGCCTAGCAAACTTACTGTTTAATATCATTACTTGGGGAGGTGAAGTTAATTCCAGCCATCACTTCATTTACACAGTGAGGAGGTCTTTGCAAATCCTTTCTTCAGCCTGTCAACAATGTCTCAAACCTGGGAGCAGCACCCAGGGCATCAGCAGCAGTGGTAAGAGGAGGAGGAGGAGGAGGAGGTGGAGGAGGAGGAGGAGATGAAGACTGAGAAACTGGCTCTGAGGTCCCCATAGGACATAAGGGAGTGGATGGGTCACCCTTTGGTTATGGTCATGCAGAAGAAGCACTTAACCTGAGGCACATGCACAAACACACAAAAATAAACAAAACAAAAAGGGAAAAGATTGGATTGTTTTCCTAAAAGGTCACACCGATCAAATGAAACTGTGTCATCTATTACCACGGCATTCAAATCTTCTCCTGCCCACGCTATTCACACTTCTACATTACACACACACCCACATCACATGCACAGAGATTTTGAACGACTCTGTGGGTAAGGATGTGGGTGGGTATGTCACATATATATATAGACAGATACAAAATCCCCACCCATATAAGCACTTGCATCCATACACAAACATATGCATGCTTCTGAAACACCAACACATATAAACACTAATAAAAATACTGCAACACACAATGCATTCAGGTCTTTGAGCACGTACATAAGAGATACACCTAAATATACCCACATGAAACATTAAAGAATAAATGTATCTACACAAAGAGCTTTTGTTATATTTGTAGAAACACATCAGATGTAGGAATGTTACATTTTAATCTACAGCAGAATTGTGTTTCGATCACAATGAACATCTCACTGGATTTAATTTGGAAACAGGCACGTACAATGCTCAGCCAAGTGAAAATACCGTGATATGTCAAGAAAACAACTGCAGGTGCACTGAAGCAACGTCTACATGCAAGCACACACACAAAAACACACAGACCCCACACCCCCCTTTGAAACAGAAGCCTCATTTATAGCCACATCTATTAATACACGAGAGAAGGTGAACAAGAACTATTAAATGATGCTATTTTTAAAATCGTACCTACGTGTCATGCAGAAAAAGATCTGAAAAACGCTGTTATACTTACTGATCCTAGGCAGAGAAATAGCAGCGCTGTTCCCGCTAGTGTAAGGACCGGGTGACAGCAGTCCTGAGGGGGCTGTGCCGGCTGATCCACAGTCGCAGGTGGCTGTGGTCAGTGCGCACCACAGGTTGACGAGTTATTTCTGCCCCTTCTTGCCGGGTGCCGGGAGAGCGCCGGGAGCGAGCCGGCGAGGCGGCTGGGGCTGGGGGCTCTCGGCACCGCCACAGCCGCTCCCGCTCGCCTCGGCATTGGCGACAAGGCAACACGCGAGGGTCTCGTCCCCAGAGGGAAAATCGAAGGCGGTGTGCGTATGCTTGTTGTGTGTGAGGTGGAATGAAGGGACAGGCGCGATCACTGGTCTCTCCAAGTCCGGCTCTCGCAGCAGATCTGTAAATCAGCGCTGGATAATCCGTGCGCGGAGCCGGGTTCCGGCGGCGGCAGGGCGGGGGTCGCTCCGTGCGGCCGCTGCCCCGACACGTCCAGGGACAGCGCTCAGCCGGCTCCCGCCCGCGCCGTCCACTTGTTGTGCGGCTCGGGGGGAGCGGGCCAAGGAGCCGCGGGCCGGAGCGCGGACCGCGCCGGGTGCTGCTGGGGCCGAGGGTGCCGGGAGCTGGGAGCTG
>VZTE01005375.1:150645-214224 GCA_013397775.1 Eulacestoma nigropectus | reverse complement strand
CTCCCCGCGTCCTATTAACGCCTTAAATATTGGAATCAATATTCCCGCGCTGGATGACGCCCGGGCTGGCGAACAAAACTCTCTGCCCGGAGCGATGCTGCCAACCCTGGCCTTTGCTCCCGTGGGGGTGCCCTTAAGTAAGGCAAACGCATTGTTGAGGTCGCTCGGAGAATTCCAAACCCAAGCCCGGATCAAATTTCCCAGTAAAAGAAAAGAGCTGCCCGCACCTCCACGCTGCTCCCTCACTCCGCCCCAAGCACCCCAGCAGTACAAACAAGCATTCCCTCTGCTCCTGCCCAGCACACCCAGGCTCCTGCAGCCAAGTCGCAAATTAAACCAAATTAACTTTCACTCCTAATTCTGTACCTAAACAGAAAGTAGGTCCTAGTTCGTGACTAGAGGGTACCTTTGTGTATTTGGTAGAGTTAACACCTCAAATCGCTGTTCCCTTTTCCTGCTGCAACACAAGCAGAGTATAAACTGCCCATTCCTTTTGCACCTAGAAAATTGAAGCTGTGGCACATTCCACTCTCTGTAAGGGATCGCTACGAAAATGCAGCTTGGCCATATTGGAGACCACAGCTACAAGTCTACCATCTCAGTACAAACTAGATGTAGGCACTCCTACTTCCCCTCATGGAGAAAGAAAATACTAAATCGAGAAGAAATCAAAGGTAGCACTCACACCAGGTGCTTTGCCTCAAGGTGTTTGCAACTGGAGACAAATTCAACACGCACAGCAAGTGGGTTGGGCATTTGTTTAATTGCCTAGGTCCTCCTCCACGGAGAAACCAAGAGTGCCTGGTAACTATTTGCCTTTAGATCCCTGGCAGCACAACTCGCATTATCCATGTCACTTCACTGTCTCTGCTGCCTACATCGGTTACTGCTCATACCCTTAATCCCACTCATGTCAGTAGATGACCTATGAGTACATAGGGGAGCATGAAGGATCAGCCAAATAAACATACTGAATGTCAGGCATCAAATCTTGCCAACAGTACTGTGAAACATATAAATGGCACCTAGAGCTAACCATTTTTTAAACAATCACAATACTTCAAGCTCCACAGTCAATATAAAGTGAAAAACATAAATAAATCCCTAATGTCATCCCAAATACCATTAAAATACAATGTGTTCTGTCATCACAAAGGCAGTCCAAAATTTTGGTGCTCTTGGATGCAATAAAAAAACATTCTATAAATTCATTTCCAATACCAACATCTAGATTCTTCTGTAACCTGGCACAGGAGCATAGCAAAGTCATGGATCAGACCCCTACCACCACTTAAGCACCAGGACATGTATGAAGCCATAAAAATACCAGAGTTATCATAGGTAAACTTCTTGAATCATTAGGATTTCAGGATCACCTAGACTTTCTCCTACATCAGTAAATTTTAATTCTAGGGGCATTTTCCAGAGTTCAGTCACTTCATTCTCTAACAAGTATTACATTATGTTGCTTTTAATCAGTAGGATTTGAACACCCTTTTATTTCTTTTTTGAGATGTTTCAAGGACTTGGGGCAAAAAAATAATAGCTTACTTAGCTTTTACTTGTCTTTCAAAATTTCAGATGCATTGTCTTGTCGTTATCTTGTGACTGCTAAACTGAAAAATTCAGTGGATATGTGAGTAAAAAAGACAAGTAGAAACAGACCAATCACTTTGGTATTCCTTTTTGAGCACTGTTATTCTTTTTAATAGCTAAATCGTGTTCTTGAGCAAAGATAAATAAACTGTGCTGTATGATTCTATGCACACGTAATACACACAAAACTGACAATGGGAGAAGTGGAATAGCTTTTTTTGTGTCTTTTTAAGTCCATTCTAATGTGATAGGGATCACATAACTACATGCAATTCTATCTAGCTCAGAGGTCTTACTTGATCTAATTTTTAACTGATTTAAAAGCAAAAAACAAGCTTTAAGTATTTACAGATGAATACTGTGACTCATTTCATTCAGCTTTGTATTTCCATAGTATTCAAAGAGAAAATTTTATTTTAAAGCTATTACATTTCCTCTGTTCCTTCACATTCATAAGGGATAATATTATTGGTAGAACAAAGAGAGAATACCTACACGTCACTGTCTTCGATAGTAATGTATTATTGTATCACAGTAAAGGATGTCTAAGGTATGCTGTCACACAGATTTGTCCTGTTTTACAGTGATGTAGGTGAGAAATATGCATTATTGCTTAGCTAAGTGTACGGTGCCAGAAAAAACCACAACAATTTAATACATTTTCTTTCAAAGGGAACACGAGATTTAAAAAGCTTAATTTATGTTTCTATGCCCAATATTAATTTATGCTTTCCCCCATTTGCTGCAATTCACACTGACAGTATCTGGCCGCAGTCCAACACTAACCTTCCTGCTGTAATCAGGAGTCCTGTGCAGCAAATAAGACTGAACTACAGCTCAGTACTTACTGCACGTCTAGACCATGAATTATTCTACTTCCCTTTTAGCCTTCTCTTTTTGCTCTTCTGCTCTTTCCTATGCTTGCTTCACTACTATTTCTATTAACCTCTCAAGGCAACACAGCCAACATCCTTACGACCAGGACTCCTTTCAAAACGAGCAAAATGCTGCAGCAGTGGGAACTCAGGATAATCTAGTGAAAAGACTACGTCACTACGTCATTTCAGATGTGCTGAAACATGATTCAGGACTTGCATTTCCCCCTCTTCTCAGATGTTTACAGTGCTAGAGACCCTTAGGTACCAAAGCAGCAATGAATTCTTGCCTCCACAAATAAGTTTTCTCTCCCAGTGGTTGTATCACTTCAGGAAGTTCATATTTTATTCATATTTTACTAACTAGGCTCTGTAAGACACCCCTGTCAGAGAATCTGGCTCAAGTACTCTTCTTTTGAATATGACTGGCAGTATTTAATGAGATACTCAGCAGACTAAAATACAGCCTATCCTTATTCAGTTCTTCTACACAACCTATATGAATAGCACATCTGTTCATTACTTGTACTTCAACAGGATAATCCAAGGAACTTGATGCTCCAGAGGACAGCAGCCTTTTCATATTTTCTCAGGAAAGTTTGCAAAACCACGGCCATTTACCATTGAGTTTAGGATGAGTAACAATAAAAACTGATGATATTTTTACTTGGAGAATGATTTCTTGTACCAGAGTATGGATTTACTCAGAAAACAGGATAAAAATACCACGTATGTTCTATTTTTGGACGTGAATATTTCTCCATTCATTCCGAGCAGACAGGGACTCATATCAAGTCTATTCTGAAAAATGACAATAGCAAAAAAAAATCCTAAGGGTAGTCTGAAGAGAAAGCTTCTAAATGAGGAACCAGATTTCCAAGATACCCACAGCCACATCAATCTTAATGGTGACATCCTTTTTCTATCCAGTATAACAAGGGTTATTTATCACCCTTTTTTTCTTTCTCGCCTAATAATTTGGTTTTAGTCAAAATGGAAGAACCTGGATCACGCACTGTGCCTTCTTACAGACATGCCAAGTAGTAGTGAGAAGGGTGGATCTGCAGTCTGGAAACTGTTATTTTAATTAAATCATGAAGGAGATGAATTAGTTTCACAGAATTACTTAAATTACCATGTCATTGGATTTGCTCTATTTCTGCATTTAAGAATAAATGTATTATTCTGAATATGCATTTTCAAACTATGCTGACAGAAAACGTAATGATTATAAAACCTGAACATATCAGATGCTAAATTCCTGTTTGCATATACTTTTGTCCAGATCAGAAAACATTATGAGGGCATAGTAGACTTATTTCTCCCTGGGATTTTATAATGAATGTTCTGGAGAAAAATCAGGTAGTAGGTTAATAATTAATGTAAATTTGCATTATTAAGTTAACCATGACTTGAGGAGCAACTGGAAAGAAGGACAAGAGCTCAAAACTATTCCTGTTAAAATATATAATAGTTGTTGGCTGGAAGTTCAAGTATCTCATGCTCCAGGAACATGCAGTAGCAAACTGTTATGTGACAAAGCATGTAAAGAAAGGAAATTTAGATGTTAAGTATGGCGTCAAACATAGCTCATACACGTATTTGTAGGTAAAAAAGGATATTTCTATGAACTTCTAGAAGATGGATGATGGTAAATTTCTAGTAAATATGTTTTTATGATTCTTATTTAAGAAATGGGTATGAATGGAAGACATGCATGAAGGAACTGCAGGATCAAAATAAAAGTAGGGGATATACCATTGTACCTGTAACACTCCAAATCTTACTAGAAGGCTCCATTCACACTGATCATTACACATAAATTAAATGATAAGCATGAATTTACTGGACTAGAACATTTCCTACTAAAGATTCAGGCCTGTGACTGCAGTAGGTACACATTTCACAGGTAACTGTCTTGGTTCATAATTTGATGGTAGTCATATATAGCTTCCAGATGAATCTCTGGGTCAAAGCCAGCTCTGGCATCATTTTGTCACCCTGCTGACAAATACAAAACAGCCAGGAGAGACACCGGGTGAGACTGGAACCAGACCTCATAACCTTCCTGTTAAGTAGGTCAGCAGAGGAAGGACCACAGGCATTTTCTGTTGCTGTTTAAAGGTGTATGTGAGGCGATGCATTCATGCCACCATTGCACTAAAGGATCATTCTTCTCCTACTGTGATAAGGATGCTGAAAATTGCTCCATGTTTTAAGAGGAAACTCATTCTGCTAGATCTGAGTTAATGACACATAGCAGAGCTATGTCAGAGTGTTCAGATTCGATGCAAAAATTTGATTCCACTTTTTTCCAAAAAATGCAAACACAAATTCTGGAGGAATGTGTGGGGGTTTTTAACCAATCTTGACAGCCTTGCATACGTGAGAAAATGTAAGAAATTTTTAATAAGGAGGACTATTTTGACAAAAATGAGAAACTATTCAATCTTATTCCTAATGGCTTCAAAATGAGATTCACATGGGAGCTGAATGTCTAGAAGTTTTAAGTGCCATGTGTATTGATCCAAACAAACTGTTCCCAAATAAATTATACAGTCATAACAGTTTATTAAACCTCTTTATTTTGGAGATATCATTATACGATCTCAAGGGTGCATTAAGCACAGAGTCAACACATAAAAAAATGTTCCTGTCTTGAGTAAACACACAGAATTAACCAACTCTAGTAGGGTGCAACAGTTACTACTATACAAAGTTGGAAAAACAATGAATTATTAAGATTATTAAATGAAATAAATATTCTTGTGGCCAATTTTGAAATAGCAAACAGGGTAGAAATAATCCTATAATAGCCTTTATTTTGGTGTGAGGTAAACAAATAGTTTTGTTGTTCTTTTCAGTCTGACATTTACTGAGGAAAACCTTTCCAGAATGGAAGTGCCCTTTCTAAAGTATTTGCATTGGTCTGGGGTCCAGAGATGAGCTAGGAAACAAGAAGTTAAAATAGGTAGCATAAAGACAATATAAAAATTGTTTTAATACTGATGCACAAATGGAGTTACTAAAAATACTTTGAAAATTACCCTTTTGAAGACGACCTGCAGTTCAGAACATGGAGGATCATTTACAATAATGCTTGGGAGAGCTAAGGTGCAGTTAACACAAGAAAATATTAAATTCTGTATGTTGAAAGAAGCATCCAGCCTGTTGTCTTTTCTCCAGGGGGAACAGGAAACAGTGTTCTGGAAATCATATGCTGCCTTCCCTCACGTTCACACACAGCTGCCACAAGCAGGGGAGGGGAGGATGTGCAGCCTTTTTCTGTCTGCACAAGGCAGGTAAAGCTGTAAGATATTTGTTGTCATAGCCTCATTAGTACATCCCAACAGAGAGG
Organism: Eulacestoma nigropectus; assembly: GCA_013397775.1. Lineage (NCBI taxonomy): Eukaryota > Metazoa > Chordata > Aves > Passeriformes > Eulacestoma > Eulacestoma nigropectus. The sequence continues at coordinate 208,395 of VZTE01005375.1, read as the reverse complement.
GCCCAAAAGTCATCCAAATAAATAATTTGCATATACAGATCAGAAATAATCTGTAGAGATGTGATGTTCTTTTGTACACTGGTGACAGAGTAACTCCTGAAAAACCCCTAGTTAATATTAGCTCATTTCTACCCTTTTCCTATCCCAGTAAAACCTCCATATCAACATCTAAATTTAGAGAAATCTTGTGTTTCTCAGCTACAGTATACTATAGCAAATTTCCTCATATCTATCAGTGTGGGAACTCTCACTATGTTATTATGTGCCTCTGGGCATTTGCTTAACTATTGCTGAACATAACCAAGGACAGGAGTTTTCATATAGAGATCAAAAGCCAAACCATTTGTAGTTTATGAATACAATTATCATTTTTATGAGATCCTGAGAACTGAATTAAACTTAGCTACTCTAAAATTTGGCCATTATACCTGCGTCAAAACCCTGTGTCAGAAATTAGAATGCGGAAATTACAGCCCAAGAGTTAATCTTTGCATGGAAGCCCAAGATTGAAAGTCTTACTGAAGTGTGTTGTTAACCTCAGAGAGTTAAGTGGATCTAATGGTCCAGGTACTCCAGATCTTTTCAGGCTAACATGGATTAATTCCTTTCCTCTATGGAAGTCAAAAGCCTCAATGAATTGTTCAAGACTAGGCCAGTGTAGCTAATTAGTTGGAACCATTAGTAGCCAGCAGATAGCTTTCTCTGTGGGACACAGATCTACATACATTTAGGAACAGCTCATCACATTCCCCATGTGGATCTCTATAAAAGTCACATAAAACAATTAGACATCTACCTCCCACCTAAATCCTATAGGAATAGAGTTGAACTTTCATTTTTGTCAATATACTTCTCTATACCCATTAACTAAAAGAGCCTCGTGCCAAAGAATTTGGTGAGGTTTCTGATGGGCTCAAGAAGAGCTCTAAATCCCTCTGTGCTGACTGGCAGGACGTATTTGCCCAGGCTCTTAGATCCCCTTACCCAACTCCCAGCACTAAACAACACTCCCCTTATGAATACAGAGCTTCACACAGGGGATTGTTGATGTGTCAGTTGGGAAAACCTCCTCTGCACTGACTGTGAGCTGAGCATTCACACCACTTCTCTGCGCCACCATCTCAACCCACCATGAACTGGATTAATCAGTGAATATTGCACACAGCCACTGCACTAACAACACAGCACTTTCTATCCACAAGTAGAAATAATAAATGAAGAGTGAAACCGTTCCCTAAACAGCAACAACAAAACCCCCACCAAACTCACAGTCTGTTGGCTGTGTTTTCGTGCCATGGTCCTTCTAATCTGTTGAACATGCATCCTTAGGTAAAATAATTTTAGGTCATTATAGTTATGAAATAAATAAAAAAATAGTAGCTGCAGGAATAGACTCCTTTCTGATTAAAATGGCCTTTACAAGGCAAACTCATGTTCAGGAATGTTCATTGGGAGCTTTAATAAGGCAAAAGCCAAGAGAACTGATGTATAAAAATCCAGTACATCTTTTTACCCGGACAGGCTTTTCATCCCTTCTGTCATGCACACTTCAGGAAGCCACGTTCAGATATTCTTGGGGAAATTTTAGAAAGTAATGTCTCCCATTTTTTCCTTTCCTGAAGAAAAATAAGGAATGTCTAGTTTTTCCAGACACTTACCCTAAACCAGAGAAGGAATATTTGAGAGTGAGTGTAGTGCTGATGAGGGTGCTCTAGAGACCAAGCTTCTCTCTTTAGCCATAGTCAAACAATTTAAACGCATTAAGTTATATTTCTGGTCACTTTTATGTCTCTGTAGCAATCTGTTAGGTGAGAAGGTTCTGCAATTATTTCCTGTATCCTCGGGTGAACAACAACATGCTTGTACAACTCCCTTAGCACTTCACTAAGAGAACTGCATTCACAAATGCTGCCATTGCTGACAGTACTGGAACTAAGAAAATGAAGCTACTTTACTTATAAGTTGACTTTTTTTGTGGATCATTAACATCATGAGCTCAAAATCCACCCAGATTCATCCACTTCAATAAGTTCAAGCTCCATTTTAAGCAAAATTTAGGGAGGACCCAAGTGAATCTCTAACACAAAGCTCAGCTCAGTCTTCAGGGTCTCTTCGTAATTATAATTTGAACATACAGATTATTTATCAATACAAACAATTAGCAAGACCACAAGGTTTACTAATTTAACACCACCAAGAATCTTCCAATGGAAGGTGTTGAGGGTGGCCTACAATGTTTGTTCTGACAAAATGGATGGTTTATATTATACAATGCTGGCTAAGCAAAGGCATCTGAACAAGGCAGAAGTGTGTGCATTAGACCTGGAGCTGAATTCTAGCCTCACACTTTGTTGGTACAAAGTTATTTACACTAAAAAACTTAAACTGTTTCAAGAAATGTCTACCAATGTCTTTTCTGCAAAGTGGAATTTGTACATTTCTACTGCCCATGTACGTGCAAAACTCTAGACGCATGTCTGAAGGGGCATACTCCACGTAACTCTCAGTTATCTGAGGGTTTCCTTTGTGCATCCACGGGCTTATTAATGACAGAAAATGTAAAGACGTGAAGAAGGATTCCAACTGTAATTTAAAACCAAAACAAAAAAATTCTTTCTGTGAAACATAAATTCCTAATTTGCATATTTCTCTTGTTGGCAGTGTGGCAAAGGGAAAAACAAGGTTTAACTGAAATATCAATCTAAAGGTGGCTAAAGTAGTCCAGTATATACTTCGAATAATAAAGGTAGGTATTAGCATTTTAATGACGGGAAAGTGAATGAATCCTGACAAAAGCTTTCTTTGAATACAGTCAAAACAAATTTCCTGTTTTACCCACAAATAAAGAAAAGAACATTTTGCATTGCTCATATATGTCAGAGTCCATTACCTATCTTTAGGATCTTCTTTAGGAAGAGAGATAAATGAGCAGCTACCAACTTTATGGGGTTATTTATAAAGTCTTGGTTCTGCAGAGTAGGAGTTCTAAACATATGTTATTTTACATTTGAGAAAATGTCTGACAGATCAGAGGGTTTTATGCAGTTCTAGAACTTTCTTTATATTAACAATGCACTCTGTCAAAGCAGAATAAAAAATTCTTGTATAAGAATGTCCATTATCAAGGGAACTCATAACTGGCTTTCATATCAGCTTTCCTTCTTAAAACAGACAAATGAACAAAGCAGATAATTGCAAAGTTCACAGAGTAGAGATTATATTCTGACTATAGCAATCAAGATGCCAACAGACTAAAGACCTATTACACACATAAAAGGCTGCATTTTTGTTTACAGGTGACAAGGAAGCCAACCTTTAAAAGATATTTATGCCATCCCTTAATGCATTCTATTGAGATTTACTCATTTTGTTTGTGGCATTGCATCAATTTGTACACTCTGGTCCAACGAGGAAAACAAACGTATTTTACTGAAAGGAAGTGATTAGTTCCGTTGCCTTTTGTGGACCACTTTTTTGTACTCCAGCACATCCCGATGCTCCTTGCTGAGCTGTGCTCTAACTATCTCTTAACCTATATGAATATCTTCCTTTTGTTCTCTCTCACACGATGGGAATTTGTCTGTAACTGTTCTTATGCAATTTGATGTAACTGACATAATTCCTACCATGTTTTTCCATAGTTGTGTTATTTGCACAAGCATAGCTCAAACAGCCAATTCCACTGGGCCACAATACACAAAACGGCATTTGGTGAGGTTTTGTCCCAGCAGGATTGTTTGTTCCAGTCTTGTTTTCAGCCCAGAGTTCTGCCTCTGATTTCACCGTGCTATTTTTTGATGATGATGAGAAAAATGTTAATCTTTAAAAAAATCATTACTTTCCTTTGAAAACTCCTAAAGATGACATGACAATGATACCTACTTTCTATTTTATATTTAGCATCAAAATATGTCATCACTCAGCCGCAATCTTCAGTGTTCTGCAGCTTTTGCTGAGAAAATAATATTTATTAAATCTTGCCATTGTAATCAAGCAATGAACTTTGTCACTTCTTTTAAAAAGACCTTTATCTGATTTTCTACAATTTCCCTCATTTTCAAGGAATTTCTCTTTGGACTTTTAGTACCTTCTTTCCTTTGTTTTTCTGGGACAGCATAAATAAACAAAAATATGGAAAATTTAATATATCATACCAAATATATCACACCAAAAAAAACCAGTAAAAGACACAAAATAATTCTCAGTCTTTACATTAGCAAGAGCTCTGAACAACTCTCAAGTGTAATTCTCTGTCCCTGACTATCTTGGCAGAAGAGAGAAGTGTTTCCCAGGCTGGAGTCTACTCCTTAAAAAGTCTGTTGAAATAATGTCTGTGAATTTTATGATAAAACAATGCCAAACACAGCCCAAAGGGCAGGATTTAGAAACAGCATCTTCTAAATGAGGTACTGAATGCAAACACAAGTGCCCTGTTTTTCTAATGACATGAATCAGAATGTCCTGGGAAAAATCCTTCCTTAATACATGTGCTGAGACTTTCACCATGCAAGTAGGCAAAGAGACTCCTGTTTTGCATAATTATACAGTTCTTTTAGTAAGAACTTTTTTTCTTTTCTAAAATGACCAGCACATAACTATTCTGCCTACTGCCTAATTTTCATAATTGAACTCTCTTTTCATCTCTCTGGCAAAACGTAATTCCCTAGGGATATGAGTCGTGCAATGGTTGGACTCTTTCCACTCTTACCTGTAATCTTTGAGTTCTTCCTCAGTTACAAAAAATTTCTCCCCTTAGGCCAGCCTCCCAATAAAACTTGTTTTTAATGGTAAATATTCATTCCATATCACTCGTAACTAGAGTTCTACTGATGTTGTGTATGATATGTGGGAAACACTGGAAATCTCAAGTTTGACTCCCGTAGCCTCTTTGGTTTCACTATTTTGGCGATGTGTTGACAAGTAATGACAAGCACAGGTAACACTTTACTGTTTTATTAAAATCAAAGATCCTATTACCCTCTTAGCAGTACAATAATCAAGTATGACATTCAAGCAAAGAGTAACACCCAATTAATTTTAATTTTTTCACAAACTCTTTATGGTTAACTTATATGGAATAAGCCATAAGGAGTTGTTTCACACGCCTTTGACATTCTGATGGATCTCAATGAGTAGTAACTATAAAGAGCTATCTCCATACTAACAAAAGCTGATGAGGACAGGTGAAACCTTTATCTGACGAAGCTCATACTCACCCTAAGGATACTCTTGAGATCTGTTATATTTGCAAAATAGATTTACTGCCCAAAACAACACATCCTGAGGAAGTAAAATACAGCTGTACAGACTAAACTGAAAAGACTGAAGTGCCACAGTGAAAATATGATGTGGTGAATCTTTTTTAAAAAAAACATGGATCAAGATGTCACAGAAATAAATTCTGACTGTGGTCACGAACACAAGGAAGGAAAATACGGATTGGCTGTTGAGAATGAACCAGTATAAAAAGGAAAGAATGCAATGATTCCAAAGATGATGTATTCAGAAATTCAGCTGGGAGAAGGGAATTCGCTATGGACAATTCTGTATACATTAAATGAGAATTGTCTGGGCAAATAATAACTGGAGAAAAAAAAAGAAATCATCAGAAATGTTGAGTCTGAGCCAAGTACAAGAGTAAATGAACAGAAGTCTGTTTTTTAGTGATGCACTTAGTACAACCTGGCAGCGATTGGCAATACAATTATAATCAACACAAGCACAATCACGAAGCACCATTATGACTTAGCTGAGGCTACAAGAAGCACATCTTAGTTCAAATGAACACATTCAAGGATAATTTTTACAATATTCATAGTGGAAACTCGAGAATTCTTGTTTATTTAGTCTTTGAAAGATAAGAGTTTAGGCAGTGTACTATAGATAAAAATGGGTTCAAAAGAAAGATTATAGCTTCCCTATGTAGTGACATAAGGACAAGGGATATTATTTCTATCTAGACCCTCATTCTGATTTTACAAAGATTGTGAAAGAATCAAGTTCCAGTTCTGAAGTCTTTGCATCACTGTAACTCCCACTGTTGGCTGAAGGACTTTTAGTGAATCACAAATGCAAAATTCAGACTAAAACAGACTGAGCAATTTTAGAAAGAGATGTATTCTGTAAAATGATTATTACAGAAATCCTCCTTCACTTTTTTTTCTGATTACCTAGAAAACTGTGCTATAATGAAAAAAAGAAATCATATAAATCCATAAAATTTAGAAGAACATCATTTCTAAAAATGAAATGCACCTTACTAGAGGCTTTTTTCATGATCAAATTAGGTTTTCACTGTAAAGACTCCATACTGATACTTCTTAAGAGCTCAGCTTTCAAAATGCAGCCAGCCGTGTATCGTACTGATACCTGCTCATTTTTGTTGATTTGGCTGGAAGTTTGCATTAGGACCTTACAGGAACTGCATTCATTGTAGGCTTTGAGTTGTGTCTTTGTGATACATACATACAGCCCCTCAATCTTCTCTCACCTACCTCGTTCCTCCTCAGTTTGCACTCTTTTTTCGTGAAGACAGTCCTTGCAGTGGAATTGAAGTTGGGGCACACATGGAAACTTTGTGTATAGGTGGGTTTGTAATTTGCTTACAAAGTACAAAATTATTCATTGCCCCTCAAAGGATGCTCACAAGGCAAGCACATACAGCAGGAGATGGGAGATAATGGAGTTTAATAGCTTTCCACTGAGATCTGTAAGATCATTACCTTGAACACAAGAACTGTTGTCATCAAAAGTCTTTGATGGTACAGCATTGATAGGGTGACTCTTTTATACTCATATGGCATCTGCTGCTTTATTATATTATAACCCCAAAAATCTGCAAATACTTGTCTTTACATCATTCCTCTGAGGTAAAAATATCCTGTTGAACCTCATCTTATTGTGAGGAAATTCACTCACAAGGAGCCAAGTTGCTTTCTGCAGTCCTAAAGGAAGTTGTAACAACACAGACCTTAATCAGAATGCTTATACCTCATTAGTATGGCACTGCCCCAACCATGAGACATTCACCTGCTTCAGTTACTGATGTTAGGGAGCCCAAAATACGAAGTACAACAGGACCCAGTCATAATTTATGACTGTGAGGCGCAAAACAGGATTAGCCATTCTTCTCAGCTTCTAATCTCGCAGAAGTAAGCTACAAAAATCTGAATGCACTAGAAAAGTTTCTGTGAAATAAAGACCAAACTGAGCTGTGAAGGCATTTACAGCTTAATTAAAATTACAAATTCAGCCTCTGGGTGCTGGCTTTCAAAGGCTGTAGATGAAGCCATTTTTGTGTATGTGCCCCATATGGGATAGTACCATGTAGTACAAACTACTTAAAGGACAATAGCCTCTTTTTATTTCCTCAAATCAAAAAACATGAAGAAACTACCTAGGGTAGAATGGGCACACTGGAGTTGTTTTCTCAGACCATTGCACTACTCAAACATTTATTCAACTCTGAAGAAAAGCTGTCTGGCTTTCAAAATTACTTTCTCTGGTCTTGTAATCAGTCCCTTACAGATAGGAAGGGAAGAACAGAATCTGTATTAAAAACATGCAAAGAGCCATATTTTCTCTCTGCCCGTGTGAAGAGAGACCTGAAGGCTGGTGATCTGAATCCTACTCCTCCATGTCATGAATCAGATATGGCAGGCAAGCAGATGGCATGTGATTAACCACTTCAATGCTCTCCTAACCTTGTTTAGTAATTAATTTGGCACTAATTTCAGATTGAAGGAATACCATTGTTTATGATTCAAGTAGCAAATAATTTTTCAGGTTCAAACTTCAATTTTAGCCAAATTGTACCTTCTTCTTTGCATTGTATTCAGCAGTTATAAAGCCTGTTATTCAAAACCAAAAACCAACAGACTGCATTCCTGTGGAGAACAAGTTTCCTGAGTCTTCAGAACACCCTGCCTGTCAACCAAGTTGTGTATTCATGTGCATTTTCATTTTTAGAATAAAAAAGAGAATCTTACTTTTGTTTTATGATACAGCTCAAAAATTGCATTGGAAAAAATAAAGTGCTTACTATCTATGTATTTTTCTGTAGTAGCACTAATAGTTTTTTCAGCATAGAGCAAGAAGAAGCCTACAGTGCCACATGCAATTTCCCCTAAGAGCTGCATTTGATGCAGTACAGGGTGGGTTTTATTGGAAGTCTACAATATGCTGGGACTGAGCTTCACTTCCTGTTCTTTCTGAGTTTGCACTGTAAAATCACAGGCTCATGTAGCAGTCCAAGCAAAACACATGAAAGAGAAGCAGCTTTATCATGATATGAATGTGTTGCTGCTGATGAGTGGCTGATTAAGTACCACTATTTTTTTATATTTATTTGATTGTGTCTTGATCTTAAGCTATCACAAAGTTACCGCTGTGCTTACCATCAGTGACTAATACTACACAATCCAAGAGCAAGGCTATTTTTAATCTATTCTATCCAGTATTTTGCTGATATGAGTTCATCGCGATGAACCATGCATTGTCTTGTGTAACATCAAAGAAAGGTTTGCATTCTTGTTCAGAAGCAAAATCTCAGAGGAACAAATGAGTGTACAAACGTGTGTGTCATGGAGGAAAGCGTGCATGCAACAATAATGCATCATCAGTCCTAATTTCCGCATGGCAGCACAGAATTAGGACCTTGGGTGGAAGGAAAACAAGACACCTGTTTGTCCAGCAATAGCTGTAGAACAGCCTCAAACTAAAATTCACACGGTACCTTAGCAGCAACATTGGTCTTCACTGCATTCAGATTAAGAGAAGCAGAGAAACCTTTGGATTCAGAGGGAACTTTCTCCTCGCACGAAAGGGGGAAATACGTTCAGAATATTCCTGAACACTCAAGATACGTATCCTAAGAGAGCAAAAATATGCCAAATTGTTCTTTGAGAAAAAAATGTTTCCATTTCTACATAAACACTTTTTGTGAACATTCCTGCTGTGGGAAAATGTTCCCTTCTCCCGTAAAACTTTCTCTCTCATCTATATATACATATGTGCTTTTCCTGCCATCTTGTGATAGTCCAGACAGTTCTCATACAGCCCACCAGACACTGTAAGTCTCATATAGGACTGGATTTTATGATATATTTGTTTCTAGACTAATAGCAGTATCTGACTGGATCCCTCTCCAGGCCCACTGCAGTATACATGAATTGAGATGATAGAACCCATGTGAGCTTTAAACAAATTAAGAGCTTGCAGAACTTTTCGTGCAATAAGAACAATAACAAAATAAAACATTTTATATTACACAACTAACTTACAACCTACTTTGACTATCAGACACTGGAAGTGAAATGAAAAATGATAGATCACACCACAAAACGCTTACAAGGGCAATATAATTGCAAAACCAATGCCATGTGGATGGAACAGATCTGGAAGAGAAAAGGGACATTCCAAACAACAATAAGAAAACAATTAATTAGGAAACATTAGAGTATAGAAGCTGCCCCGTCATTATCAGATTTTCCTGTTAGCCTGAGAATTGTAAATTTTAATAAAGCATATTAAATGCTATTTCCTTTCATCTGTTTAAGATTATGTAACACCCTCCTAGGATGTTAAAAAAAGGCAAAAACCAAGCCCTGTTTTGACAAAAGAACTCAGTTTGTAGCCACTGCAGAAAATCCATATATTACAAATTCATTTGGATATATGTAGAGTGGCTTCAGATGTGTCTAACATTTGCTAAAGCTGATACGTTGAACCGATTTGTATAAATCTGTATTTCCAATACTAAATTCTAAGTAAAGTTATTTTGTTAAAGGGTTGAATTTATTACATATTATTATTACAGTGATGCTGAATTCACTTTCATAAATGTGTCATGAAAGAAAGGCAATTACCTGGTGTTAACAAGTTAATTTTATTGTGTTTTCTAGCTATAGATTAATTACTCCTTCATCAATGTTAGACAATATGTTTCGGTAATAGAGTACACATCATTACAAGATACAAAAGAAAGCAAATGTTCAAGATATAGACTATAATTCAAAGTATACTCATTTTTTGTTTTTCTGTGAGTGGAATACCAATTTAAGTTATTCTCAAGATGAGATCATTATGTATCTTCAGCAACTGAATAAAGATAAAATCTGATTTATACATCACATTAGGTTAGCACAAAGTCAAATACTGCAGAAACCACTTATTTCTGTTTACAACCACAGCTTACTGTTGAGCTCTGGGCCTTTCTTCAGAAGCTTTGCAACACAAACTTGAGAAGCTTTTTATAACATACAGGAACGCCACGGTCTTTGAAAACAGGAAAGTAATGATGTCTATATTGCCAATAAATGAAGATGAAGAAATGACCCTGTAGAGGCAAAGATAACAGCATGGCACACTCAGGAAAATGTGTGACCACTTCAATCAACCTGAAAACCAATAACAAAGTGAGCTGCAGTGCACCGACGCTTTTTCCAAACGATTGACTGAAACATTCCATTTGAACTCTCACATAAAGACAGAAGTATTTGAGAACTAACCAGTAAAAATGGTCATACAAATTAGTAAATATGTCAAGATTTTTATTCAGCAGTCTCAACACTGATAAGGCTTAAATTCAGTAAGTAGAAGCAGGAATCTAATTGGATTACCACACAACACATCAAAAATGGGCACAGGATTCAAGGTTTTGACTCTGTCTCCTGAGATGAACTGAAGACTGATTAGTTTCCACAGCAAAGTCAATGTAAAAAAGATTAAAAATTTCACTGGAGAGATAGGTGGTGGGGGAAAATCCTTAATAAATCCCAGCATTTAATCTTCTTTTAAAAATGGAAATTATTTACTTATTACTTAAAAACTGCTTGCTTACTTTGCTTGTATTGTTGCATTACAAAGTAATGAATAAATCAAAGATGTCTCTCTCATGCTACCTCTGCTTCTCTACACCTTAATCCTTACAACTCAGCCTGTCAGATGTCACACATTCTTTAAGCTCACAAAACTACTTGGGGGGGGGGTGAGTTATGTTTTGACAGATGCTCAGAATGTATAAATATCGGTATCTGTATATATATATCTATATCTCACATGATTTTAGAGACACAGTATCCTTTTTTTCTGTCACAGTGTTTTAAAAAACCCAAAAAACAACCAGGTTATAAAAAAATGCTACTAAGAATCAAGTATATTCACTCTGATATCCACTGAAGTTTTCTGGGGATACACAAATTCTTTTTGGCTTTTCTCTCTACAAAGATTCATGCATTTCAGTTTTACTGACATGAATCTTCAAGACGATTGAAATTCAAAATCATGGGGGGGTGTAATTGCAGGTATTTGCATTTATTCACACAAATAAGTTACAAGAGAAATTATTTCTCCCATACTTAGGTACCTGTGAACTAATCAGAGTTAAAAGTTGACTTGTACATTATGAAATTTACCCCAAGAATAAATGTCAGCACAAGGCCTACATAGCTCTAAAACTCCTCTACTGCCTATATAAGGACAATTTCTTATGTAAGGTAATACTATTTTTGTCCTATATTTTCATTTTACATGAAAGACAACCAAAGAGATGACTAAAGCTGAAACTGGAAAAAAAAGTAATTTTAAAGATAAAGGACTCCATAGCTTGGATGTACATGATATATAAGCAAATGGTAAAATCTAAAAATTATACCATTCCTGATATGTCCCCGAAATGCACTGAATTTTCAGGTTGTGCATGGGGTGATGAATTTTCAAGCTATGTTCTGTCAATCAAGCCTTTTTCCACTTCACTGGTAAAACCTCCCTGGATTTTAGTAATAATACCTTTAAATTAGAAATCCTTTAATAAAAATAAATATTTCACATAGATTTTGAGGTGTCTGTTCATATTTAATTCAATCATTTATAATTCACCTTCTTCCTTTTGAAGTCCAGCCACATAACAAAATATTCTATATTCATCTGATTTACTCTCAGACTGTTGCTGTACTAAACATAAGAAAGAAGTAACACGTGCTGAACTCATCTGATTATAATGATTTATTTCATGGACTCTAAACCAGACAGTGTAAATGCTGACTTCAAAGCATTTTCAAATTCCATTTGTGCTGGATAGCAGTGACATGGATTCAGAACTCCCAAGTACTTACAACTTTAATTGTTCACTTGATTTACAATTCTTTTTCATTGATATATATGCAATGACAGACAAAAAATTTAAACTTACAAAACTAGGAAATCCTGTAACTCTTGGAAAGGAAAATCCTGCTACTTCCCCCGTATCTACTATGATTTGGCTCAACAGCTACTGAATTGGCAAAATTTGTGATTTACTCTCCTGCTTGCTTACTGGAACCTTTGAAATTACATAACACAGTAGACTTTATTTTGAGATGTGCCTCTTTTTCCACTGAAGTTTTGCAATACTCTTTTCTTATACCCAAATTATTCAATACTATGTGGAACATACAGTAATTGAAAAGCAATGCAAAGGCTCAGTAACAGCCTAATAAATTCAGCTCATGGGTTCATAACATTAACAAAAGCTTCCTCTGCCCTCCCTGTCATATAATTTTTGTGGTAAACCAAAAAGTGATAGTAAATATGTCTAATGTTTCCACTTTAGCACTGGGCACGTGCCTCTGAAGAATAAGACTTGGCTTTAAATCTTCTAACACCAAATATTGATTTAACAATAAAAAATGACAATCAGAAGTAATGGAAAGATTTTCTTCAGAGGAAAAGATGATGGCATCATTTTTGAAGCAAACTATTTAATCCTATATGTTCAAGTAATTAGGTTTCTTCTTTGGAATTCTTGTATGTTTCAGAATCATGCGTCTAGCAGAGGTTATCATAATTTATAAAGATTAATGGTATATCCATTAAAAGAAAACCATCTAGGAAATATTCACAGAATCATAGAATTTGCTGAGTTGGAAGGCACCCATCAGGATCACCAAGTCCAGCTCCTGGCCCTGCACAGGACACCCCAAGAGTCACACCATGTGCCTGAGAGCATTGCCCAAACACTTCTTGAACTGTCAGGCTGTGACCACTTTTATATGCCCTCGTGTTTAAATGGACTAATGACCAGTTAAAATCGGCTAAAAGCTTATATATAAGCAGATACGCCAATCAAAACTCTTCCTAAGCACTCTAAGGATGATCGCCTCACCTACAGCTTGGAATGTGAATGGAAGTTGCATAGACCACAGGCATTTTTATGTTTAATTTGCTCTTGTCCTTGCAATTCCTCACCATGACATTTTCTTTTCTAGATGCCTGGACTAAATGACCTCAAATATATTTGTTTACATTCACATTTTACTATCTAATTTTTAGTTCTTTTAAACATTGAATTAAATGTTTACTTGAACAGAGTAAAGCTTGTATTTCATACTCCTGCCCTGAATAGTGGCACATACCAGTCTTCAATATTTGCGTACAAGCTAGGCTTGTTTATACTGTTTAATTGGAAAATCTGTTAAAAGAGACTATTTTATCACATTCTTGTATTACCACATTTTTTAAGCAAGAAAGCCTTGGAAATCTTGGAAAATAATCTGAAATAACTGTTTCTTATCTAGCTGTAGTTCTCCCTTACAATGTAGCATATTGCCTGTAGAATGACCTGCAACTGATGAAAAGTGAATCTGTTTTCTTGGTGTCCCGCCAGGCTCCATCACAGGTATTTCTGACTCTGTGCAAATTGATGTAGCTATTTTAGCTACAGACCAATAACATTGAGTCAGAGTGCTCTAGAACTCTGTGACTATGGAGCAAAATTCTCATAATGCTGACAGGAGATGCTTCCATAAAATTCCCAATGGCTGGCAATATTAGAACTCATGGCCAAACAAACTGGAGCAAGAGAATGCAATGCAGAAAGCAATAGCAAATAGAACACATTTAATCTTTTCTTTCAGAGAATAAGCACCAGAAAAAAATGGCCTTTGATGCTGAGAGTTCCCCTGTCGCACACCGACACGAAAAAACCACGCAGACCTCGCCAGGTGGGAAGCAAGATAAAGAGAGAGCGGGGCAAAACCCCGAACTTTATTTTATATGTTCTAAAGAACCACTGTGGATTGGAGGGAGAAATTACCACCCCTCAATCACACTGGTCAAAGGAAAAATCCATCAATTGTCTCCGCCTAGGAGAATGGAATGAAAACAATAAAGAACAGTTAGCAAAACATGACCATGTTTACAGAAAGTGCATGAGAACTTCTACTACAAAAGTAAAAACACAGAACAGCAGAAAAACCAGGGCGACATTCCCCAAAAATAATCTGCACTCAACATTGGAGAGTTATATAGGTCATGTCTAATCATTTCTTCTTGCTATTACTATTAAAAAAAAAAACAAAAAACAAACAAAAAACAAACAAAAAAAAAAACCAACTAGTCTCACACTGTGTAAAATCATGGTCTAAAGCTTCACAAGTGGTACAGATGATAAACAATCAGTGGACTTTTAAACAATGCAAAATAAGAAGTCAGGTTATGCTGTAATGGATCCCAGATTCAGCAATCGTGTTAGACACAATTTCTTCAGCTGTGGGAGGCTGTCTAACCATGAGAATGGACTACTTTTCAGATATAATGTTTCTCATTTTATTCACAGAGGTAAAAAAATCCAGCTCTTTCTGACCACTGGTAACAAAACCACATATCAATATTCTTTTTATTGCTGCTTTTGGATGTTGATGAACAGTTCTCTGGATATAATTCTGGATTAATACCTCAGAATCACAAAATACTCTAAGTATATGATTCTGTTATGTGACAGATAATGTATCTGATTTTCCATGGCAAAATTTGGAAATGGCAGGTCCTAAAGTCAACTATGATTGCATTGTTTGAGGAAAAAGTTAACAGCTAACCAAGATTCTTCGACAAGTTATGCCTTGAAGGGCTGGAGTTATTCTTGGCTCAAACAATAATTAAAGAGAACCAAGTAGAGTTTCTCACCATGTAGCAAAGAGTGAGCAAAGGAAAACAAATACTCATTACATTGAATTACACAGAATTACCTATAAATACCCATGTCTGTACAGCAGCAGTCAAATATGACCCTATTATGAAGGAAATATCACAACACCCTCAAAGACGACCATTGAGTGCCTTTTCTAGATCAGTATCAGAGACTGCACTGAGCTGTCTGAAAAGCCCCCTCTTTAATTCACAGCATAACAGAACAAACTGAAACAAGGGATGCAATTTACCAGAATAAATTGTCTCAGAAAGTCAATCAGAAAGACTCATTCTAGGAACTACGACTAAAAAGAGCACATTTCAAAATTGAAAGAAATTTCATGCAATTCTACTGTTTTGTTGCCCACAATGAAATTCAGTCACGTACTAACCCTCACTTTCCATGGAAAATTCACTAGAAAAAGTGGACTCACAGAAAGATAATTGATTTTATTCTTTGTCTTTCTAATGGAAAAAAAAAAATGTTTCATTCTTCAAAACTATTAGATCAGACAGGTGAGCTGAAAACCCTAAAAAATAAAAATTTTATTTTTTTTCTAAACCAAATTATTTTACATCCATATAGAGCCATGTTCTTTACAGTTGCATTGTTCTTTACATTTGCAATCTTTGGTCTGATTTCATATTCTGCAACTTGGAGGAGAACCAGGTTAAACTATTACAGTGAAAATTTCACTCCTACCTTACAATTAATTTGATCAATCATTTTGACTCCTCAATATTTAATATAGTTCTTGCAGAATATACTAACATGAAAGTTATTAAGCAACACAGGAGGTTTTATTAATCAGAGAATCATTACACTGGAAGGAACCTGAAGAGTTGATGTAGCCTCCTGCTCAAAGCTAAGTGAGACCAAGCCAGATTGCCTGGGGCTTGAAAATCTCCAGATGGGTCTTGAAAATCTCCAAAAATCCACAACCTCCCTGGCAAACCTGTTCCAATGACTAATTATCTCATAACCAGGGTTTTTTTCATATGTACCTAATCCAAGCCACTCCTGTTTCCACGCATGAGCACTCACTCCTTCTGCCACCACTATGCACCTCAGCTAAGATCCTGACTCCATTTTTCTGGTAACTTCTTAGGTATTGGCATTCTTTTCTGTCTGTTAATGGATGCAAAATTTGTATTTGCTCAGACTGCAACAGTCAATACCTACAAATAGGGGAAATTACACTGCATTAAGTTTTACTTTCTTATACACTGACATTCTAAGTATTTTGTAAAATCAGGTTTATATTTTAGAAATAATTCCTCAAGATAAGAAAAAAAAGAAAAGGATGGGGAGGGACAGAAAAATATTATTTAGTCTGAGTGACAGATCACAACTAAAGACTAAGAGTTAAACTACTTCCAGTTTCCTCATTACACATTTCCCTACCTGGCTTCAGCATTCGTACTCATACTATGAGAGCAGTAGCTGTGAAAAAAGAAAATAGGTCTTTAAAACTGGACAGAAATCAGGACCCTGGCAGAATCTTGTCTTAAATAATGTCCCTGAAAGCAACAAGATAAAAAGACAGAAACAGTATGACAAATAGTAGGGAGATGGGCTTCTGAAAGAAACTTTCACAAACCTTTTCAATCAGTTATTGGAGAGGGTTCATCTCACAGCATCCATTCCAGGAGCATTCCTTTTTCCATTGCATTGTAAAGAACACCTCAGGAGCATTGTTGCTTCTGGAGCCTCCTTTGGAGGCCAATGCAAGCTTTGCCATCACTGGATACAGTGCTGCTGTTTTACTATTTACATGCTTCGAAATTCAGTGCCCTCACATTCCCTTGGCCAATTTCTTTGATTTTATAAATTATTTATCTATTAATATTTTCTACTTTTTTTAATGAGATAAAAGCATGCTTGAGCCTGCAGGTAAATCTGAATGAAATTTTTCAAATGTCAGAGCTCTAATAAAGAACTGGTTCTTTAGCAGACATTAAATAATTAAGGGGTTGCAGCAGCAGTTTCAAATGGCCCTTGTCAATGCTTGATAACTTATTTTCACATCAAAACTATAAATCATGGCCAACATGCATTTCTAGTGACATTTTAGGACAGATTGTAAAGTCCTAAGGCCATTTTGAGGAAGAAAAAGAAAATACACTGCATTAATAAAGAAGAAAAAGGAAAATCTTTCTAGTTTTAAATTAGATTCTACAGATATAGTTTATTTCCATTTCATGCATCTTCCTTTGTATTTGGCCACTATAATGAAAATCAAACTACTTTGCTTGCATCAAACAAGAATAGACTGTGGCTGAAGACACAGCATGTCTTGGTTTATCACCCCATATCTGTTCAACTCTTTTCTTAGGCACTGCAGCCCAAAGCAGCCTCATTCCTGTAAAACTGGTGAATTTTATCCTTAGTGAGGGAAGCACAATGGATCATTTTGATACATCTCTGTAGGCTCTGTGAGACAGTAAGATACGAGCCAGCAGAGCATTAAGCACGGCATTTACAAAGGCAAGAACATGTGACTCTTCGAGAATAATGGGAACTGTAAAGCTCTTTGGGGGAATTAATCCTTCCCAATGCGGGTCTCCAAAAAATTCTCAGTGTTCTGGTGTTTTCTCAGTTCACTAACTGAGAACAGCTTCTCCCTGGGTATAAACCTTTATTTGTGCATGTTGTCAAGATATCAGCACATTCACTCAGCCACAGTGTTCTGCGTGTGATGTCTTGCATTATTTGTGAGGTTCCACTCCTGCAGGAAACCAGGAAGCCTCCACCAAGGCCACAGACACCAGCAGGGGATCCTTCTCGTGGTGTATGGCTGCACCCAGTGCTCCTCTGCCTTCGTTCACCAATGCAGGTCCATTCAAACAGCTTTTCCTTTTAAGAGGACATTGAATTAAACACAGCACACCAGGGTTCCCAGACACCCAACAGCAATCCTAAAAAAACAAAAGAAAGCATAAATATGTCACCTAGTTTACATTAGTAACCATTAGAAATGGGAAAGGCCTGTCAGAAGCTCCACTTTATTTGTTCACAAAACAGGACTTTCCTTCAGCTTTTGAGAATTTTGAATTGAAAATGTCCAACTTTCCATCAACTTTCCTTTAAACTGTGGAGGAGCAACAGGTTTGAGTGTTTTCATTCTTAAGCCATGGGTGATTTTATTACATGTGAAAAACAGACTCACAGTTCATCCAAATTTTAATCAGATTATCAGTTATATTCTGAAATAAGATTTGTTTGCAATGAAAACCAGCTATAACTATGAAATAACAGCTTTTTTCAGTCTTTTCAGATAAAGAGGCTTAAATCATTTTTGTAGTAATCTTAAATAATGCCATAAAGAGAGAACCACAACAGAGGAAAGCATTTTTGGCTTTGTTTGCTTCTCCCTAAGAAGATGCTTTAAGATTTCTTGGCAAATATCAGTAAAGCCTCAGTTCAGGCAGAATTCAAGTACGAACACAAAAGCTCTGGAAACTCAAGAACACTTGCTAAGAACCACCATGAACATAAAGCAACTGCCCTTTCTTCTTTTTACCCTTAAGCAGGCACAGAAGAACCAAGGTCAAACTCTCAGGACCAAATGTTTGCTACTGACAGTCAACGATTCCCAACCTCAGGACTTGGCTGATGATATCACTCCAAAGCTTAGGAAATGTGGAGGCTGAGAAACCTTCAGCTCAAGCATTAAAAAAACCCCAAGAAAATTACATTGTTGCCTCCAAGCTTGCTAAATTATTTTGTGCCCTTGCAGTCCTTTGAATTCAAGCCTTCTCAACAGAGAAGAAACCCTAGTGGATTGCTATTAGTTATTGTAAGAGTACAAGTTGTACACTACCCACAAACCCAAGACATTCTTGCGCTACAGAAAAATACTGCTGCAATGAAATTGAAATATGTTCAATTTACCACGAAGAACTTCTCGAGAAAATTAATTACTAATATTTACTCTGAGCTAAAGGAGGTTTCATGGGGTATCAGAGTTGTACATAGAGCAGGACAGCAACAAGTGCAGTTTTAGCTCTGTAATTAAAAGAGAAGCAAGTCATTGGTAACAAGGCAGGTCTGAACTAACTTCATATCCATGTCCTCTGTATGCTCAAAGCAACTTTTAATAGGAGAACCCACTGTATCTCCTACAGGGAAAATGACTTTCTGATATCAAAGACATATGTTACCTTCTTTTACATTGTCTCAATTTTTTACTCATAAAAATAGGGCAACTTGAACCAAATACCTTGCTTTAGAAGGAAAGAAAAAAACATATCTATTACATGATTTCCAGATATGTTCATCACTAAAGGGCTTATCAGAATTTCTTCAGAGGAAAACCGTGACAGTGAAGGCAGATCCCACACCAAATAAGAAAAAGTAAATCTCAAAATAAAACTAAGTTTAGATGGCATTAATGATGAAAGGACAAGATAAGGAGGCTGGAGACAAAAGAAAATAAATGAAAATGACAAGAGGTCTGCAGACTTATCACAGGGGAATTCAAGGGAACAGCACAAGATATTGCTGTTGGAAATCAGAAACAATAAATGTATGCAGGAAGATCAGCAGAAGTACATTAGAAGCATAATACCCCAGAAACAACTGAAAGACTTACATCTTTATAGTCTTATGCCCACAGCCTCAGTGAAGGAAATGTATTCACTGAAATTTCTGAAACAATAAATCAATTTCTGATCCAAAGACTGTAGTGCATAAAACCCTTGCAAACATTCCTCAAATATTATTCTTTCCGCATGATAAAGAACATGATGGGTATTCACAAGCTACTTGTTTTTTAGTCAGAGTAAATATCCCAATAGAAAAACAATCTCTATAAACCTTTGTTTTTTAAGGAAAAGAAAATTACTTCATTGTCAGAATAACAGTAAAAAACAAACCAAAAAATAATAAAATTAGTCTGATTGGGAGACTGCCACACTCTTCTGCCACTTTACAGCTGCAATTAAAGATGTGAAGCTGAAGGGACTCTGAGCACTGCTGTGAAAGCCTCCCAGCTACAACAATTCCTCCCCTTGTCTGAAAGCCACCTGTATGAGCAGGACCCAAAGCCTGGAAACAAACACATACTCTGCCATCGTATAGTCCTGCCAGCAAATGTATCATGCTGCCTCCTAAGGCCCAACATTATTTCCAGGCTAAATTTATTCATTAGCAGGTTTAGAGCTATTTTTCCCTGCCAACACTGTACCTTAATTCAAGCATTTAGCCATCCTGATATGTGCTTCCTACTGCATTTACACAGACATAACTCTTTCAACGTCTCTCTAGAACACGGTTTCCTTGGCCAGTGAGTAAAGCTCTAAAATTCATCTGAGCATTGCACATGCTCCAGTTTCACTTCATCTGATTTAGCTGACCTATACCATACACGCAGTGCAGCTGAGGGGGTCTTATCACTACAACAGCCTTAGTAGTCACCTGAGCATCATGTTTACCATTTTCACTGCCATATCACTGCTGAAACACAATTATCTTGCAGCTGATTAATGTGTTGCTTATTACTCACTGATAGCAGAAATGCTTGCAATTAGTCCCTAACCATGTAACCTTGCAATTTCATCTTGTTTCTATTACTTCACGTCAATTTCACTTAGCCGATTTCACCTCATGTTTGAGTCATATTGGTTTCCAGCTTTAAGACATCAGTGAGTTCACCTACTATTTAGAACAGGGTAAAAATGAAAATAAATGTATAAGGTTGATGCTTACACTATTCTGGAGTGTCTCAGACCACTAGGTCTTAGCTCATTAAATTTTTTGTTACTGCATAGAATTTTTTATCGCTTCATAATTTATCTGCTACATTGCTGCATGGCACCTTTTCCAGCTAAACAACACTTCACACAATACCAAACTCAGTCTTGGAGACCTTATAAGTCAGATATGCTGTAATTTGACTCATTGCTGATAAGAGTCAAGATGAACAAATTTACCAGGGTAATCTACCACAACAGGTCTTAATTAGCTTGTGGTTGTTCCTTTATTATATTCCGTATGGTTTTACTCACCTTTTCAGGTAATAAGTTCACAATCCTTGCACACATATTAGTTCAGACTCAAAGGAACAGAGTTGCTTCATGTGCTTTTAGGCTTTGTTTTGGGTTGTTTTTTTTTAATATATGCATTATGTACAGTATTCTACCATTTTAATATATGACTCCAGTTTTAGTAGATTAAGTACAAGATCCTTGCTAGTAGTCATTTCACAGTTATTCCAGTTATATGCCAGTTATTCCACTGTTACAGAGTGAAACATGAGCGTGTTGAGTACAACCACTTTTAAGGTATGTTATAAAGTTCTTGCATGGAGCTTTTTCCCAAAGAGAGTTATATTGCAGTTTTCATTTATGGAACTGGGAGATCTTTTCAGTTAATTGTTGAAGTATTGCTTTGTTAGCTGAGAGACCATTCTTTCAACTTTGCTGATACGTGACATTTTACACAGAAACAAGGCAAGCTTATGGGAGAAGTTTCTGAAGCACAGGAAAGATTTACATTTTCTATCACACATAGATAAATACAAATACTGAAAGAAAAAAGCAAAAAAGCATAGATTTGACTCATTGGCAGCAACTCCATTTTGCTGAAGTTTACTAACCAGCGAATTGCAGAGCTATTAATATAATAAATGTTTTCACCTAGAGCTTGCAGCAAACTTCTCCCATAATTTATTTCCTTATGATATAAAGTCTGCAATTTGCTTGAGAGGCAGAATACAATTACTCTATAATTAGGAAAATTCATGTCCTTTGTTTAACTGGAAGGGATCCAGACTCATGTAGTTGAATGTTCTTTTTTGTCACCATTAACGAAAAAGAGTTATGTCTTCAGGAAATAGCATCAATTATTTCTTCTAGATTTAATTCCTGGAAGATGAATTAACAGATCTGGGTGGACAGAGTATCAGGGGCAGTTTTACAACCTTGTACTAATCTCAAACTATAGTCTCTATACATCATAAATATTACAATCTGCATATCTAAGAGTTGCACTTTTTAAAATAAAATGTTGCAGAGAGATCCTTGATCATCACATGAAGGCCAGACTTGCAGATGTCTGCAAAAAATTAACCTGATCTCAGTGTGAGGTGGGAGTTATGCCTTGATATTAAAATTCTGACCTGCACATGCCCACTGGAAACTGTGTATATTGTGTCATTTGCATGTAAAAGTTCATGCATGCTTCTGAAATTCTCTGAGTCTTAACTGCTGCTTGCTGAGAATGTACAATTTCTTCCTAAAGCTTGTTTCCATCCCCATGGACTGGGACTTGAGAATATCTGGTAGACACTATTATTTATAAGGCTTAAAAGCAAGGACTCCTCCTTTCCTCAGTCTTTTAGTAGCCATGATAAATTTGACTTCAATTTTCTTATAAATCGTTCACAGATTATACAGGGATCAATGTCTTCTAAAACTATGTTATAATCTTTCACAATTTCTGTTTTATGCTAAAAGGGGGTGGGAGGGAAGAAATTCAGCTGATAAAGGAGTGGGAAAAAAATCATCATTCAAAATTCAGAACAGCTAAATAGGTCATTCAAGTCTTATAATAATCTCCAGTATCCAGGAGCAGGTGATGACAGTGGTAGTCAGGAACAGAAATTAAGGATACAGAATGCTTCCATTTTTCACAGAGCTTATAGGTCTAAAACATTGGATTGTCTCTAGCACAGCAGATGCTCTATGGGGTAACCCTTACATGCATTATCACTTGTATGAAGGCAAAAATATATATGAGAATGTGAAGAACAGCTCTACAGACTCAAAATATCTGCATTTTAAGCCACTCAAGTACAGTGGCTTAAATACTGCTTAGAATCCTTTAAATAGTACTGAAGGTAATGACTAGTCCTCTCACTGTGGCAACAGCCCCTTCTCTGATCTCACTTGGCATTAGCCAGCACTGGCTAATGAATTATGATCACTTCAATTTGCCAGCCTAGGAATTCATTAAAAACCTTCTTCTCCTACAGTCTGCAGAAGGTAACTAATCAGTTTATTTCATTGCAGCTTTGTTCTACTCATTGGAGTATGGTAGCACGCTCCCTGTGACCTCATCCAAAGCCATAAAAAGGTTGTCTAGAGAGGGATAACGGTTGTGGACATATGGCAGCAAGTTTTTCATCTCTTTCCAAAAGTACCTACTGTGACTTCTGTTTTTTTCAAACCTATTGATAATAACCAAGGCCTGAGATGGAATTCCTTCACCTTTTCTGTACTCAGAGCTCTAGGCAGATCCTATTGTCCACAGCGACTAAGAGATCTGCCTTAAGCTTTTTACAAGTCTACCAAAACCACAGCTTATTAAACTACCTCACAGGATTCCACAGGCTGCAGTGATTCATAGTATTACAGATGCACAGAAATTTTATCAGACATGGATAAATCAACAGTTTCCTTCTGAAGTATCATTATGTAAAAGTTATTCAAACTGAATTTAGAATTCAAGAAGAGAAAAATATGACAAACATTTGTCAGAAAGTGCTTGCTAATCTGCTGGATGCAATAAAAAGTGATAATATGTTATAGCACAAGAAAAGGGTAAACAATGGACAACACCAAGAAAACAGGAGGCTGCAAGATGATAACCATTTTAATGCTATTGAAAGTTCCCTAGTTTCTGAGGACTCGCAGTAAAGCCTTCTAAAAACCAGATTTCCATATAGCTGAAAACATTACATTGCAATACAAGGAGGACAAGTTGGAGCAAACATCATTCTTTTGCAAGGTTGGGAGAACAGTAAGATGAGAGAAGACATAGAAAAGCCACTCAAAGTTAGGAGGAATGTCCCTCGGTGTGCAAGCTCCGTAATGAGCAGGTGGAAACGAGATGGAGAGGACTGCTATAGATATCTTCTGTAAATTTTCTGTTCTTACCCTAAACAAGGCACATTAGAAGCAAAAAGACTGCACTCTCCCTATGCACATCCAGAGCAATTCTGTGTTTAAGACACCAGCAGGAACAATTATGCTTAATGTTCCAGGGCTTGGAAAAAAGAAAGGCCTGTTTTCTTGAGCACAGTTCTCCATGCCTCTCACATACAGGGACAAGCAAAGTGGCCTGACGTAATTCATTATCATTGCATTTCAAGACTGCTGTATTATCACCATTTGCAGTGAGAGATCTGAAACCTATTTTTGCCCAAAGGCTTTCCTAGAGCAAGGAAGGGCTGAGCACAGCAGGAATCTGGCCAATAACCAGGAGGTTAAAGTGCTGCTTCAGTTCCAAATTTTAGCTTCGCTTGCCGCAATGCTGTAAAATCTGCTTTAGCCGTGAAGGAACTTTCAGCAATGTGAGAACTTTACTCAAGAACCACAAGATGGCACCACAAGAAGCCATAAAACCTGTTTAATTATCTGCAGTTCTGATCTTGCTCGTTTATATAATTAATAAAGCAATTGAGTAGGACTGTTTCTTTTTCAGGCAGTACTAGAGAGATTACAAATGGATCTCTGCTAAGTGACTTTTCTATTCCTCTAAAGCTGAGCACCCAATGTTTAGACTGATCAATTTCAAACAGCTGTTTAATGCTGTGCTGAAACAGACACAACATAAATCAATATTTTAAAAGGTGATCAGTGCCCACAAGTATCCAATTTCAAGGTAATTTTAATCACAGTTAGGAACACACATTTCACAGGCTGGCTCATTGAGCTTGTCCTGCAATGATGCCTGTTTTTTCCTCCCACAGCACCGTTCAACTCCTCTGCCTACTCCAGTGCCCTGCCTGGCATCCCACACTCCCTGCTTCCCACGCGGAGCTGCCTCCCAAGGCAGGCTTCACTGCCTGGGATGACAGGGTCCCAGACTTCTAACGAGAGAGAAAAAATGAGTTTCTAGGGTCCTTGGCAAGATAAGAGGGACTCCTGGATCCTAAAGAGAGCGATGACCAGTATTTTCTGATGTCAATCTGGCCAAGACTCTGGCTCAGGGTTCCAGCCATCAAATAGCTGTCCTTTTCTGCAATAAGGAAGCTTTCCATCTGCTGACATCATGGCAGACACAGGAGTATCTATCTGACAGGCTGGGCAGCCCACACCTCCCACCACAGCTCTGTGCAGTGCATGCTCTCAGTCACACAGCTTGGAATTCCAGTAGACCCTCCCAGATATTTTTTTATGCCCATAAGTAATGCAGTGCCTCTGGTCACTATGATTCACATCCCTTTGACTGTAATGGTGTTTCACCCTCCAGCTTCCTATTGGGAAGAACATTTCTAGCTTTTCCCTGCGGATTGGAGAGGGCATGAAATGGTATTATGACATGGCACAAACTGCTTTGTGCACTTCCTTACTCAGCCTTCAATGATCACCAAGGAAAAAACTTCAAATCCAGAACCCTCTAATGAAATACCTCAAAAAACATACTTCCAAATAAGCTTTCTAAACATGTATTTGTCTGAACAAATACGGTGCCTGTACATCACTCCCCAAAAGATGCTCATCCCTCAGACAGAAAAAATTCTCAATACTGCAATTTCAAAGAAGCTAATCTCCTGACTTCTATCATATTCTAGCTTAAGAATAAGGCCTCTGGTTTAATTTTTATAATGGTTTTGAAAAATACACCTTCATCGGGAATTCAGCCAAATACAGTATTTGTTTTCTTGTTTCATCAATTTTCTAACACAACCTAACTAATCAGATGTGGTTTTCATATTAAGCTATGTACTGGGCTGATACCGTAAAAGTATTTTTTTTTAAGTTTCAGATCTGTTTCCTCATTAAAACTCTGCATTACTGATTCCTGCTACTGTTTCATGAAATTTCTTTGCGAATTTGCAATCTGATCACAAACTTCTGTAGCTCACAGGGCAAGTCCATCACCCCATAATCTACTCAAAAATTGCTCCATGCCCTAGAATAAAGGGTCTAGATGACTCCTGAGAAAAAAAAGAATTTAAAAGGAAATGTTTAGAATCCCTAAAAGCAGTTACTATTTTAGCTAAAGTTGGTCAGAGAAAATGTTAAAATTGCAGCCGAAGGTGGCTATGCCTGTATGCATTCTTTCCAACCTATTTTTCTTAAGCAATTTGACCTAAAATTACTGCACTTGCAAAAACAATATGGGTCAGACATCTTCAGCCTAGGACTTTATTTAGCAACCCAAATAAGGTGGGCTTTTCATCCGTTCTCCAAGTGTGCTGACTCGTTCTGCATCAACTGTATTGTGTTATCAATGCAGACTGTCAGCATGATTCAGACAAGCCTTATGTTGCATATCATAGCCGTAGTTTGAAAACAATCAGCAGCTGCTGGTTTTTGAGTATGAATAAGGCTCAGTCCTGCCAAATTTACCGCTTTAGAAGAAATGCAGATTTTTTCTGAAGCCTTTCCTAAAATGCATCATAGATAAATGCTTGCCCAGCTTCCTAACATAGTTATAGAACATAACACAAATAGGGATGAAATATTAAAGTGTCTGAAACATTGTCCCTTTTTTTTATTTCTAGGTTTTACAAAATATGAACATGGCAGATCAGTGAAACAACCTACCTAGAAAATAAATGCAAACATTCCTTACACAAACTACTAACGGCAGCTTTTGTCCTTTGGACTCCAGTCATTCTATAATATTTGGGTCTTGAAGTATTATTAGCATAAAAGTTTAAGAAAAAAAAAAGTTGTTATTGATAGCATCTGTGGACATTTGTGAAAAACAGTGACAAGAAAGAAAACCAGAAGGCCTCCTAGCTCAGCAATTGTCAGGTGTTCCACTCAGCAAATTGTATAAATGAAAAGAAGAATCTCAGCTTTCTCTCAAGCCCTTACTTTTAGGAAACATATGCAGTACCAAAACACTCACACTCAAATTGGATTTGACTTTTCAAGTGAATATTTAGATGTGTTTATTTGTTTTTCTTTTTGATTATCTTTCTGGTGTTCTCAACAGCATAATGACAATTCCATACAGGCCCAAGAACTGCTCACGTAACAAAAAGGAAACCCTAGCTGATCGTATATTGTATAACTTTATATATTGTCCATTAGGTCTTTCCCTTGCTTTTTCACTTCTTTTCTGATATGACTAATCTACTTTAAATCCATTAAGATGCTTTCTTGTTGAAAAACACTATAATACTCAGAAAGCCTAAAATAAAACAGTGGTACTCCAGGGCAGTCACAGAATCAAAACCTCTACTTACTCATACACAAAGCTACTCCTAGGAAAAAATTATTTTTCATTGGAAAATTAAAATATTCAGAAACTATGTAAGTAAAAATGAAAGAAAGAGAAAGAAATAGGAAGAGAGCATTTTTAGCAAACATATAATTTTATCCTTTGTTTACTCTTGAGCAGAATCTTAACACATATTTCCTAACAGATACCAATGGAGTTACCAAATGATCTTAGATAAGGAGCCAAGATCACACTGTGGTTTTGCAAGAGAAAACAGATAAAGTTTGTAAGAATGCCATCACTAAAAAGCATAAGAAAATGCAGCTGGTTTATACATTTAGAAATGTGGCATACGAATCAGCCATGAATGAATTTATGCCATGTGAGACAAAAACTACAAGAAAGATGACTGAATGACAGCATAGGCATCTGTATTGTTGCTTGCACTGTTCTGTGTTTATTAAACGCTTTTCAGAATCTTTAGTTTCCGCTGCTGTTGACTGCAAGCAAGATTTCCACAAGACTTAGACTAACAGCTTGTGGAGGTATTTGAAAACATGAGATATATAACCTTAGCTCCAAGTAGTGGAAACTTGTATCTCCAGAGATTTCTAAAATCCTATGCTCCTAAAAGCACAGTCAATCCATTCTGGCATTTTCTTTACTCTCCTGAGGATTCTGCTTCCTTTTGAGTGCATATACAAATTCTTCATTAATGATTAAGTCTTTAGCTGACACTAATTAGCTTCAACTATCTATGTGCTCAGCAGGCCCGACCTACTTCACACTTCTGCTTCATTAGTGCTGGCAACTTAAAACAGTATCAGTAAAAATTATACTGACCAACAGTGACCAACCACTCAACGCAGGTACCGCTAAAGCCAGTGACAGTCTCCCCACTGATTTTAATAAGAATTACAGTAAACCCCAAAGGCATGGACAGAGGTAATGCAATGGGAAAAGTCATCTCCCACCAGTAGCAAGCAACAAAAACAACATCAACAAAAGGGAAAAAAACAAACCTCCAGTCAATTAACTTAGCACAGGCCTGTGCTGCTGTGCTGTGAAATACCAACTCCACACAGGGAGCACAGACTTAAGCACAGACTCAGAAGCAATTTGCAAGCTTTGTACTTCAAGGATATCACTTTATTCAATCACTGGGGATCAGCAATATACCTCAGGTTAAATTTGGAACGGTGCAGAAAAACATTTGGACAAGCACAGAAAGGGGAAAGGAAGAGGACTCGGTCAAGACAGGCAGTGTCCAAAGAAACTCGGCACTGGCACACACTCAGCATGATGGCACTGAATGCACAACTCCAACTCTTCATGTGGTGGAACCACATAGAAAGCAAATTAAGCCATAGGTTTAAGCACCTTTGACATGCCTTGAGACACACTTTCATTGAAAAACAGCTTTCATATGCAGAAGCTATTATCCTCAGTAACATATCTATTTATCAAGATCTAAAACATGTAACCAGAACTATGAACATAAGAAACTTAAAACCATGTCCCTTGACATCTTTAAGAACACAGAAGTATTTAAGAATACATTAGAATCTAAAGCCAGGCTGCAGCTGGAACAGTTACAGGTGTTTTATACCAGACGTGTTTTATACCAGACATGTTTTTTCCCACTAGAAGGTTCAATACATCTTCTATCAGGACAGAGTCAGATTTACTACTCATGGTGGATGTGTTGCACATATATAACCAAGTTTTCCAATAGCACTTTGACAGATGCTGAAGTCCTCTTAGATAACTAAACTACCTTCTTTTAAGCGAGACAGACCTAAAACTTGTAGTAACAGAATTGTTAGTCTTAGTACCAGCCCACTTGAAGAAAGAAGTTCCATTTTCTTTAAAAAAAAAAGCTTTCTGTTCTGTATTAGATGCTTTTGCAAGAAAAAACCCCAAACAAAACCAAAAAATAATACCCCACATATATACACACACCACAAAACCTCCAAAATAAACAGATAAACCAACCACCACAGCACAAGCAGAAGAAAAAGAGCATTTACTGCTAGAAGAGAAATAAGAGCAGAATGTGTCACAGCACTTCTATTTGAAATGATTAAAAAAACAAAGCAAAAGCTCCCTTGTGACAGTGGTGGTGACAATGGCTTGCTAGGTTACAGCAGTAAACAGTCCAAGGGAAAGAGCCACAGAAGACCAAAAAAATAGCAATACAAAAAGCCTTTTATTTCCCCAAGAAGCCACTAAGGCATTAACACAGCCATGTGAATCTGATGTCTACTGACTTGCACAAAAGTTGGTGAGTCCTCATCTACAGCACCACCACCTGAACTAGCTCCTGGCTCATGTTGATGATCTTCCATGACAGCATTTGCCAGATTCCTGCACTCGCTCCAGTAGGAGTACAGAGGTCTTGACCATTAAGTGCTCCCTTAAGGCCCTTGAAACCATCGCAGGACAAATCTTCCTGTTAAAGTCTTTGTATTGTGTTTACAATGTGGCTTCGTGAACTCTTCAGGAGAACACTGCCTAAACCATTTTCTGCTAATCTCACCCCTCATTCACCCTCTCCAATCAATCCCATCACTCACACTGCTACATCTGTTGGTCTCATTGTGAAACCAATGAGATGGATTAACAACAATGCTGTAAAAGACAGCTTTTCCTTTTAATAGAACGATTTCCCTAATTTGTGTTTCCACAAGTGAGGAGGCTGAGTGGGCCAGAGCAAGGAACTAGGGGAGGGAAGAAACAGCATGGCAGGGGCTACACTTGCTCTGTCCTCTTGTGAAACTATGTTTCTAGTGAAATGTGTATGTCTTCTTCAAACCATGAAACAGATCATTGCCCCTGAGAGATTAGATGTTTTCTGTATTGTCCTCTGCAAATGAAACTTATTTAGTTTTATTTAATTTGCATCAATTAGTACTCAGAAAAGATCAGATCCTCAGTAGGGATATAAAAAATTGTTATCAGCTTTTGTCTAGCATCTCTGGAATTAGAGATTTACAGCAACTGAGAACCTCCTCTGAGAAGACAGACTGTGTTGACACTAAATGACACAAAAGACCATTATCAAACAATCACAGAATTTATATTAGTTCAGAGGAAGAGGTCTAATTTTTTGACTTCTTTATAGATTTAACTGAACTGTCTTCTCATACAAACAAAGTTTTTATTACAGGAGATGTCCAGGGGAAATTTGCAGCTCACTTTCTAACTTTGGTGCAATGTGAAATTCATTAACAAATGAAGGTACTGTAGACTGCATGGAAACTGGAACAGATGGGCAGTCTGCAGGACAGCAGGAAGGTATGACACACTTAAAGGGCTCATTTGTAAAAGCCACTTTGAAAAGTATCCCATCTGCAGGAAACTAATAGGCCAGTGAGAATTTCTTTTCATGATAAAATGCTTTTAACTGTATGTCCTTGTCTAGTTTTCTTCCATGGATGGATTTCTGTAAAAGTCAGACTGACCATAATAGAACAGTCATAACAAAGCAAGACTGGCTGTTCTGGGCAGATAATACTAAATACAGTGCTTCTGTGAGTCATTTTCCCCAGAATTGGTATGTGAAGCTCAACAGACTTCTTTATCTGTCATTATTCTGGTGAAGAGGCACACATCCCTAACCTGTCAATTCAGGAAAAGGTCAGTGAGCAGAGGAACACTATCCATAGACTCTTCTATTACCATGGAAAACTCAGGAATACATTCAAGTTGAGTTTGTGTGGTTGTCAGTTAAAAACATCAGCATTTTCCCTAGAACATGAAAATACTTCATCTGAGATCACTGACATAAAAACACAGATCTGGACCCTCATTATGACATCCTAATAGTCCCTTTCCACACTACAAACATCCCTCACATAAGTTAAAAATTGTGCCCATGAGACAGACAGGAACCAGGACTGCACATACTGGGCTAGAAAAGAATGGCAAAGAAAAGAGTTCTTCACGGTTTAAAAAAGTTTACATTACTAGCTTTATTGGATCAATAAATAAATACATATGCAGCTCACTGGGTAAGACCTAACTCAGAGAAAACCATTCAAAATTGAAACCCTGAAAAAACCACAAACATGGTCATTAGCTTTAACACTATAGCAGTGTCTCCACTGTGAAGGGTCCTCCACTGCCAGAGGACCAGCCTGTACCCCAAGCCTGTCACTTTGAGGGCTGACACAGAAGAGTTAAAACACCTGAACTTTTCCAAAAATAGGCTTCTCAACCTTTTTCAAACTGTGAAATGGCTCAGCTATTTCTAAATGCCACTGAATCAAACCCAGTGACGTGTAGAGAGACACTGTGACAGTAACCTTCACCATCTCTTCCAGAGTGTGTTTGGGTTTTTTTTCCTCTGCACAAGGCTTAATCTCACTGTCTGGCTGAACACTAATCTGCTTTCACCAAGTCCCAAACTAATGCCTGCTGCATTAATACATTGCAAATCCTCAAGGTATAAATTACAGACAATTCAGTATAAAAGGAAAGCATAAGGCTTTCTTCTCACTACAGCTATTACTTCTAGGAAGGCAAGTAGAATACAGGTAAGTTTTCATCAGATTCTGATATAGAAATCTTTTTTTCAAATTGCAAACACTTGCAGTAATTAATTGCTTCTGAACAACACATTATCCTTTATTCTTTCTCTCTCTTGCTTTTTTTTCTTTGTCCTTACAGACAAGACACATTCTCTCTACTGAAACTTAGATAAAAATATTCCATTGAAAGTGGTATGGTATTCTGCTGTTATTATTATTCTGCAAAGATTGCTGATATGCCATTTCAGTTGCTTAGGAAAATCAAACTCCTTTAACAGTAAACATAAGAAAGATCTTGTCTCTGTTCTCACTGATGATTCCGAACATTTGCTGTTATAGAACCACTTGAGGATATTGCAGAGACTCAATTTCTCCCTGTTTTCTCTATTTCCTGTTGAAAATAACTGTACATGTTTCTCCAGTAGAGATATATTTTTTGCTTTATAGACAGTATGAAGACAGTTAATTGTTACGTGCTGTTACTTTGCTGGAAAGCAATTTGCTGCAACAGCTGTCAGCTCACCAATATTACCATAGCAGTGGAAAGAGAAGAATGCGAATTCTGTATTACAGTGAATGCCACGTGGTGCTCAGGATACTGCTTCACAAGGGTGAGACTCTTAATTTCAAGCACCAGAATTAAATACTTCAAGTGATGTATGAATAACCCATTTCTGCAGTCCGTAGCAAACACATAGACAAGATTGTGACATGAGCCTTGTGAAAGAACAGGCTGAATACCTGCTGTGCTTTCTGACACAAGAGTACATACACAGCCAATCTGAAGCACAGACACAAGGGTGAAATATCGTAGTAAAATGCAGTTAAGTAACTGGCTGCATATATTATGTTTATATTGTATAACTCGAGTTAGAAGTATTACAGTCTGGATCTCTGTTTTGTACTCAACTTGTGGTTGCAAGCAGATACAATAAAGCAGCCATTACTATGTAGACTGCTCTACTCTTTCAAATAATTTGATGAATCAAGCAATTGACCTGAAAGATTGTCTGGTGATGATATGACACAAATTTGCCCTATCAGTCCTCCTGAAAGGGGAAATTTAAGTGAAATTAGGAGAGTCAGACCCAAATGCTTTTGATCTCAGTGGGATTTTCCCATTCTATAAAAATTTTGAAATCTACCCCGTGACAAATTTCAAACCAGTTATCTCCCTCTTGTAATTTCAGGATCCGGTGTATAAATACCCACCAGTATCATTCGTTCAGCAAACCTGTACCTTCAAGGAGGTTGTGTATGAAACAGTGAAGATCCCTGGCTGTGGTGACCATCCTGAATCTTTTTATTCATACCCAGTAGCTACAGAATGTCACTGTGACACCTGTGACACTGACACCACTGACTGCACTGTGAGGGGACTGGGGCCATCCTACTGTTCCTTCAGTCAGAACGGAAGTAACCAGTGAAGGGTACTGGAGAGAGCAGTTTGGCTTTGAATGTTCCCTGCTAAGTAAAGGTACTGTTCAGGCTTAAATGGAAGGTAACAGGCTACGCTATTTAGAAACTGCCAAGATTGAAACAAAGATTTCTAAAGCCAAAATGAAGAGCTACTGACTAAACTGCTCTTCAGGCCTTCCTTACTTAACCTATCAGTTGCCTTAAAATCATTTTCATAGGTCTATAAATGCTGCTTCCAATTTCTTCTGCTCTTTCCCCCTCCTTCTCCTCGTCACAGCTTTGATACTTATATTTCTGTATTTCCACTACCTGGTTCACATAGATTATTCTATGCGTTTCTGTGCTTTCCAGAAGTTCCCAAGTTTCAAGTCTTTATTATCTCCTGCTGTTTGTCTCTCCTAAGAACACACTTATTTTAAAAAGCCTTGCTGTTGGTTGTGGCTCTCTTAGCTGGATTGTAAACTTCTCTCAGCTGAGATCCTGACCGATTTTTCTTTGCAAAATATTTCGTATAGTCATTATGCTCTGCAAATAATAACAGCATGTATATTTAAGAGCCAAAATCTATGTTCAAATGTTGAATGTCACCTGAATTCTTGTACTTTCTCAGTGAGGCTTGTTAGTTCAGCCTCATTGTCTCAGTAACGGAAGTAACATGAACTCTTAATTCATACCTGGTTAACTTGAAAATATCATCAACTCTCTAGTTTCACCTGAGTGCAGAATGTAGAAAAGATAAATGTTCAGCATTATTTAACATAGGAGTCTCAAAAATTATTTAGGGATGAATCTAGAGGCACCTGACCCCAGTAGTGTAAACATGGTGTAATAATGTACCTTGAAAGCCATTCACAGGAGTCTCTTCAGCAATGGAAGTTCACAGAACTTTGCAGCAACCTAATTCTGCAAATACCAGTATGAAGTTGGGGTGGTCTGGAAGTAAGCTGTAGGACTGACTGAATCAGAATGGGAAATTACCTCACATTATTGAGAAAACCATATGAAGCCTACAGAATGAAATCCTATGGGGAAAATGAAAATATACCGTTCTTCGTCAGAAAAACCACCTTCACAGACACAGAATGGAAACAATGGATTCAGCAGCAGTTTGGCACTGCAGGCTTGGTGGTTATACAAGCAAAGTAAGAGTCAATAGCATCCCAGCGCTGCAGAAAAACGGGAATGCAAGGAGCAGAGCCTGCTAGACACAACCTACATCCACCACTCATTCTACATGGTAGGGCCTTGGCTGAGTGGTTATTTCTGGCTTTGAACACAGAACTTCAGCACATTGAAAAACTGGAGAAAATCGATGGAAGAATAACAAGAATGGAGAGAGGCCTAAAAAACATCTGAGGAGAAAAAGATTTAAATAAATGTGGTTTGTTTTGCTTAGGGGAGGGAACACTTAGGGGGAATATTAGCAGAACATTTTACATGCTTGAAGACTGTTACACAGAAAAGAACAGTCAGTTCTCCATGTCCAAAGAGAACAGAACAACTACTGAAAGATTCAGAGTAGTCACTAGCAAATCTTCTGAAAGGTACAGGCAACTAGACACTGAAATAAACTGTCAGGGGCAGTGGAAAGGAGGGAGGGAGGGAAGGAAGGGGTCTGTAGATTAGTGATCACTACAGGTCTTCAAGAACACATGGAACCTGTTAGGAATGACAGACAAAGCTAATTCAGTGCGAAGCAGAGGAATGAAGCAGTAGTTTTCTGGCATGTCGGCTTTTGAGATCCTTACCGACATGCTTATTTAAGGAGAATTTGCCTGTTACTCTGAATCTGTGTTATAATATAGATATTTTACCTTACTTACTTTTTAGCTTTTTTACTAAAATGTATTCATACTCGATTTTATTTATAAGATTTATATACATGGACATTTTCTTGGGTCTAGTGAAGCTTTAGAAGTGGTAAAGTAATAGATAAATCACATTGGGAATCACTCATTTCAGTTTTAAACATGAGTCAATTTCAGTTAAAACTAAGTATATTATTAATATCAGCAATTATTCCATTCTAAATAAGAGAATTTTGTATTAAAATTGCAAAAAAAAAATAGCTTGCATTTAAAAAAATACGTAAAAATGTTTTCAAAATAGATCTGTATTGTCTCTTGTGTATTTTCAAATAATAAAAACAATTTTATTGCACTTCTGTTATGAGTCTTAATAAGCCAAATAAAAAACCCAAGAGTCCACATGCCCACTTTATTATGCTTTAAATTGCATGGTTTTTTCTCCCCCTCATAATTTTTTCCGTGTAACTAGTACATCCACCTGAGCCATATTTGCATTATATGGCCAAATCACATCAAATAAGACAATATTTTAGCCTGATCCAGTAACATGAGAATGAAATATATAGTTGCAATATAAGAGTACTGTGGATAAGAATAAAGATTATTATTAGTACTTCATTTAAATTATAGACATTAGAACATTTCCAGAGCTGTGTCCACATCTGTCACAAATTAGATTGCATGTGAAAACAAAAATCATACAGGTCTCATTTCATCCATCAGACAAATGCACCATACATTTTCATTTTGCAAACAAATCGGTTCAGCACCTCGGATCTAAAACTGTCACTAACAGAGTCAAAAGTCTATTGAGGTGTCATGGTGTGCTCGTCAGAGCTAGGGTAGAGCTGATTTTTCTTTGCAGTGGCTGGTTTGGGGCTGTGTTTGGATTTGTGCTGAACACAGGGTTGGTAACACAGAGATGTTTCTGTTATAGCTGAGCAGGGCTTGCACAGAGCCAAGGCCTTCTCTGCTTTTTGTAAAGCCACGCTGCTGAGGGAGTTGGGGGTGCCTGGGAGGGTGGGAGGAGACACAGCCAGGGCAGGTGACCCCAGCTGACCAGAGGGAGATTCCAGACCATGGGACATCGTGCTCAGTATAAGAAGTGGAAAGAAGAGGGCGGAAGGGGGAAGTGGATGTTTGGAGCGATGGTATTTGTCTTCCCAAGTCACCATTACATGTGATGGGGCCCTGCTCTCCTGAAGATGGCTGAACTCCTGCCTGCCCTTGGACAGCAGTGAATTCATTCCTTCTGCTTCGCTTGTGTGCATGGCGTTTGCTTTCCCTATTAAATTCTCTTTATCTCAACCCATGAGTTTTCCACCTTTTACCCTTCCCATTCTCTCCCCAACCCCTCTGGTGGGGGAGTGAGCAAGCGGCTCCCTGGGGCTGGGCTGCTGGCTGGGGTTAAACCACGACAGGTGGTTTAGGAACGGTACTCTCCAACTCAGCACCCTTATCAAGACTCTTCAAATCATGAGCCACTCCCTCCCCCCTCCAACTGGAGGCAAAAAAGGCAAAGGTCACAGGTTGAGATAGGAAAAATTTACTCGAAACAGCAATGAGATAAGAAATGAACAGTTACAATATTAATAAGAAAAGGTATAAGAAAAGATATTATTCACATAAACAAATATTCATGTTTGTAATAATAGACAATACTAGATGGCTCTTGTATCCTACTCCCAAGTAAAATCCATTCCAAATCATGTCAAAAATTACTTGTTGTTCTACAGGCTAATGGCAAATATTTCACTGTCAGTACTTT
Source organism: Eulacestoma nigropectus (assembly GCA_013397775.1). Taxonomy (NCBI): domain Eukaryota; kingdom Metazoa; phylum Chordata; class Aves; order Passeriformes; genus Eulacestoma; species Eulacestoma nigropectus. The sequence goes on along the minus strand of VZTE01005375.1, from coordinate 171,801 downwards.
CAGTGACAGAAATGCAGAAATTCTTAAAGAAGGTTGGCCTGACTTGAAGATAGCTTAGTCTACATTTGATAATTTGTAAGACAGACTTTAGCTTTTTAAAGTTCAATTTCCATTGAATGCCAAATAATTTCATTAAACTTACTTTTACATCAGTGTTTCTGCAAAGTTTTAGTGAAGGTACATATGAGCCATGAATATCAGTGTAGTCTGACATCCAAGTCTGCTTATGATTACTTAAGAAAAATATTTAAGAGGTCATTTTTGTGCTTGTTGTCTAGATCTGTCAAGATGAATAAATGGGAACTCTGTCAAAAGGAGAAAGTCTCAGTATGACAAGATACTCTAAATAATACTCTAAATACTCTAGTAAATTGGTGGATAAGCTTATAGAAATGTTTCTAATACAGTCAGAAGTAGATTTTGAAGAATTTTTACCATGAGCCTAACACTTTTCATTGAAATCAATACGTAAAATGCTTTCCAACTTGAACAGAACCAGTCTGTCAACAGAGAATTTTTCCAAAACTGCATAGTAATTCTTTTTTAATGTTAGGTTCTGCAAAAAGACCTTAGAATATGGCAGACCTTAGCCACCAGCCTACAAAATCTAATCTTAGAAGCAGTAAAAATTAAATGGATTGAACTATTTACTGCTATTTAAGTAAAACTATCTCTTTCCTTGTATGAGGCTGACAGAAGAAAACCTGGAAAACTTTAATTTATAACCCCCTGGTGAAGGCACACAAGGCAGAGGCTATACATAGTGTTGGACTGTCCCTTGCAGGCCTCTGAGAGGGCCACTTGATGCAGGATTCTCTGTGTTGTAATTAATTAAGTCCTTCAAATGCCCAAATGTATAGTTAAACTGCTCGGAGATTATTCATCTTTGCCGCCACATCTGTGGGTGAATTAATACTCTCTGTCATTCATTATGCAGACAGTCTGACCTTGATCTTAGGAGTGTCTGTGCCAGTCGTACTTGAGGCTCTCTAGATGTCACGATGGGAACACAAAGTGCAACAGCAGCATTCAGGGTCCTCCTAAGGAAATGACCATTTAATCTCAATGCCTTTTTATGTGGAAAACACAACCTGATTTTACAGACAGACAAGGAAACACACATTCCTCACCTTGAAGCCATTAATAAAGCATCAACATAATTAGCATCACCCCACTCTTGTCAGTGCTCAGCTATTATTCCCAGCCTAAGTAAATCATTCCCCCTAGCTTAAAACAGGCTTACACCTGCTTTTCAAATTTTCCGTATAACTGCGCTCACCGTATTTTTTACCATAAGCAAGAAATATGAACGTCCTCTTCCTATATTAACCCAACTGATGAAAAAGAACTTGCGAGTCATTCACAAATCCTCAGACGAATCCAGTCTGAAACAGAGGTAATTACAAATGGTGGAAAACAGGAATATCAGCACTCTGGCTTGCACATGTCAGCATGGGGCTGCACTTAACTTGGACTATTTAAATGGCAAGGGGAAAGGCAGTTCTGCGTGGTGTTCACATGCTTCACTCCTCTTTCACCCTCCCAACTCAGCAAGGGCATTTAGTTTTGTCAGTGTGCAATATTTAGCCACATACTTTATTTTAATTTAAAAAATAAAACAGGCATCTTAATTGAAACCAACAAAAAAACTGAAAAAAGAGCTAAACAGCTAATCTGAAAAATTCATTTGAAGACGGCAGCCTTGAGATTAGTGGCTCCCCTCCACAATGGGATCTATAAAATTTTTCTGGGTCTCTCATGTTTCTGTTCAATTTATGTTATTAACATTAGCTATCAGAGCCTTGGTCTGTCAGCGTGACTTATGCTGATAGACATTACAGCAGCTCACAAGGCTGCAGTCTGGGAAATAGAGCAAACGAGACAGGAGCAGGGTTAGAGAAAGGACATACTTTCAAGAAATCAAATGTCAGTGTTTCATTTTGTGTAGGCGGGGGAGGCAAAGAATTAACTACCTATGCTTCACAGCCATTAACCATTTGACCTCTTAATTCACTGAAAAAATATGGGAGGTGGGTCAGATATATTTCTTGCGTTGTGTTATTCTGTGTGAAACAGACATTATATATAAACATTATTCTGCGTGAAAAAGTAAGGCAAATTATGGATCCAATATGTTTGGATTACATTCAGTGTAGTTCCATACATTAAATACTATAGACGGATGTATTATTTAGTTGGGATATGAGTCTAAGCCTTAAAATATGTCCTTCTTAAAATGACAATATTCAAGACATATAAATTAATGCAGAATTATCCAATGGCTTGTAGACAAACCTTTGAACAACTTAAACAGTTTTCCCCTTCCTTCATGTGTTTACATTTAAAGTTTCATTCAAAAATCATCTTATCGTTCATGATCTCTTTCTTTCATTACACAATACTGGCAAGACTTGATGTTTTTGTGAATGCTGTGGAAATTCACAGTCAAAATAATACAATAACGAAGAAAAACCTTTAGAAGTTACAAAGAAATTTTTTGGTTCAGACAGTCAAAATTTATGTCACAGTGAGGGAATGGGTTATGTATCAGGTCTATGCCCCAAATAGGCATTTAGACTCAACAACAGCTAAGTAACACAAGTGAGGGTATGCACTTCAGCCAGCCCAGTGATCGAGAAATAATACAGACAGCTTGAAATTAATTCTGTTCTCACTTCCAAAGAGTACCCAAGACAGCTCTGTCCAGCAATGGATCTGGCCCAATCAATTAAATGTCTTTCCTATATGATTTCCCCTTGTAGAGAAATCTCTTAATCTTGATGAGAGTTCTAAAGCGAGCTAATGCTTTAGATGGGAGACTAATTTACACCAGGGGTGTGAACAGACACAAACTTTACCTCAGTGGCTTTGTTTACACAGTTTAGCCTTAAGACAAGTAGATCCTGACCTACAAGTATCTAGAGGTATCATATACTTGGATTATTATGTCTGGAACTCAAAACCACTTTACACTGTGATGCTTAGTTCAGGGACAATGTAAAAGCTTAAACAAATCACTGTCTATGCACAGTCTGGCTATTCAGTGTTTGTTATTCAACAAGTACAACACACGGGCTGTCATTTTATTAAGCTTTCTCTAAGCAGAGTGTAGAAATTACCTTGTCAAATTCCAATATCCAGCTAATAAATTCCTAGAGATAATGAAGCTGTAGTACTTTGACAAAGATTCAGTTCACCCCAACACAAGCCTCAGATATCACCTCTAAGAACAAGCACTGTAATTAATGGAAAGTATGTTGTCTGGAGTGGTATTATAGACACATGAGAACCACTTGAAGAATATTTATTTTCATCTATTTAACATGATATTATTTTAGAATATTTATTTTAAGATTAGGATAGCCATTTAATTTTGCTTGCACTGTGTAGACCAATGTTGCTTTAATAATAAAATAAATTTTTAAAAAAACAGCACAAGAGTAAGTCTGGAAATGGACATTATATCACAATTAGTAACCCCTAAATATGAATTTCAATGCTTCAGGGGTTAAATATTCAAGGGCTTGTGATGCCCTTTAATAATTCAGTCTACATCCTTCCAGTAGATATCTGAGCCATTAAATATTCACAAACACTTTGAAGACTGCAATAGTGTCAGATCTCAAATTAGAAGATTTCCCTTTAATGTCACTCTTACCTTAATTTCTGCCATCTTATTTTGGGTTATTTGCCACATCTTTAACTAGGTAATACTGATAGCACATAAAAGGATCTTCTCTTTATAACTCAGTATGTCTCATGAAAGAAACAAGTAACTCTGCTTTTGACTTACAACCCATAGACTTCAAAATAGGAAATGACCTGCCCAAGGATATGGCAATCAATAACGGAGACGTCAGGACCTCCCAAATTCTCATTCTAGCAAAGCAACATGAAAACACAATTTGAAGCATTATGAAATTGACAATATTACTATACTACACCAGAAAGGCAAATCTCACTGCCCTTTCACTCCCTTAACTAATGCCCAGGATTTCAGGCTGTGTAACTCTCTTTAAGACTTCTGGTCAAAAACAACAACAAAAAATAACCCACCAAACTTACTGGGGTATTTTAAATTTCTATTTATAAGTTTTAATAAAACAGCTGCTTTCATTTTCCTTATCACATTTTCTGGCTATTGACTAGCAAAAAGAGAGGAATTCTTGCACTTCTTGACCATGACATTGCTAGCAACTCCCATCTGCTTCACATAAAGCCTTCTGAAGAGCAGTTCTGGTCAGTTTTTAATTCTGTTCTCATTCTTTTCACATGGTAAGCACCTAAATCATGTCCGCTTTTACAAATTGCATACATAGCATTTTTCAGGTTTGCAGATTAAATGTATCTATATGCGTATATCCAGTTATCCAGTAGTTTTGCTCTAATATCAATCAGACACATTCTCACTTTTGGGAACACATAATGCCACATATAAGCTTGAAAGTTAAGTTTTCAGTACTTGATAAATGGCAGTGATGTTAGTGCCAGGAACCACTATCAGTCATCTTCTGCTTAAGATGGTAAGTGGATGTTTTTGAAAATACCTTGGACTTAATTGCACAACTACATGTGTCCTTTTCAAAAGGCCTCAGCTGAAGGACAAACACCAAAAGCTTGTTACTACACCACATAATTACGAAATGCTCCTGCTCTGCAGTGAAGAAGATGGCAGAAATATCTTCTGAAGAACTCACAACTTTGGAAAAATCTGTGTTATAGGAGTAAGTCCCTCCTGCTCAGAAAAAGGTACAGTAAAGTCCATAAAATGCTATCACTGGTATTTTAAAATGCTTCTTTAGCTGGCTTTCCACCTCGTCTGAGCACAACACTGAGTCTATTTTATTACCATTTGATCAAAAATTGCAAAAAAAAATAGAATTAAAGGGATACTGTGAACTCAGAATTGAACATATGAATAATGACACAAAGTTTGCTTTCAATGTAGAACTAAAGACAATTTCCCCTTTCACCTCTACAGCTCAGTCAGCTTTTAGCATTTATTGAGCTCAGAGTTTTGATTTCCAATAATGTTTTTCTTTGCCTGAATGACAATGCCCTTTATGTGGTACCTGCACTAAAGTAATATTCATTGGGAAACTAAGGCGAGACAGATTTTCCTGGTGAACACTTGAGTTTCCAAAACAAATTACATGTAATTCATTGTGAGCAATACTTTGAGGAACTCAGCTTTTGTTATCTAAATTAAAATCTCCACAGGTCAGGTTTCCTAAATCTCATTTACCCTTTAGTATACTACTGTGTCCCCGGGAGCTCACCAGAATAAGCCACAGTCTGCGTAACAGTTGCCTGAACTGGGCTCTGAAATTCCACCTAATTTGTAAGACTTCCTGCATTTGAACAGTCCTTCCTAAACTCTTTTATAAAACAAACTGTGAATCATAAACAGGCTTTTCAGCATAAGAACCCATTCTCATTTGCCTATGTAGCATTAAGAGTGGCGATGAATTAATGCAAACCAAAGGTCTTATGCTAAGGTCTTTGGTGGTGCATCCACCCACCCCACCTCTTTCTTCAGGCTGCTCAACAACCTCAGGAATTCTTGTTAGGCCTCAGCCTGGATTAATGGTTTCTGGGCAATTAAGCTCCCTTGAGGTTATCAGTCTGTTCCCAGGAAGTTCTATTGCCTAAAGAACTTCTGTTGTCTAACAGAACAAGGCCTTGAAGCCTTGAAATGTTATTTGCCTGAATCATAGCCAGAGTGAAACAATATTAATGTAACCAGACTTCTGAGGAAAATTCCAGTAACTGCAACCTTGGATTATGGCCAGGATGGGGATTGAGAGACAACTAAAGCCAAAAAACTTGCAAACCATAAGCAGCAGTCCTGTGAGGACCTCTGAGCTTTCGTGGAGCACAGTGGGCTGTGCCAGCATCTCCCTCTGAATGGGAAGCCTCTCAGAGTTTGCCAGCCCTCAGGTCTGGGATACTCAGAGGACCGTCAACACAAGGTGACAACAGGGCTTTGGCTGATACCCCCCTCCTCGAGGCTGAACCCTTCACCCAGTGAGGCAAAAGCAACCAATATATTTCACTGAGCCCTAGGGGAATTTAACAGGTACACCTCTGTACATAGTCCTGTGTCTGTGTGTACATAACAAGCATGGAGTGAATGTTGCCTTCTCAGATCCACAGTTAAAGTTACTCTTGAGCTCATATAAATCCTACTGAATTGTTTTGCAAATGTTAAATTAGTCAATGACTAAATGCTCTTAAATCTTTTAGAAATAAATCGTTGACCAAGGGTGGGGCTGAGTTTGGGCTCAGCTTCACCAGGGCTCCATCAGGTTGGAAAGCAAGGGCTCCGCTGTGAACCTTGTAACCCAGCAGGAGGGTCCCCCTTACCCTCTTGCACTCTTATACCTTTTGTGCTTCCAGTCTGCATGTAAATCACTCTAAATTGATTCCAAGCAGATTTCCCTTTGTGTGCCTCATCTCTGTAGTAAGTAATGGAGTGAGCCTTGCACTGAACTTTATTAACACTGTTGCTTTTGCATATTTATATTAAATCTAGTTTTGCTAATATCTTTGAGAGTGATTCTTTCAAAGTGACCTAAACCACTTATTCGCACCAAAGTTCAAAACTCACTTAGGAGTGGCTTCCCATCATATTTTTAAGTATGTATTCAACTCCAGCATAATTTAAGAACACTTCTGGGCTATGTCCCTTCCAGGAAATTGAGAAGAGATTAAATGCACCCAGCAACTCTTTCATTAGGGATGGCAAGATTCTCCTTTCATATGATACAGAAGTACTCTTTGACTGTAAAATGTACCCTGGCAGTAAGGAGTTCATTTCCTTTTATTTCAATAGATAGGGATCTTACCTTAGGAATCTACTACCAATCTTTTTTATCCTGTCAAAGACACAGAAAGACTGAAATTTCATGAGATTTTGGAGTGGAGGGAGTTTTCCTTTTAATTATCACAGACATTATCTAGACGTATTATTACTCTCTGGATCAACACTTACAGATACAACATTCAGAAAATAATCTTACAGAAGTGTCTGGAACAGTACAAAAACCTAGGATATTAATAAATTGATATAACCTCTTTCTCAGCTCACAGAATGCAAGCAAGCAAGCTAAACTGATTTATCTGGTGATTTTACCCTCAGACTGTTTCAGAATATTTCCAAAGAAAGTAAAAACTCAATATTTGAAATCCTATCAGTCTTAGCAGTTGTGATGTGTCACATAAACCAAGTAGCATCATCCTTTTTCAGCTGAAGAATGTCAACTCTTACAAAGAATCCTTGGCATACCAGCAAGCATGGGTATAAATACGAAGTTTCCCAAGTACGATAATTCCCACATATAAACCTGAAATTCAGTTTCCTTGAACTGTTGGAAGCAATATTGAATCAGCCTTGCTTGCCAATATCTTTGCTCTTTGCAACCTTCTGCTGACCATCCCTTCTCTATTGCATTAACCATAAGGTATTTGCCATCACTTTTAAAGCTCATTATGACTGATCCTTCCTACCCATCACCTCTCATCAAGTATTTAGAGGCCTGAAATCAAGCTACAGTGACAGCTCCCATCATCTTCTTGTTAATCTTTTAGACCTGCACCTCTATACTTTCTGTCAAGTCAAGAGCTGACACATCCAGAAAGGCACTTCCTGGTTCTCTTTCATATCTTCCCTTAAAATTCTCCTTTCCTATGATGTCAATAAGAAGAATTTTGTGTTGTATGAAAAAATATATTTAACATGTTGATCAAGAATATTAAATTGTCTCCCTCACAATCTGTCTGTAAGTACCTTTGTGTTATTCTGAAGCCATTAATTATTTACTCCTCTTGATAAAGCTTTAGAGCTCTGTGGTTTATTAAAGATAAATGTGCAGGTCTCCCTCTGAGGCAAAGGGAAAGTACCCACCAAACCCACAGAATTTTTTACTCGTTTTCCTCTAGATGAATATAACACAGCTCCACAAGATGGCATTACACGTTACATTCCCAGGCGAGGAATACGAGGCACTGGCACTCTCCCTCTCTTGCCTGCTTATGTCTGGGAGAATCAGCCCTCACCAAACCCTCTGTAAACAGCCAGCACGCAGAAAACTGACATCCCTATCTCTCCGTTCTTGGAAGTAACATGAGAAAACATATACAGGCAATAAAAATGCAGAACATAAAAAACTACAATTTTCCTTTTAGAAAATACAGAGTACTCACTTCATAGGTGATATTTTATAGAGAAAAAAGACTTCAAGTGAGCAATGTATGGGATACTCCAAACTCTAGGCTCACTGTCACTGCAGAATTAGTTCAATTACATCCTGACCACTGCTGCTCGTTCATTTCCTACCAAATACAATTCTCTAGCTGAAGCAATGTTTTCCACACAAGCTGACTGGCCCAAAAAGGGTATCATTTAAGTACAGTGAAAATTAGCATAGGACCAAAATGGGGACTCAGCCTCTCTGTGCAATTGAAAAATGTATCTGGCTAGCTAAAGAAAAAAATGCCACATAAGTTGGTGTTCTCCTGAGAGTCAGATAAATTTCTCATCAATTATTGCCAGTGCAGCTGATGCATACTACTCTGCAGTAAAAACATGGCATTATGAAATTTCAGGGGCCTATTTTAGATAAGGCAGCACTACACCAAGATTAGGACAGTATTTTCTCAGAGGCTCTGGCAGGGAAGCAGTCTTGAAGGATGCAGGCAGAAGGTGAGACAGAATTGTACAGCAGGAGAAAGATCAAAGAACTGTAACATCTCAGAGGCTAAGCAAGACAATCTAGGCAGCTAGAACTATTCCAGGTCTCTAAGTCTATGTGAACTATTTCCGGATAAAAATAGATTTGTATCAAAGCTGTCACTTGTTTAGTCATTGTCCTGTTCAATGGTACATAGAGTCATGGAATCAACATAAAACTCCCAGTCCCAGGAATGTCTCTTCTCTCCCAATTAAAAAAAAGCACTAGAAGAACTAACTAATGTATTGTACCTCTTTTCTGGAGATTAAGTGATGGGAGATCCTGTTAAAACAAGCACCCATGGCAGTTTCTGCCTCACTGTTAATTTCACTGAAACACTGCAGGCCAGGCCTAAATCAGAGCCACCTGCTGATTTCAAAGGGCTCTGGGTCAAGACTTAGCTGAGGAAAAGTTTTCAATTATCTTTTTAACAAGAAACTCAATTGATTAACAGCCCTCCACCTGCTACTCTAATGGGCATACTTTTGGTTTTATGCTTCTCTGGGCAGCACATAGGCTTGTACAAGCAAACTTTTAGGAAAATCTGTGTAACTGGAGCATTCACTAGTGCATTTACACTGCTTACCTGCTACAGAAGACCTCAGTAACTTCACTGTTGGCAGATCTCATTTCAGGATCAAGCTATAATTGTAGCAATTGAAATGCCGATTCTACCAGAATAGCTGATCTTCTAGAGTGTGTCTCTTTCTGAGTATCAAAACATTACTGATGGTAAAAAAACAATATAGGAGACAATAGTGTGAAAAAGCAAGAGCTCCAAAGACTTTCTGAACTGAACAGAGGTGAGGGAATCTTAATAAAGAGATTGAATAATTTCCATGAACTGCAAGATACAATATGAGCTTGCTGTTCAGAAGATATTTGCCAAATTAAAAAACACTGAGAAGAAGTAAGGAAAGGTAAAGAAGAAGTAAAAGTTTGTGAATAGGACAAACTGAGTCTAAATACAGCAGCAGTATATTCTCCACCAGGTAGACCAGAATTTTAATCTGATCCTTCCTTTTTATGCCCCCATTCAACTCCATGATTTCTCTTTTTCTTTTTACTACAGAAGGACTGAGGTAGTCCTCATTAATTTATCTGTATATCTGAAGTGCAATGCTAGTCAGAATTGTCTGATGACACCAAATACTTTTTTCAAATTTTAAACATGCTCAGTTTAAAATCTATCATCACCTCATTTAAAATTAAACATTCAGCTTCAAATCAGAAGCTACTTTGTAACCACTCATGCTTTGGTTTTGCAATGTGACACCGCTCGGAAATTTTAGAGTACCGCTGATGAGAGCTGAATGGAAAACGATGTGTCAAACATGCACAGCAAAGACGAAATTGTGATGATTTGTCAGCCTCTAGTTAAGACTAAGCATGCTGCTCTGGGAGACCACAAAACAACACCTTACACTGATTGCACATCAGTATGTGACTGCTGACACATCTTTAATTTGTTCCTTAAAGGACAAAGTAAGCCTAGAAACAAAAGATCAAGTCAGTGCTTCCGTCACTTTCATGCCTGGAATGGGTCTTTTATAGTGCACCTTGAGAGCATTTGAGCTGATGTCTCTTGTGTTCTTGGCCCTTTCCCTTTATGAACTTTAGTGACATTCCTGAAGACCAGAAGAGCTTCCTGGAAATAAAGAAAAGCTTGGCATACTGAATCATAATTCAGTGTTAATAGATACACCTGCAACCAAAGATTCCTACAGAAAATTTTCTTCTATACAGCTGCTGTCAATTGCTTTTCACTGCAACAAAGAGCCACTGCTTTCTACTCAAGGGTAAATACATCCTTGAAGTGAGCCTTACCTAAAAGCATGATGTGCACATTTTGAAACCATTTGAGATGGAGGCAGCTAATACAATGAACAGTCAGAAATTTCTCCTCTGTTCGAATTACCATGTTTTAGTAGTGCATACCTTGTTCTTGAGTCTTCGCATCCTAATTTCTTCATAACCAAAATGTTATCTTTTGGGAAAAGAGTGGATACACTCTTGAAATACAATTTCTTAGCTTATGATTGTGAAACATTTTAATTTGAATAAGGTATTTTATAATTTTATTTGCAAATTCCATTAAGTTCTGTGAAAAGCTCAATAAAAGCCACAGCCTCCATCTCTGTTTTTGCTAATACAATGACAGGGTAATTTATTCCCCCAGCTCCAGCTCTGGGCATGCATTACATATCATTTTAAACTTGTTTGCTTCAGTATGTGAGCCAAACTAAAGCTGGTAAGCTTATTCTTAACATAGTCTCTACAAGCAAGTTATCTCCAAACTGCTTTCCACTTGCCACCTTTTTTTTTCTCAAAGTAGTTGTTTAAACAAAACAACACGAGTATTTACAGAGTTTGATACTACCACTGGTCTTACCTAATATTTTAACTCTTATGGGTCCATATTCTGAGCTCTCAGTATTTATAAAATTGAGTAAAAAACACAGGAAAAAAATACTGAGTTGGTGACCAGGAGAGTATTCTGCACCACCAACTTGACAAATAACTCCTACTTTGTAAACTAAAGAGAAAGCAACCATTGTACAGGATTTTCTCATATTTGGTTCCTTAGGTTAAAACACATTAGCTTCCTGCTATTTTCCCTATTTTGAGAAACAAGTGTACCTAGACTGCCAGAAGGATCAAAGCCAGATTTCTCATACATTATAATTTTATCAAGTGAAATTAACTGGAGGGAGAAAAATTGCAGTAACTTCAGAGCTTTGGACTCCTCCATTACTTCCATTTATTTTGCTTCTGCCTTTTTTGCTCTTTTAATCTTTCTCTTTCAATCCTTTCTTTCCCAGTCCTTGAGTCTTACTAACTTGCATTCTCAGTTCATCTCTAAGTTAGGTTCTCAGTTAGTCCTCAATGGTCTTCCATTTATTCTATTCCCAGTCCAGCATAGTCGCTCATTTTGTTTTCCTCTAGTACCTTTTCCCCTTTTGTTCATCCTGCTAAGTTCTGGCATAAATTCTTTCTGCACTAACATCTGCTTTAGCTTCTCAGAGCTAAACATTTTGCAAAGCTTGAAAACTTTTCCCACAGGGTTGCACTGTACAGGCATCAGCCTGCTTGTGCTTCTGCTTGAAAAATGATAATTCAGACATCATTTGGTGCTTGGGGAGACAAGAGTCCAAAAAGGATTGGATGGTTACCCAGTTTTTCCATGCAAATGTCTGTAATATAGCACATTGCCTCTTTTCTGTTAGTCATGGTACTACCTGGAGAGTAAAGACAAGTCAAAACAATTAATATCCATCCTATTTGGCATCATAAATAATCCATTCCCAAACAAAAACACCTTTATTATATATTTTATATATTCACCATTATTTTCTGATGCTTTCTATTGTTGCAAAACAAACAAAACCTACCAGTGCTAAGGCACAAACCCACACTGAAAACAAACCATTGAATACAAGTCTGACCTAACTCCAGAGCACTCAGCCTGAGCCAAGCACAGTACACAGTGACCATATTTCACTTCACAAAATTAGCTTTCCCCTCCTTCAGCAGAAGAATGTACCACTGTGCAGAGTACAAGTTACCTCATGGGAACAAACCCAGAACAAAGCAGATGCTTCTGTGTATTTCACTGCGTTGTACCACTCCAGAGAGTAAAAGGAAAAGCACTTACAATCTGAGAAATCTAATAAATACACAAGACATTAATTTATGAGAACATTTCTCCTGAGACTGAAAATTCTGAAAGTTCTTTTGCATGTCCCTTACTTGAGAAGCCACTAACTAACCTTAGGATGAGCCTGCACACCAGGATCTTTCAAGTGTCTCTGTATTTTGAGAAGATCCAAGTCAAAATCCAGATTTAAAACATCTCTCCAGTCAGATAAATACATAGCAATATTGTAATGATTCCAGTTTAGAATTTCTAAGACGCTATAAAATATTAACAATATGAAGTAGCCGTTTGAGGGAGAAATTTTCTCAGCCTATGTCACTCAGGATCTATTCCGTGAATCATTTTCTGGATAGGTTTCCTAATATCCATTTGCTTGCAACAATAGAAGAACAACTAAATTCTTTGGTTTGCTCTAATTTTTTTATGCAAAAATTGACACATGCAAGTTGTAGCCCATAAATACGGCTCCTGGCTGCCAAAATACAACAACCAGAAACATATACAAAGCTAATGAATTTTGAGATACTAAGGACTTCTCCAAGGACTTCCTAATATTCCAGAATCCACAGATAGTTAGTGAATGCATATTTATCATTTAAAGTAAGAGTCATGGAGACTTCTAAAATTCTTCCACTCATTATAGTGTTGTACTGCAAAGAGGATGGATGAATGTAATATGCATAGGCTTCAAAATAAAGGAAAAGAAAGCAATAAAAAACACCATAAACACTGAGATTACATAACAGGAAAAGAAATTACACAAAAGGAAATCAACATTTTGGTCACAGTCCATTAAAGTGAACAATTACGGAATTGTTCCAGTGGTATGTTTATGTATTTAAAATAACATGAATTCAACATAAAAAATGGCCCGAATGTTTGTCTCCTACAGCTGGAGGTTAATAAAGATATAAAAACAAAACTAAACATGTTTAGAAATGATAATATGAATTTCAAATATCTGAAAGATAAGTGTCTCTACACAATTATGAACATTTTTAAACTAAAATTAAAATACTAACATTTCAAGAGAAAAAGGCAGTTTCTCCTTTGAAAATAAAAACTGAAAAAGTACCACAAGATGTGTTCAAAGCAATTAGCAATTGTCTTAAACTGAAAAAGTACCAGGAGACGTGTTCAAAGCAATTAGCAATTGTCTTACAGCCCAAAACCTGAAATGATGTCCAGATGACTACACATCAGATGGACAAGCAGATAATGGGAATCTTCCTTCCTGCTAAAGAATGATAATCTGGAATCTCGATAAAATGGTATCACTCCCAATAACAGAACTGTTCTTTGCACTTCAGAATTTCTTGAAGAAAATTTCAGAATCAAAATTAACCCCATGACATCGGGAAACTGTGATTTCTCTAGGATTTCAGTCACCACTGAGCACATTTTTATCAGCTATGAAAAAAGCATGTGGTACTTCCTAACATAACCAGATCTGGAGAAAGCTGGATGGCTCAGTAACTACAAAAATATCTCAATGAATTTTCAAAAAGTCTCTACCATCAAAAAAAGGAGATTAAATATCTTGCTGCCAACTAAAAGAAATAAAAGTATATTCTATTCTCAGTCACACAGCAACATTGATTGTCCTACATAAACAGAGAATCAACACAGTACCCTGACAGTGAAAAATTGGTACTGACAAGGATGTACAAAGCAATTCAATTCTCTGAGAGTTACACTGAGCTGATCCCAAGAAAGAAGTAAAAATTCCCAACAATTTGCTAACTATAAAGTTCAGGAAAACCATGGACTTTCCAAACATAAATTTATTTAAATGGTGAATAATTTATTTTGCCACAGTAAGTGTGGTTACAGATCATAGCAAATTCATATTACTGACACAAGAAACAAAACCTTTGAGATATGATAGCAACAAAGGTTTCTTAGAGGACAAGGAATGCTTATATCAGAACTATTATTGGGGAAAAGCAGAATTTTGTCAGAATCAAACCAGCAGACTAACATGCTGCGACTGCCTCAGAGACAGACAGGAGAAAACCATTGCAGATAAAATGATAGCACATCATTATTGTGAAGCTGGTATTCAACTTACCCAGGGAAAAACTTAAAAGGAACATTTGAAGTTGGCAGTGGAAAGAGAAGAATGTTATGACATAGGTGAGTAAACCCAGCTGATGGTATGAGCTGCCTTAACAAGCTATTTGAAGATATTCTAGAAGAAGGTGTTCAGATATAGTATAAAAAAGACCCTGGAATCTCAAAGCAACTCATTACTGAGCCTACACTGCGGGCCTGGAGCAGACTCCAGCTGATCTTGGGAACCCGGGATTAGATACCCGCATGGAGGCTTCCCTCAACACTTTGTGGGCAACGGGGACACACTTAGAGGACACACGGGACATTCCCCTTCTCCTCAGCTGCAATGCTGGCACTAGAATGACACTAAAACCCAGAGAAACAAGAAGTCTCAATGAAGTATACAATGCCACTGCCTCCACAAAGAAATTTTAACTGCATGTTGCATGGTATCATCTTTCCTGTTCTTTAGCTTTCAATAAAGGCATAAGATGAAAAAATTTAATTTGAAAGCTTATAATTATTGTCAAAACTAAGAACCTTTTTCTAGATCGTCTTTAGGATTAGTTACACTTTTCAGTTTACCTGCTAGTATTAACCCACATTCATTTCCTCTGGAAGCTGAGGTGTTATGTTAACTCTTATGTTACTTGAATTCAATAAAATCTATAAAGAAAACTGGTGCTGTAACTTCTACTGTACTGCACAACACTTGATAAACTCTAGACTGACTGACTCATACATTGCTTAGTTCAAGCATACTAAGAACTAGCCTTGGTTTGTCTTTGATATTCCAAAGTACATCAGCAAAGTGGGCTTAGGTTGAACACGTTTTACTGTGGTTTTTGAGTGGGGGTGGGAAACACTTGACTTTCCTTCCATCATTTGTCAGTCTTCCCCTATTTATCTTTCAAAACAATGACAGAGGATAAAGCATGAACATTTGATTGTTTGAACACTTTTTTTAAAAAGCACAGCCTAATACAATATGTAAAGGGTTTACATTCGTTTTTGCAAGTCAATAACTGTTATGTTTAGACTGAGACTATTCACAGTAGTTCTGGTACCTGCTAATAGGCCTATCAATTGCAGACAAATGGACCATTTTCTCTCCAAATACATAATGAGGCATGAAGTTATGGGGCAAGCAGTGTGGTTTTAGGTCAGTGATTTGACAGAAGGCCATAAAACTGATGGACAATATAACTGTCTCCCATGCCTTAAGAAAAAAAAAATCACTCTCTAAGGTAAAAATAGAAAAGATATAAATATACTTGATTTCAGTAAAGGTTTCATGGGATAACTGTCTTATTTCTAAAAGGATTTCAAGGAACCATGGTAGTTCCCATAGCTACAGTTGACAGAAAATTTTGATGTACAGTGAGTCATGGAGCAGAGCACTGCAGAACTGAAGAATAGTTACAGAATTTTGTGCAGACCCCAATCCCTGCAGCAGAACAGCACTGAAAAAAACCTAAGCTCACAGAAACATTTCTTTTTTAGTTTATGCATACACCCAGCTGCAGTGACCATTTTAATACCAAGACTTTATGTTTGATAAGAAGATGTGCAACTCACTTCATAGTCAAACATAAGAGTCAGTTTCTGACATTCTCTGTCACAAATATTTCAGGACTCGCTGTTCCATGAGTGGAACTGAGGAAGCGTGGTAGAACCGATGTGTTAGGAAGAGAAAACTTTGCAAGCAAAAATCCTCCTGCAGTAGGGCCTCACTAAATCACAAGCTTTTCTAAAACATGTGTCCCATGTGAATGACACTAGCACAACTGCACAAAAAAACCTTGCACAGGAGACCTCAAGCCGTAAGTCTACAGTGAGGCTTGCGAGGTGCTGTTCTTACTTTACTACTGGTCGGTTTCAGGATTTCAGCATGCCATTCAACTTCTCTAAGTAATATTGCTTAGGACCTTCTCAATGAGATAACAAACTGGTGAGTGTTAAGATAGATGTGATTTGCCCTGGAAAATATCCTTTTTAAATACAGTATGTATCAGCTACCCATAGTAGCACTGTTATGCCACTATAGCCAAGTCAACAGAGTAAATGTTTTCCCTGAATAAAAATATCACAGGAAAATTTCTCCCTTTACAGACAATATCATACACAAGAGTTTCCAGAAAATGGCTAATAATCACTGCTACCTATTTTGCTGGATAGGTTTTGCAAAATTAGGACTTAACTAGAGTGCTTTTCACTGGCTGGTGGCAGCTATGGAACCGACATGTCTTGATCTGAATGCCGATCTGTTCATTTCTTGTCCTCACCTTTGGTGTTCAATTCAGACAGCCTTAGAGCTTGTTCTCTGTGGCAAACAGCGTAAAAGGGATGCAGAGTAACCATGAATCAAGCCCTACACTTTAATCAGCAAACATCATGGAAGGCTTCTTGGAGTGATGCATGATCCTTAAACCCACACCTACACTCTGACATAAAGCCCACTCACAAGCATTTATTCATGATCCGTGCTCTTTGCTTCCTGGGACATCAGGGTGCATTGAGAAGAAGTAACACACAGAAAAATTATTCATCACCCACCAATGCAAAAAAAGTAGTTTTCCCTATTTGATTCTTCACCATTTGTCAGATTAACTACCTTCATTTTCTATCAAGCCAAGCATGGAGAGGATGCTTTTCTTAGGAAAGGACAAATCCTAAATTCCTTGAACATCCTGACCTGTTACCAGTGAGTAAGCATTGACTGTCTTAGCTCTGTGCAAGGATTAGTTGCTCTGGAAGTGACTAGAAAGAGGCTGAATGAGATTTCTTTTAGCAATGTCCCTGCTTTTTGAATCAGAAATAAATTCAGTACCTTTAGAGATGGGTAAAAGAAACTCCTAAACATTGGGTTTGTATCCCAAATGAGATACAAGCTGGCAGAGAGTCGCTGCACCAATTCCAAAGGACAGCTGACATCCAAGTTTCTGAGCACATTCTCTTCAGCCCCAAAGCAAAGAACACAGAATAGCAACAGGGTGATGCTACATCATCTGTGAAGTTACTCAAACAAGAAGAGCAGACTGGAAGCAGCAGCCAAAATCCTCCTCAACACAAAGATCTCACTGAGCAGACAGACAGAATGTTCCAGGCAATAAATTTATAAGGACTGTCACGAAATCAACCTGGAAAGGGCAGAAGATTCCCAAAGAGGCATACCAAGGTCAGATACCAGTAAAGTAGAGGATTCTCTTCGTGACACAGCAACAATCAAAGTGTTGAGGGGGATTTTAATTTTTCTTCAGCCTGACAGAGTTTCTATTATTTCTAGATACCTCAAAAACTGAATCGTGATATGAATCCAAACATTCAACAGTTGTGTGCCAAAATTTAAATGCAAATTTTTAAAATAAACAGAAGTCTTTATAACATTGCCAGATTAAAATTAAAAAATAGAACAACCAGACCATAAAGTAATTGAAGCCAGTACACACATGCTCCTATATCCGTATCTTACAAAATAAAACTTATTAGCATGCTACAAAATACGCCACGGAAATTTTTAAGTTTTTTTTAAATTAGTTTTATGGTGATACCCAGACTTCCGATGACTCAAAGATTTAGTGTGAAATAAACAGTTCTGTTGGTGACATTACTCCATGACTTTTAGATAAAATGCAGCACTTGGCATCACATTTTCTACAAGGAAAAGCTCATGTAGCTACTTATTTTCCTTTTTCCATTTATGTCTCAATGCTCCCTACCAAAACTATCAGCTTTTTTCTGCCTTTTTCCCTGCAACAATTGCCCTTCATATCTCTGACTTTATGTTTTCAAAAGAGTAGATGACAATATTTTATAAGAAAATCATAGAGAAACTCAAAGCAGACATCTATGCCTACTTGGTGTTCCAGCACATTTTGTAGGAGCTAGACAGAGAGATGTTTGCCTAAAAGCTCTGAAGAAAAGTAATAGGATCCCTGGTGGTAACAAAAATATATAACCACAATTAGATTCAGTTTTCTTTATCAAATATGCCAAATTAGATCCATTTATTTATCAAATATGCCAAATATAATAATACAGATATTTTATTTCCATTTAACTCTAAAGTTTAAAAGAAACACTTCATGAGATAGTGAGTCTGTACTAGGGGAACATCTTAGCCTGTTTCACTTTAATAAAAAAAACAATTTAACAGCATCCTCAAACTTGCTTAGACTGAAGAAGAAATTAAATCTCTGACCCTTACCAGTATTTTGCCAATTTCTAGACCAGACTACCTGGATATTATATAGGTGAACTGAATCTCTGGGAGGTTTTTTGGATAAGCTGTAAGATCTTAAAACAAGGCTGAACAATGCTGTTCAAATGATAGGTAAAGTTATGAAAAATTTTTGCTTGATTACCTCTGAAATTTGAGGTGAACTACCTGGAATTTATACTATATTGAATACAGTTACAAATACCTTTCTTCTGAGTCTATCCCAATGTTTTTTGCAGGTCAGCAACAAATCTGTCACTGCTTTAAACTCTGGAAATCAGGGCAACGGAAAACCACAGCAATTTTTAAGTGATGATGTATGTCAGTACAGCTTTATTGAGTTTTTACATGAGGGAACTGAATCACTGACACAAACTGGAGAGAGTAGACTTCTGCTACTGTTCAACACAAAATCCATTAAAAATTACCTTGACATACATATTCCTTTGCAGCATGAGCTTTCACAGATGCCCTTATGAATGAAAATGGCAAATGGAGTCAACGTGCATTGGCAGAGAAACACATTTAAATTCCCCCCAGTATCACCAGAATATATGAGAATATTTCTACCATACCTAATCTAGCTTCTGTTCCTGTTACCCTTCATCCTTCATATCTAGAATCCTTTTACTCTAAACCCCAAAGGTCTCCCTTATTAAGGCACCATTCCATTTACATACAGGAAAGCTAATGTGATCAACCAAAACCAGTCTAAATCCATGTTACAAGCTAATTCCCAGATAACCTGAAACCAGCCCTATACAGTCAGCCTCACATATTGACACTAACACTGAAAAACTGAATACACCTCACTGCTCTTCCTACATTTATGTAACACAAATTGATGTCAGAACCTGTATCTCAAATATCTCCTCTCATGAATTATTCCCCTTCATTAACTCCACATATTTTATCCTAAGCCATCCAAGTCAGCAGAAGCAGCCTTACTGAAGCTTTCTTGAATGATAGCACTTCAGAGTCTCTCTGTCATTGTTGAGCCACTGTATGACTTAAGCAATATATATGAAATTTATAATGGTTTTCTTTAATGGTCAGATGGGGAAATAGCAAATGGCACAACCTACATGCTGTTACTGCCACATATTACAGCTTTATATTCCCATGCTTTAGAACCCTGGGTATCTCCTGAAGCAAAGACAAAATAATTTCTCCACAGGCTTTTAATTATTTTCAGACAATGATCCCACCAATTCTTCAACACTGTTCAAAAAGTTAGGTGAAAAGATATCCTGATTTCCCATCTTGCATTTTAAAGGCCATTTCAGTGTCATATTTCTACAAGAAAATGCCCCTAATCTCTTTCTTAGTACTGACAAAGGCTACTGTATATAACAGACAAAAAAAACCCCAAAACCAAAAACCACTTTGCTGCTTTGGGTCTTTTGTGATGTTTCTACTCTATGCGCCCAGTTGGCTTCAGTACTTCATTTTATAATATAGAAAAGTATAGCAAAAATATAGCAAAGTCATAAAAAACTACTGCTAGATCTCAGGAAAACACCTAGATCTATACCCAAATATTTATGACTAATCAAGCTGAGCTTCTATTACCCAAACTGCTGCCTCATCTTAGTCCCAAAATGACTTCCTTAGAACGAGGTGTCAGTTGTTAGCACAGCTGTGTGAAGCCCCAAGGAATAAGAAGGGTACAACTCGCTGTTCTGTTACTTACACCAGTTTCTATGGCTCACTAAAATTCTTTTTTTAGGTTCTTGCTACGCCAATCTGTATTTGCCCTAAGATTCAGCTTTCGTACTATTAACATCCACTGGAGATCTGTTGGAAAGACAGATAGCAATTACTTAGTTAAACCAACAAAAACTTTGTCTGGGCATTAAGAGGTAATTTAAGGCTTTTTTTTAGATATCATTAACATCATCATAATTTGAAACCAGGATCAGTATTATAAATTTAAGGTATTTATTAGGGCACCTGTGTCCTGTTTATTACCATTTTTGTTCTAAAAACTCCAAGAATAATTAGGGTGCACTGACACTACCTAGACACGGACCAAATGAAGGCTGGTCAAAATTTCATACCTCCTGCCTGAAAAATCCATTCTTGTCCTGAAGATGTTCATAGAATCATCAAGGCTGGAAGAGACATTCAAGATCATCCCAGCACAGCCACCGTATCCCCTAAACCACTGCACCACCCAGATGCCTCTTGAACACATAGCAGAATTTTAAAAAGCCAACCAAACAAAAACCGCAAACTCAACCAAACAAACAAAAAGAGTAACAGACTTTTGAGAGACATTCTGGTGACTAAAAGGCCATGTTGGGTTTTTCCCCTGAATGAAGCGACAGATTTGAGAGGGCTTTGTTTTATTTAAAACAAAGAACTGTTCGGATAGTGCTGATTTCGGGGCCAGGGTGAGGTGCAAAATAATGTCTGAGGGACCTGGAGGAAGCACAGGGCACTCCCGGGATAGCACAGGGCACCCCCGGGAAAGCACAGGGCACCCCGGG
>VZTE01005375.1:72495-149378 GCA_013397775.1 Eulacestoma nigropectus | reverse complement strand
CGGCCCCGGCCCCGGCCCCGGCCCCACCACCCGCGCCGGGAAGCGCCGGGAAGAGCCAGGAAATGCCGGGAAGCGCCGGGAAATGCCGGGAAGCGCCGGGAAGCGCCGGGGCCCGCCCCCTCCGCCCCACCAGGTGTCGCTGTCTCAGATCCCCGGCCGGAAGCACCGCCCCGGCCGGCCCGCGGCTCTGTGGTGAGGGGCCGTTGGTGGCTGCTGCCCGCGGGGCAGCGCNCGGGGAGGTACCGGCACGGCGGGAGAGAGCCCCCGGGGAGGTAGTGGGGCCGCCTTGGGGGCGCGCGTCCGGCAGCGGAAGGGCCGGGCCTTTCTTTCCCTGGGACAGTTTCAGGCCAGTGCAGCCCGGCTTTCTCCTTCCCTTGTGCCCCTCAGCCCCGTGCCGGCTGGGCGGCAGGCGTGCTCCGCTCTGTGCTCCGCTCTGTGCTCCGCTCTGTGCTGCCCCTCATCGAGCCCTGGGCTGTGGCGTTTGTTACGGTGAGCACTGATTAACCATTGCACAGGTGCACGTACAAACCTTGGTTTTGGGGGTTTCGGGCGCTTTCCTCTTTCCACCAAAGAGAATTCACAGGAAAAGCAGCCGTGTGCTCCTCCCAAGGGGAGAAGAGAAGAAACGCGCTGAAGCTTCCACCAGGAATTCCTGCGAATTAGGTGGATGAGATCCCTAAGTTACGTCAGCAGTACTATCATTTGAACAAACCGAGGTGACAGACCTATTGTGCTCTCTGGCAGTTTAATACAGAGAATATCACATGGCATAGTTAACCGTTAAAACAGATACCTGAGAGGGATAGCATTGTAATAACTATTTGTTTGGTTTTTTTTTTTCCTTAGAAGACAAATTGGGTTTCTCAGTAAGAACATCTTCCAAGAGTTCTGACTTACGATCTATGTGCAAATTTTGAAAATTCAGACCATCACGTGTATGTTAACCTAGTGTGTTTCAACTGCACACACAAACCCCACCTTCCACAGCAGGAATCAGTCAAAAATGCACGTTAGCACTTGAAGCAGGCTGGGTGCAGAGCCTGTAGCAGCCTTCTTTGAGTAAAGTTGCTTGGTATTGCCTAAATTGCTGTTAAAATGTTAGCTCAGCTGCAGTGAACTTTGATCATTAACAGTTCCGGTTACCTTGGTTTGAAACACAAACTTTGTGCAGCTAATTAAAAAAAGGATTAATTGTCATTAGAGCTGGTTCACTAAGATGGTTAAGTTTGGTAGGTGGTCTTTACAAAAAGATTAAAAAATCATTCAAAGTCAGTACTGCAGTAAAAGTGCGTAAATAGGCAAGGGCACTGGAACTTTCGTGTAGTAAAACTTACCACAGTCAGTGCTCAGCAGCCACTGAAAATAAGATTTTTTTAAATTTCATTAACATCTACCCTGTACTTCTTATGTGTATTATTCAGTGCAGATCTAAAAAGCTCAAAACTTCGGGGTTTAACTTAGACTACAGAAATTTGAGTGAAGAAGAGTTCAGATGGCCTAGCAACTTAGGAGTGGACTAGGTATAGCCCTAAAAATACAAGATTTAGGTTTTGCCCTGAGAAATCGATGTTAAGTATTAGAATACTTAAGTCTTTGTATTTTCAGATCACTTGCAAAAAGCCAGAACTGAGTTTGCATTGTTTTCAGAATGAAGCATACACTCTTTTCTCACGAGTTGATAACATTGTCTGTGTAATGCCTCTGCATTTGGGACTCTTTGTGTCTCTATTTTTTCTTGCTTTAATTTAAATGTGAAAGTTGCAGCATTCCTAACAGTAGGCTGAGAAAACTTGTTTAAAAATGATCGTTCAGTTATAATCAGTTGTGTCTCAAATAAGATATAAAATTATACTTTCAGACAAGTTTACTGGCCCAAGTGGAACCTCACAGATCATTTATGCTTGCATCAGTTAAATCACTAGAAAATATCATGTCCTATGCAAGACCTTTCAGTTACTGTGCATACAGTTTAATATATGGAAATGTGTAATTGCTTCAGATATAAACATCTGATTCAGAAAAACTGAAGTATTGCAGTCAAGAGCATTTCTGCTGCCAAAATGGTCCAAGCAGTGGCTTTTCGATGTAATTCTAAAAATCCTATTGACTTACTACTCTCTTTTAAGCTCTTATACTACTGTGTTCATATTTCTGTATATTGGCTAAACTTACACATTTCGTGTCATGAGATTGTGTGTGATGTTATTTGATTTTATTTTATTGAAAGCAGAATCCCAGACTCTTTTGCACTGGACAACTGGTAGATACTTTTATTGATTAAAAGGCCATATTACCCTGTTCAGTGGTTAGAACAAATAAATGTGTGTTGTGGTTTAACTCCAGCTGGCAACTAAGCACCACACAGCCATTCGCTCACCCCCCCTCACTGGGGGAAGGATCAGAAGGATAAAAGTGAGAAATTTGTGGGCTGAGATAAAAACAGCTTAATAATTAAAAGATTTTTTTTAAATATTGCAAGAAAAATAAAAAGAAAACCAAAAGAGAGCAGAAATAAAAGCCAAGAAAAAACCAAGCAGTGCAAGTGAAAACAATTGCTCAACACCAACTCACCAATGCCCAGCCGTTCCCAGCAAGCCCTCCCCACCAACCTCCACTTTACTGCCAAGCATGAGGCCATATGCTCTGGAATATCCTTTGATATGACTTGGAGTCAGCTGTCCTGGCTCCTTCCCTTCCCAGCTTCCTGTGCACCCCCAGCCCCACTGTGGCAGGGTGAGAGGCGGAAAAGGCTGTGATGCTGTGTAAGCCCTGCTAAAACATCAGTGTGTTATCAACACTGTTTTGGTCACAAATCCAAAAGACAGCCCCCTACCACCTACTGTGAAGAATTTTACTCTATCCCAGATACAACCAGTACACTGCTTTTTCATTTTTCTGAGTTTTGCCTTTGCAGAATAGGGTGTAGGTGAACATAAGCATCCCAGTTAGGCTACGCTCATTGTACTTAAGGTTCTTGGAGGATGTGAGAGCAAGGGATTCTTTCGGTAGAAGTTTGTTTTTTATGTTGCAGTGGAAAATAGTGCAAGATGGGCTCAGGCTCTGGAGTGTTAGGGCCAGCATTGGACTAGCAACAAACTTTGGCCAGGGTGTGAGACCAGTCTGCAGTTGGCTCACTTGGTATTTAGTAATTTAATTTGGTGACTGAATTAGTGCATAACTATATAATAACTGCCCTATAGAGGGCTGCACACAAAGGCCTCATGACTGCAAAACTGCACGCATCTGGAACCACCAATCTTTGTGTGTGGCCCAGACTGGTTCTTGGAAGGCTCAGGTTGATCCAGGGTGTTGACCTGCACCTGATAATACATAGGAA
Organism: Eulacestoma nigropectus; assembly: GCA_013397775.1. Lineage (NCBI taxonomy): Eukaryota > Metazoa > Chordata > Aves > Passeriformes > Eulacestoma > Eulacestoma nigropectus. The sequence goes on along the minus strand of VZTE01005375.1, from coordinate 146,041 downwards.
GAACGTATGGGAAAATGCTTCTGGATGGGAATTGCTGACTGACATCAGCCAGCCTGTGCAACCTACCATGTGCAGCTTTTTTTTCCCCCCTTAGAAACTCCTTGGAAACAGGATGGGTGAATTGTTTAGCTATCAGCAGTCCCTTTCTGTGGGCATTCTTGGTCTTGACTAGCAGGGATTGTCCCAAGAGACGGGGTCCCCAGGAAAACCAGTGACCTGCTGTGTGAACAATTCGTTCATCTTGTACCTTGCTCCCAGATTGCTCTTGAGAAAGCAGTGCTGCTAAACATTTTGAATAGATGCTTATTTTAGCAAAAAAAAAAAGCCTCTGAAAGGAATAGAAGATGCATGGTTTAATTCCAGAATAAATTTAGTATCTTTTTAGTTTTCTCTAGACTAGAAGGCTGTAATTTCTTTACATGTTTTTTAAATTACTTAAATGCAGTATGTCAGGCTTATGGATAAAAGTTTGCATTGCAAATCTGATTGATTTTAATGCTTTCTCTAGGGTGATCTTCACAGAAACTCCTAAAGGCTTCAAAGAATTCATTTTAGGCAAGATAAATGAAATAAGTTGTTCTGATAAAGTAAAATGGATCCTTGTTCAGTTGGAGTTCAGCTTCAAGCTACCAATGAATGCCACAAGACCTATTACACCCGTCACACTGGCTTCAAGACTAAACAAGATGTATCTTCATCTGACCTCCTGCTGCTTCAGCTTAGGACTGGAATAACCCTGTCAGAGAACAACACAATCTGCTTCCACCATGCAAAAATTTACATTGAAAGATTTGAAGACTTACAAAAATCCTGTTGTGATCCCTTTAACATACACAGAAAACTATCAAAGAAAAACTTGCGAGCAATTGACTTAGATGATGCAACTTTTCTAAGTGCCAAGTTTGGAAGACAGTTTGTACCTGGTTGGAAACTTTGTCCCAAATGTATGCAGATAATAAATGGAAGTGTGGATGTAGAACCTGAAGAGCGACAAAGAAGAAAACTGGACCCAGACGTATGTATATGGATCAGTTTTCCCATCCCCTCTAGACTCTGCAAGCTTTTAGAGTTTATATAACTCCTACATAAAGAAATTAACTTTTCTCTCATAGAAATAAAAAAGGATATAGTCTTTTAGTGTGCAGGAGTTTACTGTATTTAAACTTTTATTTGGAGGGCCTTAAAAATCTTCTTCTCTAGTTAAATATTATGGCCTTTAAGTTTTGAAAAATTGTGTCTACAAGGGTGACTTACAACTCAGGAATTCATGTAATACCAGAGTGCTGCTGGTATTTTAAGCTGTAATTCAAGCCTTGCAAACAAGAAACTCCTGTGCTTGAAACTGAACACTGCAAAAGTTGCTTCTAAAGATGTCTCTTCAGTTAAAAAAAAAAAAGGGGGAAAGTTGTTTTCTCTTGCAGTTCATTACAAAATGAACCTGCATTGAGGTGAATTAAGTGTACTCTTGTTGTGGTGTCTGGGCTGTGAAGGCCGTGGCATTTGGTCAGGGGCAGTGATGAACTGGTGTGGGAGGATAGTTATCCAAGTGCTGAGCTTGGAATATGGCTGGTACCTTGCTGGGTGCATTGTTCAGGCTGTGCCCAGGGAATCTGTAGCATGGGCAACCGAAACAGCAAGAGCTTGTCCGTGTGCACCCTGGGCAAAGAGGAGTTACAGTCTAGGAGCTGTTCCCCAACTGTATTTGTCAATTACATGTCAGGATGATTAGGAGGCTGATGGGAGGTAATTTGAAAGCATTGATTAAAACTGCTACTATAAAGATTGCGCTGCTGAGTTCAGAGACCGGTATGGGTCTCCAGCATAAAGATTTTAAGACTTAAGTTGTTTGTCCTGGGAAATCATAGAATCATAGGTCAAGAATTCATAGAGGTTATTACAATATCCTTGACTGGACATTTTCTTGAGATTAAGATTTGTATTTATAATTACGTGACATTTTCTCTTTCTTCAGGGGCGTACAGCTAAGGCTTTAAAGTCTCTCCAGTTTGCTAATCCGGGACGACAGACTGAATTCACTCCAGAGACCAGTAAAAGGGAAAAAAGAAGGCTGCAAACAAAAATTGCAGCATTTAATTCAGACAGGTAATTTGTTAGTTGTATTTACATTAACTTCCATTTGAAAATAAAATATCCTTGGTGGTCAGCCTATAACATTATCTATGGGGATGTTTGTGTGTGTATGGATTGGGTTCTTGGTTTTAGGGATGTTGAAGACCACTCTCATTCCTGAGATAAATAGAAGATAGAATGTTTGCTTACAGTCCATATTTCAGGCAAGCACAAAAAGCTGTTTGTGAGGCACAATAATACTACACAGACCATAGATGTTGCTATTAATACATGCGTAAACTAAAATTCTGATAATAAGCTAAATTTGAATATAGTAAGATCAAGTAGGCTACAGTTAAAATACTGGAGTTATCATCTTTCAGTAAACTCAGTAGTTACACTTGGTAAACAAGTGTGCAAGTTAGGACCTTACCTTCCTTTTGAAAAATAAAGTTAATGTCCAGGTTGGACAATACTAGATAACAAGTTACAACCTTCTAATGTGACTGATTAAAAAAAAAAAAAGGACATTTTCCATTTGTCAAAATATGCAAGAAATACCACATTAATGCATTGCCCCTGCTCTTCACCTAAGCGTAACTGTACCAGACAGAAGCAGATACTAGATGTGCTGCTCACCAACTACACATCCTTTCCTCTCCCTCTCTTTCTTCTGCTTAGTTTGGGCCCAGAGTGGAGATACAATTAGGACTGAGAAATGTTGTCAAATGCAGTAGGGTATGTATATCTTGGAAATTAACAGTGTTAATGTGAACACCTGAAGAAAGCAAACTTCCCTCCATGAATATTAGCAACTTGGCATCAAAATAAGTGGATTTTAACATGGAGAATAACTATTGGTTTTCATTGTACAGGCAAGTTATACCAGCCAAGAGTAAAGTGTACGATAGCCAGGGCCTGCTGCTCTACAGCGGGATGGACCTGTGTGACTGCCTGGATGAAGATTGCCTGGGCTGTTTCTATGCCTGCCCCAAGTGTGGCTCCAACAAGTGTGGCACGGAATGTCGCTGTGACCGCAAGTGGCTCTACGAGCAGATCGAGATTGAGGGAGGAGAGATCATTAGAAATAAGCACGTTGGGTAGTGTATGTGTGCATTATTTAATCCTGACTGTATGGCCCCTGCTTTGATTAAACACCGCACATTTGGCGTTTAGTAGTTTAATGGAAGCCGTTGGAATTTGTCACGATTCACATGATTAATGTGCTCACTTTCACAATCATTTTTTGTATGATTATGGACATAATCGTACTGCTGTCTTTTCACACTTGAGTCTGCATTGTACTCAGGCTTCTTAGATCCCTGTAAGATCTCACTGAGCCGTCTTTGACTGTATTCAAGTACAAGGTGCTAAATTCTAACGTGATCTGTCCTGAGCCACTCACTATTGTTTCCTACATTGTTTTATAGAATGTACCATCTCCACGTATCCCTCATTTCTCCATCTCTAGTTCAGGATCTCATGGGTTTTAATCTGTTTTATGTGAAACACTGTGGAGGTTCTCAGTGAATTTATATGCAGTATTAATAGAGCTCTCTCTAGTATTAATAGTAAATACTATATCTGCTCTAGAGTATCGAAGCTACATCTGAGAAATCCAATCCTGTTCACTTAAAAAGGAATCAAAAGCATTTTAAGTGTTCAGATCTCATCTCAGTTACTGGGATTTGAGATCAAGTTATCCTTGTGAAATCAAGCCTCACTCTTAAAATACTGAAATCAAACTGTCAAGGCATTGTGTTAAAAGTATAATTTATTACTTTGTTGGTTTGTGTAGAACAAAATTAAAATGATTTTGCTCTGTTATCAGTCTGTAATTGGACTGAACTGATAGTTCAACAGCCCTCTCCCAGATTTTTCTCTTTTTACTGATTTTAAAGGTTTATATGCAGCTGAAATGAACTTGCCTATTTCCAAACCAAGGTTATCTAGACTGTTAGCAAAAAAACCCAGTTGGATTGAAAGTATCTTTGGTTGATACATTATCTGTCCTCACAATATTAAACTTTTACAATGTAATTTACGGAAAAGATTTTATAAATGAAATCGTAGTAACATTTTTATTCTTTGTATTTTTGTTGTGTTTGGTATAAATTTCCTATTCTTTGATGACTTGGAAGATCTGCATGTTTGTTGGGTCACATTTTTTCAGTAATACTGTTAACTTCTTGCAGACTTACTTGGTAAAGTTGTATGATCTTGCTATTTGTGCAGCAGATTTTTTTCTTTTCTGGTAAGTGTCATGAATGTTGCATTGCCAAAATCCAGTTATGCTTTGAGTTGTGCTGACATCTGCTGGTCCTACTGGAGTATAAGCACTGAGATACTACATTTTTATTAAATCTGTTATAAAAATAATCAGACTCTTTTTTTTTTTTTTTTTGTTAAACGGATGTCTCTCATTGGCCTTGGGTTCCAGCCACATTTATCACAAGAGCCATGATGTTAGTCTTAGGCAGAGCCACAGAGTCTTTGCAGTTTTCCAGACAGCAGCACCACAGCTGAGTAACAGCCGTGGCTTGCTTCCCTTCCGTGCCAGTGGCATCTGACACAGCAGTGAATCTTGTGCACTGCATCTGTGTTTGGATCTGTTTCATCTCTTAAGCAGTCTTTTGAATTAGATGAAAATATAAACAGGTAACTTCCAGGAGAGTGAGAGGGGAAAAGCTGGCTGAGTCATGTCATTTACTTGTGTTTATTATTTTTTTTAATTAGACCAGACTCGGCAGTACCCATTGTTAATAACAGGCTTCCACGTGTGTGATGGGTGTAACTTAATACTTCAGGTCCACAGCCAGATTTTGGATTCAGTAACTGCCTGTAACTTAAGCTGCCTGGAGCATCCCATTATTAGAACTGTATTTCTCCATACCCTTTAAGTCTCTGCAAAGTTAGTACACTCAGCCTCTCATTTTACAGATGCGCTAGCAGGTGATTACTTTCCCAAATAAAACACTTGTTTCCTAGCAAAATGCACAGGACTGCTGTTTGACTAAAAACTGCATCAAGTAGTAGGTACTGTCCCTAAGGACGCTTGGGGTTTGTTTTTTTCTGGTAAAAAAATGACTTTTTGGTGTTGGCTGTTCACACGTCCTCCTAACATATTTAGGACATTTCCACGTAGCTGCATTTCCGTAACATGCCTAGGCTGTAGTGTGTTACTAAGTTCAATAGCACGTTTTTATACAGTTCCACGTGCCCCACAACCATTTTCCTCTTAAAAGACATTGTTACAAGTCAAACTGTACCATCTTCCTAGATTTAAAATGCTTACAGCATGAATTTCTCTTAATTTTTTCTCTGTTTTTGTAAACACCACACAAGCTATTTTGTCACCATGTAAAGTGAGTGCATGTGACTCCCAGCAGCACATGTACTTCCCCATCTGCCAGACTTACAACTAAGCCTGTTGAACAGGACATTATTTTAATAGAGCCAAAGGAAACAACTACTTTCATAAAATCCAAAATTCATAACCACTTTAAGCTCTGCATGCAGTGGAGCCAACTGCAGATATACCTCAGTGGCTATATTAAAACTTTTCTTTTGGTATTAATTGCAAAAATTAATGCCTTGGCAAAGTTTACATATTCAAGAGACAAAAATCAATGACAATAAAAGACTCTGGTTTATGAAGAATACATATCCCGTGTATCAGTTTGAGTTTATTGAACAGAAGCTCCAGAATTGTGGTCTTGTAAGAAACTAAGCCAGTCCTTAACACTCTACTTTCTCACACAGAGGAAACTTCACATCAAGATTAGAACACGGTCAAATTTAACATCTTCTAAAGTCAGTGAGGGTTCTTCTGTGGACCCTGTGAGAATTACCATACAACCCTGTGGTCATAGCCAAGATAGGATGTGCCCCTTTGTGAATCTGAAAGTTTAAAACCAATTAAATATCCCTTCGGATTATTTTTGTTAAATACTCAAGTAGCACCATGGTACAGTCAGGTAATTAACTCAGAGAGGGTTTACATTAACATTTTCAGCATTATGCTACAAAAAGACATTTGTCTTTGAGAGTATGTTATAACCTTATCCTTAGACACAGCATGAATTTGGGTTTTTTAAAATTAATTAAATTCATTACTTCAGTAACTAACATAAGACAACTTCTAACTTTTGAATCTCCTACCATTCAAGATATTAGAAAGAGCTGGAAGGGGACAGACCTACACAAAAACTGTAATTTTATAAATCCAGGAGTCAGAATTAAAGCTTCTAAAGGAAAAGAAGAAAACAGTTAAGGTGACTAATTTTTACTTATTTTATGTCTGTTTTAATGCTCCTTTTAGCCTTTTCTCATAGGCATTACTCGTATTAGCCAGACAACTGCACAAACGCTCTCACTGAAATCCTGTAGTGACAGAGCTCCAGAGGGGTTAAGTGTTTGAGTGGACATCTGTCACTTCATTTGTCACAGAAGCAGCTACAGCTAGCTGCAGTCAGCATCAAGGCCTTAGTCTCATGACAAAGCACAAACACGATTTTCAGTTTTAATTTGTTTTCCCCTAAAATTAGAATTACTTTTTTTGGTCAAATTTGTGTCTCAATAAATGCAGTTTCAGCATTTTTCAACTGATCTCTCAGTGGAATATAGGATGTGCTGACATACAGTAGCTTGTCCCTCATGATCCAGGTCTTTTTTCCCAGTAACACTTTAGCAAACATTCTGAAAGCTTTGTTCACCTTTATACTTCTAACCAATCAATACCACACTAATCCAACTTTATTTAAAGGCCCCTTCAGACACTTCTCATGCTTTTAAATCCAACTGATAGTAGAGGAACAATTTATTGAAATTAGTATTTTCAAACATCATTAATCACAAGTTGCATCTAATATTCACCAATGTGGAAGCCATAACGAGAACTACTCTGTTACTCATTCACTGCAATTAGATTTCAAATCATCCTGTCCTCCAACACGTATTAAAAAATATTGTAGGGAGATGTGAACACTTGCCATGAAACTGTCCAGTTCACTCTTTGAAGGAGTTTTGTGCTGTTACCCTGCTCTGCAATAGGGGATTTACATGTTTCAAGTCCCTCATACCCAGCAGAGGGCATCAGCTTACTGCAAACCTGGCCATAAGTTCCATGGTCCACCTCCCAGAGATGGGTCCCCAGAGCTGGGGGATTCCTCAAAGAGGCATTCATTGACACATTCAGAAATCGAGCAGAGGACAAGAGAAGTGTTACCCACATCCATGAGGTTGCAATATAGCAGATTCAGGTACGAGATTAGCACTTAGGAGAAATGGATTTTCTTTTCGGGCTTTATAAGAGCTTCACACCCAATCCCCAAATACCTAGATGATTGCTAGTTCTTTAAGAGGAGAGCAACGCATTTTTATAGATACATTTACATTTTACATTTCACTATGGAACCTTGGTTTTGAGCTCCTGCCTGAACATTGCCTTAGAAATGCAGTATCGGGTAGCCAAGAAGCCACTCAGCACTCATTAGCCAAATGGGAAACTTTCTGACATCCACAGTGGTGCTTCTTCCAGTGGCACAGAGCCACACGTCCTCTTTCCCAGACAAACAGAGAAGTACTCTGACAGCATTTTACCAGAGTAGCTACAACAGGAGTCAGAAGCAGCCTAGCCTAAGTTGTTGCGCTGGGGTAGGGAAAAGACAAGAGAGACAGCTAGAGACGGGGAGTTTCCCTGGTTCTCCTACCATGACTAAGTGGTGTGGAAAATGCCCTAATTCTTCTCTTCTGCCTTCGGCTTCCTTCGGTAGCCCTTCGCCTGTACTCAGCAGCAGCTGAAATCTGTATCACACACTGACTTGCTTTCTAAGCTCTGGTTAGGACGCCATTAACTTGTGTCATAAGCTTAGTTCTCCATCTCACCCACAGATGTCAGCATTACCTACTACAACGTCCTGAGAGCAGGTCCATGCAGACCTCCGGCCTGCAACCAGAAGTAAAAGCAATTCTCTTCTATCATCTTCTGATTTTTTCCTTGTTATTCTTCCATTTGTTCTTGCATTTTAACTGATAGCTCTACCTACTTTTAAATGGATTGTTTTAGCTGCTGAATTAGTTCCATGAAGTAGACAACATTACTTAACATATTAAGAAGAATATATATATATATATATACATCAGCAAGCACCAGCTGTGCAACCTGGATAAACTGCTTACCAGGACCATCAGAACTTTGAATTCCCAGTGATTTCTCTTTGAGAATTTAAGATCCAACTTCATTTACAGCTTTTAAGGCCTCACAAGTCATCTGAGAAGCCCTTTAATGTAACTACTTTGCTTAAAGGTAGAAAATAAGATTTTACCAAATTTCAGTAACATAAGTTTTCTTAATTCAGTATTTCTTTTTCTAGTTAATCCTGCAGTAGAGTACCTTATAATCCAGGTGAGAATGAGTTTTCTTCTCACTTCATCAATTTCCTATTGTAAGTTTGTAGCACACAAAAAAACCCAAAACAAAACCCACAAACAACCAAAAACCCCACCATCAAGCCTCCAGGCTGCTCCTTTCCTTCTGTTTTATAACATGGTAGTGCTCTCTCAGCTGACTTGCTTGTCAGTTTTCAATCAGATGGGCTGGATCTTGACAGTTGACTTCAATGCTCCTGAAACTTTTGACAACCATCTCTTTTTAGCAGTCATTATCATTAGAGTGATTATATTTTGGCTTAGTTTTCATTTGTTATCTTTGTGCTGCTTCCTGGGAGTTTCAGTTCAATCTCTAAGAAAGGAGAAAAGTCAGAGATACTTCTCTGTTAAATAGACTTGTGTAGGATGCCTAACCTCCAGCAGGCTCCTTACAGGCTCCTCATATCAGCACTAGAGAGCCCCAAATCTCAGCTGCACTGTTCCATGTCTCAGTAGTGAGCTCCTACTAGCAGTCCTGGTGACTTGCTTAGAGGAGTGAGCAAGCCAAGCAAAGAGGTGCGTTCTGCCCAAGTGACATGTGTCGGGAGACTGACAGTACTGTTTGGACAAAGACACCATTCACCCTCGCTGGTTATGTGTGAAACAGGAGGAGAGATTGTGCCCAAGATCTTATGATCCTAAGAAGCCACTGTGGAAAGCAGTTACAGAGTATACAGTGTACACTTAAAATAATATTGCCTTCTGTTGTGGGATTCCCAAAATAAAACGCTGAGTAACATTTACAGGATTGTTCCCTAAAGATCCAGAGAACCCTGAAGTCCCCTATGAAGTGTTACGTGCCAAATGCCTAGGTCTGAACTTCAATACTTATGTTTCCTTTTGGAGCTCAGAATGAGGCTTGGAGATGGGGACAGGGCAGCCAGATATGCAGAAGCAGAATGGATGACTTTTTTTGTGCTTTCTGTTGGATGTGGTCAGTATAAACTAACTGGGTAGGAAGCACAGTAGCTGATACTAATGGAACTTGGTTATATCTCTAGACAAGAATTTTATTTTTCACAAGAGGTTTTCTTCTTCTTGGGTTTGCGGGTTTGGATTTGATTTTATCAAAAATCCCAGAAAGGCCAAATTTATCCAGCCTAGTCTGTGCCAACTACCTCTGCTCTATGACTCCCCTGTGTTAATTTCTTGTCTGTGAACTGCTGAGTTTTTGAAGTAAAGGTTGGGCTGGCTCTGGTGTGGAGCAGATGAGGATGCAGGGCTGCTGTCAGAGGACATCAGTCATAGGAGTTGCTGCAGAAAATGTCTGCAGTTTCTTCTGTGGTGGGAGTGGGCTGCAACACCCAGCACTACGTGCACACTCCATCCCAACCAGGCACCTCTGACCCAAACTGGGCTAACACGATTTCCTTGTCTACCCTCTGAGCACATCCTAACTCCTTAGTTTGAGGTACTATTTTTGGTCCAGAGTGGCAGAACCTAACTCACTAACATTATACCTGTAACTTATTTAATTTTGATCTGCATAGTGCTCCAAATGGTCCAGGGCTGATTCAGATCTCAGTAACGTGTGTGTGTGCACACGTGCTTGTAGCACTTTATGTGCAGTTGATCCAGCCAAACTAGTTGGAGCTCCGCTCTCAGAAATACCAGGTGCAAGTGGCATTGATGTAAGTTGCCATGATCTGGATTTGTTTGAATCTGCCCAAGAAGGAAGAAGTAAAACCACTTTTCTGCCTGTGTGTTTTCTGTCCCATAGGGTATGAGGAAAGGGGACGTGCACTCCATTGACTTGTATTGGCCTTAGTAATTATTCAGTCGTTAACTGGAGGGCTGGAAACTGCTTCTGCATCTTCTACTTCAATGTAATTTTAAAGGCCCATCCATCACTCAGTTACACCTGGTACCCAGCTCAGTATTTAGACACCACCATGTGCAACAGCTTCTGGAGGAGCAGAGCTGTAGCCCTTCCCCCTTTCACATCTCTTCTTTCCACTGACAACACTGATTTCACAATATTGTTTTTTCCATCCAGCACTAGTTGCTGATGCCTCTCACATGTCCAAAATTGCTACTGACATTTCAATTTTGCTTTATTTTTCTCCTTTCTTTGATAGAATTATAGAGAACATTTATATTTAAATAAAAAGCAAATAATGCATGTCAGAGTATGCATCAGGGAACATCAAATTGTTTTTTTCCAATTACAATTCTATTTCAAATAGGGTAATGCAATTAAAGGATAATTACTAGAAGTGCAAAGCCAAGGTTATGATCAGAAATGGTTACCCTTTCATTTCGAAGGGCTGTCTGACTAAATAAAACATTCCTGTGGGGCAAGTTACTCTGCATAGCTGCAGGTATCCAGAAGCAGCATATCTGGCACTACGAGTAGAGTAGCTCTTCCAGTATAAACTACCATTTTAGGAAAGGGGACAAATATAAGTGGCTTTATCACTGATTAATAGTGGTATGGATTCACCTCAAGATAGGATATTAATTAATAATAAATTAGTAGTTTTTAATAAGCAGCATGATAAACACACTTTTAAATAGTAATTATGGTAAACTTGTAATACTTCCTTAGCAGTGAGCTTAGTTTGAGTTCTCATTGCTTTGATAAACAATCAGCAACAAAATAAAGAAGCAAAAAGGTAATTCCGGTGTTCTCCGCTTTTCTCGCTGAGCACGTTATCCCAGCACTCCGGGGGAGCCGTGCCCAGGGCCAGGGGATGCTGTTCCCCAGCAGGAGGGATCGGACAAGGTGGATGAGCTGCAGAGCAAAGCCGTCGGTGCCGGGGTGGAGGCTCAGCCCACAGCAGGTGCAGACACCTCCTGCTGCCATGGGCGGGTCCAGGGGCCCAAACAACCTGGCACTGGTGACGTGGCTTTGGGTTTTCATCCCTGTGTCCCGAACCGCAGCTGAGCGAAACAAATACATGTGTACTGCATCCTGAGGGGCCCTTCAGCTGCCTGCAGGAACACATTCCCTGTTCTTTCAAATGGCAAAGGACCTCAGCCTGAAACAGTGCCAGCAGGACCTCCCACCTTCCTGCATCCTCCTGTGCTCAATCATGGCAGAGATGGAGCCATGGGGACCAGCCTAGAGAGGGAACTGGGGCTGTTCCCTCCCCCATGGAGGGGCTTTCCCTCTGCAGTTTGGCTGTCTCCTATTAGGAGTGTTGAGGTGAGCCAGAAGTTTTCAAAAGTGCAGGGTTCCTTTTCCAGAGCTGCTTTCACCTCGTGGGGAGCAGCACAGCGATGCTGTACCCCGGCTCCTCTCGGGGGCCATTCATTGGCAATCCAGCTCTGGGAGAAGTTGTGCCAGCAGTGCCACCCACGCGGGACACGGAACTAAAAATTACTTTCCTGTGACACGAGCATAAGTTACTAACTAGCACTAAGCAATAATTAGCAATGCCCTTCGTCAGCCCCTGTGTCACTGCCAGTACCCTGGGGAATGGAGCTTTTTCCTTCAGCTGGGCTCAGAGAAGGCTAAAGAGGATCTAAAAGTAGCTGATAACTATGAGAGGTGTAGTCATAAAGGTGAGGGTTCTTCAAACTTTATTCAGGTAAAGTCATGGACTCCCACCCTTCAAAAGTCCAAAACTGCTGAAAAATCCTGCCTTTCTTCAGAAGCCTGTCTGCTGATATAATGCTTCAGTGTCAGAAATGATTAGTAAGGTTTTGCCAATCTGTTTTATTTACGTGCAGGAACTAAAGCAGCAATCCTTTATTATTAGCTGCTTTATTGGACTTGACTTTATTGGTAGTAGCGCCTGAAAAGGGTTGGGATTCCAGTTTGCTCCACTTGGAACCACTATTTGCTGTGAGACCACATGGTCTCATTTCAGTGTTTCAGTGGGACAGGGATTGAGTTTGATCCTGGCTTTTTTGTCTTCATCTTTTCTCTGGAGGTGGCTGACAGGTAATGCAAAGTACCTGTTAACTGCATCATGGCAGCGAGCCTTATTCCAATAAGTGTTCAAACCACTTGGGTGAAAATGCAATGTTTTTGACTGTCCCCACTGGGTTTCCCTTGCCAGGCCTCAGAGAAGGGGTTTCATGATGTTGCCTTGGGAGCCAGCTGAGCCCCATGGAGCTACACATCTGAGATAAGATGGAGGGAGTTTAGCCCCTAGTGCTGTTAATCCCCTTGGCTCTTCTAATGAGAAGCCAGACTGTGAAACCAAATATTTAGAGAATTTGTTTCATAACATTACCATTTTAAACGAATATAATAATAGTAATAACAGTAACAATAATAACACAAATAATAATAGTAATGGTGATGATAATAATAATTATAGTAATCGTAACATATTTATATTGTTTAAGTGATAAATTGTTTTATTTCTCATGTCAGTCTTACTTCCAAAACATTTATTTTTCCTGCATCCCACTGTACCTCAGGCAGACAAAAACGCTACTCTGTTTACAAACTAGGGCAGAACAGCAGACCAGGAAATACTGGGCGCTATGGAGCAAATAAAAAGAAGAAAAGCAGCTGAGGTAAAGCATTTCCCTCATTCCCTGGAGATATTTCCCTATCTCAGTAACTGGAGGAATAATAAGTAAATAAATACAATGTCTTATTTAGCTGTGTTGTTGTTGGAGTCCTTTGTCTGTAGCGAACTCAGAAAAAACTTTTGGATTGATCTGGAGTGCACAAGCCTATTTTCTATTAAAGTGTATTAATGCCAGGTTCTGTGCAATTAGTGAAAAGTCAATTCCCATTACTAGTTAACACTATTGAGTATCTGCTTTCTTTAATAAAAACCTATGTCCAGCATAAAGACAATAAATCGATAAGCAGCCACTTTCTAAATCTATTCTGTCTCCTCCAAAATTGCAGAGAGAGTGCTCCCGTTTGGAAGTCAGAATGGATTTAGAAGAAGAGATCCCCTGAAACTCCGTTTATCTTTGGAAAAGCCTTTGCTCTTTTCAAAGAGCTGTACACGTGCAAACTGGTGTTAAAATTTTACATTCGTTCAGCAGCATCACAGCCTGGGCTGGCAGAAATCCTCCACGGAATTAAATTGTCTCACATTTGAATCATATACAAGCATTATGATTTCTTTTACTGTGAGGGTGGTGAGGCACTGGCACAGGCTGCCCAGAGAATGAGTGGGTGTCCCATCCCTGGAAGTGTTCAAGACCAGGGTGGATGGGGCTCTGAGCAGCCTGGTGTGGGGACTTAGGGCTGGTGGGATGCTGCCTTTCCAGTGGTCATGGAAAGTAATTCCATCCTACCACGATAGCAGAGAGTTCTGAGTGCAAGGAGCACCTGAATGCTTAGCTAAAAATCAGGGAGAAGTCGAAAAAGTCTGCTTGATGCGTTTTTAAGCTTCTATGTGTGAGTTTCATGTCTGGTTAATCATCAAATAAATGAGGAATATGATTTGAAATTAACAAAAAATAACTAAAACAGGAGGAAAAAACTTGTTTTTCTTGGGTCAGAAAAATGAAAGGTAAACAAGAATTGAGAGGAAGTGTGAAAGATTTATTGTTCTGCTCCTGATGTTTCTTTAGTTTACTATTGGTTTTCAATTTCACCATGGATCTGCAAAACCCCAAAGGCTCCTGCTTGAAAGTGAATAAAAGGCAACTAAAAGGCAGCTGCTGTCAGTAGCCTTTTTTGTTGTTATTAGTGGCACCTGCAGAACCAAGGGGAAAGGAATGACTGGGTGGCAGAAGAAGCTGAAGATGGCTAAAGGAAAGCAAATGGATTTTCCTTCTTTACAGAGAAGGAAGGAAATAAAGCTGCTCTGCCTGTTTTAATGATCATTTGCTAAACATCCAAGCTGAGTTGTTAATCAGAATGAATGTATATGAAATTCAGACACAGACAAAGCTATTTGTAGAAATTTGATTTTTATAGACACACTGGCAGTACTTTTTCCCCGGAAGTATTACATTTTGATTTAGCTGAGGCAAAGGAATTATATTATGTTATTTAATTTCACGACTGTGACTCACACTTTGTTACAAACACTGAGCAGTGAAAATGGAAGCAAAATGCAAGCTATCTGTTAGGTAAACATGTTCTTTTAAACTGTTGACTGAATTTGAATAATGAAAAAATTGGAGGAAATGGCAATCTGCTTGTGGAAGTTTCAGAAAAATAAAGAAGGGCTAAGCTCAAAAGGTGAATTATTAATGTTGGTATTTTTGCTTTGCTCCCATTATTTGTAACATAGGAAATGTGATTTGTGTGTATATGTCATTTTAATATTAACTCAGTTGCCAGCTCAGATCTAAAGTAATGAGACAGATGCAAGTCTTTCATTTCCAGAGAAGCATTTTTAATGCAAATGAAATCAATACAGTAAAACATTCTGCCCAAAGAAGAGCTGAAGACTGGGGTTTGGGAGATTTTATACTCTTCATTTTCTCCCCCTGTGGTGGGACAGACCCATGCACACATGGAAGAGGATGATGACACATGCTTCTGCTTCTGAGCTCAGCACATGCTGAGATCTTATCTGCAGTGAGTTTGATCAGGAGCAACTATAACACTATAGACAGGAGTAAAAAACCATCAGATACTTAGACACAGCTGTGTACAGCTGCAGGGCCTGAGAGTTAGTGAGTGAGCGCTAACAGCCTTGGTGGGACGCTCTTGGGGAAGCCTGCACGTCAGCAGGAATGCTGCACAAGCCCTCTTATTTCCATTGCCAGCCCTTCCTTAGTATTCATAAATACAAATCTCTATTCCCTTTTTCTTTTTTTTACACTATATATATATATATATAAATATATTCAATTGCAAGTGCAGGAATAAAATTTAATTTAAAAGAGTTGTAAATTACAGCTCTATTTTTGTATATTTGAGTGTCACATTAATTTTAGATTTGAGTGTTTTGTTAATTTGGTTGCAATGTTTCTCAGAAATGCTGTGATTTTAGTATTTGCAGATGGCAACTGTAGAATAATGCTGGGCCCTGAAGCCTTATATTTTACCCCAGCATACAGACAGATCCACTGCCGCTTTTCAGGCTTTGCTTTGCCAACACACCTCTGCCTGAGAAGGACCATGTCTGGGACTGAGAAGGTTCTCTAAAGCTTCACAAGTCAAGCTAAACTCAGCCAGAGCTGCTCTGTGTGTTGTTGAAGAATCATTGACACCAAAAAAGGGGCAATTTATCTCTTTCACAGTCCGTGTTTCGATGTCAGTGTGTGTGGGCAGGTGTGCTGGAGATGCCCATGAACTCAGCCACGACAGAGGAGCAGGTGACCTCCCCACACACCTCTGCCTATGGATTTAAGAGTGCTCAGAGCCAGGCCCTGCATCACAGCCCCCATTGATGCTAATTGTGCAAAGGACATGGCTGTGAGCCCATGTGCTGGCTCTGGGAAGGCCACTGGACCACTTACAGCACTGCTTGATGTACTGAGAGCTCAGAGGGCTTCAGGCTGTGCTGGCTCCACCACATATCTCACCCCCAGTCCTTTGCAAGGACCCTGACACCAACGTGCAAGCCAAGACCTGTTTTCCTAATGCTGAGTTGGGAAATGCCGATGGTCTGGTAAGTCTTAAAGGCCAATGCAGTAGAGAAAAACTTAGGTCCTCTCCTCCTGTTTAGGGCCTAAAATGGGTCCTGTTGGTGTTTCCATGTAAATTATCATTGAATTTGTCTTGGAGATCAAAGGGAAATGGCAGACTGGTTCTCATCTGGCTTTGAAGCTTCTTAAAACAAGGAGGGAACCCCCTAATTTTTGAAGGAAATTCCCTAGAAAGCTGGCGAGATCCCTCAAGAGAGCAGATCTCTTCTCGGGGCTCCCCCTGCATCCTTGTGTGGCTGCAGTTCCCTCTCCCATCCCTGCTCAGTGTGCCTGGTGCATTTACATCAGAAAGGGAAGACCCAGTGAGCAGGCCCAGCCACCCATGCCCCTGTGGAGCAGCATCCATGTGAAAAGGAAAGGTCATCATTCTTCCAGCTGTTCTGTGTTCAGCCCATTCGAGGAGGAACTTGAGCCCCGCTCAGGTCAAGTTCACTTGTGGCCTTTTCAGAGATCTGTGCATCGTGGCCTTGCTCCAGGTATGAACGAGTGTAATGCACAGGGGAGGCAAATTTGATGGTAAGAAAAGCTTGGACCTATTCCTATCCACTGCAGGTATGAGCTGGGATTTTGGCTTTCAAGATGTGGGAAATACAGAGCATTGAGTATAACCATACACCTTGCCCTGGATGGTTATTTTAGACCAGTGCCTCAGACCAGAGCAGCCCTGTGGTGACAGGTAATGGCATGAGAATGAAATAACACTCACCAGCTTCAAGATCAGCCCTCCCAGTGACATACATAGAAGAAATAATAGCAGGAGTTGGCTTTTGGTTTCGACTTGGGCAAAGCTTGTGCCAAGTTCACTGGAAGGATCACAAGCTTCAATGTGTGAAAATAATACTGTCAGGCAAAATTCAGGCCTTATTTTCATACCAGAGGAGGATAGCAACTCAGGTGCAGTTACAGCTGGATAAAAATGCTTCTTTATTTAACTCAAAGGGTGCTGGACCAGAGGTGAAATCACTGTGGAGTTTGGTCCAGCACCTCTCTTCTTCATAAGGGTGTACATGTCTTCAGATGTGCAGCCCATGTTGTCTCGTGATGGATCCAGCTTTCACACCGAGCTGATGTTGCTGAGTTGCCCTGCACAGAGGCCAGGAGTATGCTAGGTTCCTAAAGGCTTAGAAGTTTCCTCTCTTCTTATTTTCCATGGTGCTGATTCTGTATTTCCCGGAGGCTTCTTGTTAGCAGCACACACCATCACCAAAAATTAAAAACAAAACAAGAGGAGGGGGGTGGGGAGAGGAAAGGAAGGGTGAGGAAACAAGACATACCTGCAGCAGTCCTTGCTGTATATTCCCTGTGTCCCACCGACAGTGTCATGCAGAAGGAAAATTGTTCTATCAGTGACTATGTTAGATTCATGACCCCACCACAACCTTGAATTGGCCTTTAGTTGTCGCTGATGGGAACTGAAGAACAGCTCCTGTCGACATGATTGCTGCTCTCCAATGAATCAGAACACACAGGGCACAGAGCAGCACATTAAACTAGCAACAGAAATATATCACTGTACTTTTATATAGATGTATTGCTTTTGCCCAGGCATATAAATGATTGGGCTATCCACTTATTTTTTTTCCAAGGACTATAAATTAAAAATAAGCTAAGGGTTTGGAAATTATGTTCTCTCTCTTTCCCCCCTCCCCTTCTCTTTTTTTTTTCAAAGCTGGGTAGCTATTTTAGGTCTACAGTAAAACATTTTAAAGGTAATCTTACTGCCTATGTCTGCTTGACGATCTTTTTTTTTCTAAGAGAAATCTACCACTGCAGTTCTTGCTTAGGTAATTTAACACTCCAGTTTGATCACACTAACTGTATGTATGGATCCCCATGCTGCTTCTGCTGCTAATGAACACCTACAAGGCTGTATTTTTTCATTTAGTAAGACAAGTTTCTGAAATGGCAAAATATATGTATGCCAGGTGCTGGGGGTTTTTCCCCTAACCAATATTTTATAAAGTAAGATTATTTCAATATACTTTGACCAAAGGTCACTTTGACTTGAAAGTTAGTTTGATGCACTGCTGCATAATTCAGTGTAGTGCCTCAAAACTGGAAATGTTTCACCATTGAACTGCATTTAATTTTTGCAACTTTCTCTGCTTGCTGATTGAATCATCTGTTTAAAACATCCCTTTAAATCAGAGATGATATCACCAGATGTGCAAAGACTGGGATACATTTTGTCCATTGCACATTTCCAGTTTATTGCAATTTATCACTTAGCAGCTTTGCAGCCAGACATAGAAGCAATAAGAAAGCTGGTCCCCTTGCATTCTTCCCCCATCTTAGGGATTTTATTTCGGATGAAAGGCAGAACTGCAGTCCAGGGATCCATTTTTTGTGGTCTGAGGCCAAGGCAGGCAGGCATCATAGTGTTTTTTCCAGCCCCCGAAACCCTTTTCCAGGTGAGCAGCCCCTGGTCATGAAAGTAGAACAACTGACTACCACAGGGCAATTTTTTCCTACAAGAATCTGTGGGATTGAGCTTGCTAGTTTTTTGAATGTGTTGTAAAAGACCTTTTCAACTTTACTTTTCTTGGGCTACCTGCTAAAGGAGTTTGGTGGTAACCACATGTCCATGTGCTGGATAAAATGATTTTGCTGGCCACAAGCATATGACCTGGTCAAAGAAAATAAATGAGCTGGTCGCAGCTATTTCCCCTCAACAGTCATAAGCACCATAATAGTGTTTCCTCTGTATCTTTTCACCAAGCTTTGGGTGATTGAATCTTTACCGTGTACCACTTCCTAGCAAAACTAGTATGGTATAAATGAAAACCTGGCTGCATTATTATGTCTTTAAAAGACCAGTAATTTCCAGACCTAATGATAGTATGGTCTCAAGGCCCACAATTAACCCAGGGCTGATGGGTGAAGGGCAGCATTTCCTCTTTGCTGTGTTTTCTCAGGGAATGGAACCACAGCTGTAGGATAAAGGACTTATGGCGATCACCTATATGGAGACCAATGCTTTGCTTGCCCGGAGAGTTGCCCAGAGGAGCCAGATGTCAGGCTTGGACTCTGTTCTCACACTGCCACCAGCCAGCCAGACCCATCTCCCTGAGGATTCAATCCCTTTCAGAGCGCATCTGAAGGTTGGTCCATGTTAACATTCTTAGGGTAATGGATGCTGATAATCTGTCCTCCAGATTTAAAAAAATAATGTCATTCTGTTTAAGGAAAAAAGAGACTTGCTTTGTGGCTAAAGGGCTGCCCCAAAGCGTATCTCCCCAGTACACGTGCGATTTACCACGTGGGCTTGGGAAAGCCAAGTGGGTGGTACTTGTTTGAGGAGCTGGGCAATTAGGAAGTTTGGGACATCTTTCTTTTTTCCTTTTTACAGAGTTGTTGTAAATCTTGACTTTCTAACAGCTTTAGTGTATCCTAATTGTTTATAAACTAACTTTTAAGACTGACTGGTGCTAAATTCTAGAGCTAATGGAGTTTCATATCTCAGGATTTGCTTCTGAGCTGCTTTGGGCTGTGAGGATGAGTCTATTTTCACTGCTCTCCTGTCAGGCTCGGAGGCTGCAAGGGCATTTCTCCCTCTCTGTGCCCAGCAGAGGGGAGCAGAGGGGGCAGAGCCACAGCTTGGCTTTTGCTCTTCACTGAGAAAGGGACGATCTCTCACTAAGCTGGGGACCAGCTTAGGTATTTCCCTCTAGAGGAAGGGGACTATGAGACTGTAATGCCAGTGAATCTCTGCCAGCTCTGGGGAGGAGCATGCCTGCATGTTGTTTTCTATAAAATACTACATCATTTTCTAATCTGGTCTTAAAAAGATGGAAAAAGCTCTAGAGAGCAGCCACGGGAAAGAAAGTATGAGACTCTAGAAAGTATCACAAAATGGGATAGGAGTAGCCAGTGAGCAGCACTGTTTCCCAGCTCAGTGTTCCATGTCCAGAACTGTTTACATCCAACTGTAACTCAAACTTGCCCCTGATCTTAAGCGAGGTGAAGTTTAAGTGATCAACAGTTTTGTAAATGCCAGTCCCCAATCTCAGACAAACTTGAAATACTCCCACCCAGTAAGTATCACTGGCACCTGAAGGACACAAAGAAAGTCATTACTGAAAGGTGCTCACTTTTCTGATGATAATGAATTAGTTTTCTGACTCCTTGAATGCTTTGTCAGTCCAGTCAGGAGATTGTTTATAGCACAGGTCTGGCATTGCTGCTTGCTTATTGATGTTATGAATGTCCATAATTTTATTTAGGGTTTAGGTTATCACCAGATGTTGAGATTGTATAGCAGGGGGAAAAAAATCTTGCAATGTCCTCACCTGATCTACTCAACTGTTCCTCCAGCAGCTCGTGTGAAGGGGAAGGTTGACAAATTCCTGATATCAAACCCAGCTGTCAGAACAACACGAGGTAATAGCTGTCCTTGTCAAACGCACCAATTAATTCACCAGCATGTCAATGTAGGTGTAATTGATAGACTCCACATTCTGGCTGAGTAATGAAAGTCTAAAGCATTACTAAGGCCATTTCACCTCCTAAGAGATCCTGTAATCTCACCTGAGCTGTCAGTGTTGTGGTGAGGGGCACTTAAAAAAACCCAACAAACAAAACAACAGTTTGCTGCAAGAACGAATAGAGGTTTCATATGAATCTTCATTTTAAAGGTAAAAAAGGATGTGAAAAGAAAGACTATGAAACAGTGCCCTAATATTTTGGAGTGACACTTTTATTCAAATACTCCTTGAAGTCAAACAGAAAATACAATTAGAGGAATTGTTTCTCTGTGAGAACCCGTGTGTTCTGGAGTCTTCCTGTTAATGAGAGAGTTGTTTTTAGAAGAAAACATGGCCATTGTCTTAAAAAGCTGCGGAAAGGCAGTGTCAGCTCAGCAGGCTCATTAGCATAATCCTTTGTCTGACTCAGAAATATTTGTTAAAACAACGACAAGAAATTGCTATTAGAGTTCCCTGACTCCTGTGCTGACTCATCCATTTGCAATGTGGAATTTGTTTTAATAAATGGTTTGAGGTCTTTTGGCTTTAAAGTGCAGTTTTCATAGTAGTCACTCATTTTACCTAAAAAAAAAACCAAAAAAACATTCTTCTTTATCACCACAACACAGGGATAAGGTTGCTGGACCTATAACCAGGCATGTATGTGCAAGACAGAACAGGTCTGCCAGGGGATGTGTACTCAGCCGTGGGCTCAACAGCATCATAATAAAATCCAGAATAAAGGCTTCGCGGAAAAGGCAAAAACAGCAGAAAAGCATAAAAAAGAAGGACTGAAATTCTCCAAAATCGTGAGTAAAGTGGGTTCTGCCCCATCATGTGTTTGAAGCAGTCCCCTGCTTCTGCCCCTGAGTTCAGGGAGGATGATGGCAGCCGCCCATGCCACAGCCGCCCCTCATACACAGCCAGATGTTCCGTGCAGGAACGTGTAACATCCCTGAACTCCCCAGGGAAGGTACATTCCTATATTGACCCATGAAATATGTCTCACCCTTTTCCAGGACGCTGCACTGCCTCAGCTGGGCTATCACAACTGGGGGTGCTGCAAATGCATCTAGGCTCTTTGCTTTGAGAAATACCTGCTTGCTAGAAAGAGCAGGGGGCAGGACCAAGCCCACTTCTCTGGGGTAGCACAAATCATGAACAGGAGCCCCAGGGAGGGAATAAAGCCACCTGGGATTTTAATGGATGCTCTGAGAGTCTGGAATAAAAAACCGGATCTTCTCAGATAATTTAGGAGAGCTTTTTATAGGGAGGGACTGCTGTATTGGTTCTTTATGCAGTTCAGGAGATGATTGAGGGACATTACAACCACTGGCAATGATGAGGAAAGCAGATGAATAAGGACCATCAATGCTGGGTAGCTCTGCTTTCCTGCTTCCTAGGATTTATGTACTTACGGATGAATTTAATACTTGGTGATCAAAAGAGTTCAAATAGTGGTTGTATTAATGATTTCAGCATAACCTCTAAATCCCAGGATAGCAGTAGAAATCTTCAGCTTGGTCTTAATCTCCTGACATTTTTTATTAAGAGCAAAATTAAGTGCTGTTGCCTTATGATAAAGCCGCTTACAGAGGTGTGAACTGTGGCACTGCCACTACAGTGAGCGTACACTCTGTGCCCTGGTCTCAAGCCCCAGTCACACCAGTCATTCCTTTCCCAAAAAATTAATTACTGGAGGATAATATCTTCTTTGGTATTCTTTTAGGTTTTTTGCTGATATTTGGTTAATTCTTACCTGGTCTTTACAGTCTATGGCTTTGACTGTGCAGAGTGATGCATGTTATTGCCTACATTTGTTACATTATATATTGAGCCTGTGCCAACTGCTTTGGTCCTAAATTACCAGTCTTTCTTCCTGTTTTTCCAATAAATGTTTGGTACCCATTAAAGATATCTGCAGGGCTCCTTGCTTATTCAAGTGTTATGCATCTTTCAGCAAAATCTACCTTATTCTGGAGTTTAGCTCACCTGTGATCTGTGTTTTGTGGCCAAGGAAATATTAATATGCCTCAAAATAATATGAGAATCTTCTCACCATAACTCCTCTTCCTTTCCTCCCACACATTCCCTGAAGTATATTGATCTTTGATGTGCTTGCTTTCTTGAGCCAATTTGAAGACAAAGTGTCTGAATCAGGGATGGAAATAAGTGATATTTGAAGCTGTTCTCAAACCTTAAGACAGTTTATTCTGGCTTTGCTATGTGAGTCACAAAGACCACTCCGTTTCTCGGTTAGGGGTAGTGTTATCTTCTAATAAAGGTAATGACATCCCCAAAGATGAAAACTGCCAGCTCTAGTCTTTATTTTGAAGCTATAAAATATGGCAAGATCTGATCCCAAGGGCCTTGAATGAAGGACAGGGATTTTGGGGTTGACATGCTATTGTACTCCCCCCATTGCAGCGGGGCTGTTAAAGACACTCCTATTGCAGAATTGGATGGTCATGCAGAAGTCAGACAAAATAGTTTCTGCAGTTCATAGTTTCTTCTCCTTCCTTACATGAGGGACCCAGATCTCACAATATTGATTGTGGTGTAGCCTGACAGATGCTGAGGACAGGGGTCTAATCACCTCCTCTTTGAGCT
Source organism: Eulacestoma nigropectus (assembly GCA_013397775.1). Taxonomy (NCBI): domain Eukaryota; kingdom Metazoa; phylum Chordata; class Aves; order Passeriformes; genus Eulacestoma; species Eulacestoma nigropectus. The sequence goes on along the minus strand of VZTE01005375.1, from coordinate 122,942 downwards.
GTGCTCACTCCAACACAGCCCCGATGCTGTTGGCCACCTCAGCTGCTATGACACTTCTGTTCAGCTCACTGCCTCTCCCACTGCTTTTTCCCAGCATGGCTGCTTCCCAGTGCTGTGCCACAGGGAAATCCCTCCACAGTGCAGGACTTGTGTTTGTCCTTGCTGGATTTCGTCAGGTTCCCATTGGCTTGTTCCTCCACTCTGCTCCCGTCCCTCAAAACACTCCAAGATCTTTGGATCAAAAATTAAATGCTAATGTTATTTTAATGTTCCCACATACGATGTGAGGAAGGCAAGATGTTACACTGACAGCTCCTACTTATTAAAATGCATCTAGGATACATCCAGAGAAAAAAAAATGGGAGGAGGACATGGTGACAGCATCTCCATGCTCCCCCACTCCCCTGACCTCAGGTTAGTTGAGTCCCTGTTTGTATAAGATATGTGGCAATAATATCTGAATGTTGTGGCCTTCAGTGAATGCAAGGTTTAAGATGTGAGGGGAAGACATTCATAAATTCTCTGTGATGAATGGTTGACAGTTTCATTTGAGTACTTTCTGCTAGAGATGTTTAACATTTTTCCAAGGTGTCGAAGTTTAACCCCAGCTGGCAATGAAGCCCCATGCAGCCACTCACTTATTCCCCCCTGAACAGATGGGGGAGAGAATGGGAAGAGTGAAAGTAAGAAAACTCCTGGGTTGAGGTAAAGGCAGTTATAGGGAAAGCAAAAGCCACACATGCAAGCAAAGCAAAACAAGGAATTCACTCCCCAGTTCCCATGGGCAGGCAGGTGCTCAGCCATCCCCAGGAAAGCCAGGGTCCAGCTCCCATAATAGTATCTTGGGGAGACAAACGCTGTCACTGAATCTCCCCTCTCCTTCTCCAGCTTTATATGCTGAGCACGAGACCATATGGCCTGGGATATCCCTTGGGTAAGTTGGGGTCAGCTGTCCTGGCTCTGTCCCCTCCCAACACCTTGTGCCCCCTGAGCCCCTCGCTGGCAGGATGAGAGAAGAAAAGGTCTTGGTTCCATGTAAGCCCTGCTCAGCACGAGCTAAACATTCCTGTGTTATTGACACCACTTCCAGCACGAGTCCCAAACAGTGCATAGCAGCCACGAGGGAGAAAGTTAACCCCAGCCAAAACCAGCACACAAGGGCCAGTGCCAGAGAAGAGAATGAGGAGGTGGTTCCAGCTGAACACTTGCATCCCTAGGGCATGGACACCACGGCCAGCAAAGCCAGAGCAGTTGCACATGGAGCACCCAAGTCAGGAGGAAGTGGAGTGGGAACACAACTGGGTTATGGCCTTGGCAGAATCCTGACGTTAACGCGATGTGCTTTGCTGGGCAAGGTGGAAGATGTGACATTCCCAGCTGGCAACTGCTGGTAACTGAATACTCCCAGCTGGAAGCTGGGGGGCGATATGGTATTCCCAGCTGGTGGCCACGGCCTGCCTCGGCGCTTTCCCATTCGCGCATGTGGCTTCCCTACACAATGGGAAGGGGTGGGCAAAGCATAATAAAGCAGCTGGTCTATTAGAAGATAAGCTTTGTGGAGAATAGCACAAACATGCAGAATCCCCTTAATCTTAAACTTTATTACCCTAGATAATAGGCTTTGGTAGTGACAACAATCAGTTGAAATGCAGAATTGTCTTCGCTCCTGCAGCACCTGCCACGTCAGTCAGTCACAAGCCACCTCCTGCCGCAAAAAAAGGTGGCTGTGTGGGACCAGCAAGCTAAAAGTTTTGTTGGTTTATTTTGAAAAGGCCAAGGAAAGCTGGGCACACTCTCTTTGCAGATTTAAGCATGCACTCTGAAACTGCCATGGGGGAAAGGATAACAGGATATGAAAGCCTGCTTTCTTTACCTCCAAGGATTGGAGCAAGGCTTCTTTGTCCACTGAAGCCCACTTGAAAGAGTAGGGCATGCTATTCCTACTCTGAATTAGGTCAAGTTTCCCAATATTCAACCAGCTATTAGAAAGGGAAAACCCATGAAATCTGTTTGTAAAACCTTTATCTGTGTCCTTTGCAGCATTTCTGACATAAAACACAATTATCTGAGGCAGATCTCGGAAGAAGCATCTCATATTCTCCTTTTGGTGACACAATTGGATCCACAAAGCTCAATGCACACATGCAAGATCCACGCTTTTAAATGGGGAGGAACAGAGAGCTTTCAAACGAAAAGGCATTTTACTTTATAAATGGCCTTGCCCTTATTTATTTTTCAGGGTGCTTTTTAAGTTATGTTTTTTTCCACGGTCTTGTGATCAAAATAGGAGGGAAAAAAAATAATCTGCTTACCAAAAGCTTTTCTTTTATTTAGAAATATTTCATATGAACATTGGTTAATAGAATAACTACAAAGTGACGGGGTGATTTTTAAATCATGAGACATAAAAGTAATTCTAACAAAAATTTGTGCCAATTGTTTCAGCCTTTCTGTGCTCTCCAACAATAGTTGCTACAAGAAGTGTAACAGAAGCTCACGGTGAAAGGGGCTGATTTAGGGAGGGGGTGTTTATACCTATGCTGGTTTTGGCTGGGATAGAGTTAATTTTCTCCGTGGTAGCTGGTACAGGGCTGTGTTTTGGAAACAATGTTGATAATACAGGGATGTTTTCCTTCCTGCTGAGCAGCGCTTACACAGAGTCAAGGCCCTTTCTGTCTCTCGCCCCACCTCAACAGCAATTCGATTGGGGTGCACAAGGAGTTGGGAGAGGACACAGACAGGACAGCTGACCCAAGGGATATTCCAGACCATCTGACATCATACTCACATCTAGAGCTGGGGGAAGAAGGAGGGAAAGGGGTTGATGGTGTTTGTCTTCCCAAGTAACCCGTACGTGTGATGGAGACCTGCTCTGCTGAAGATGGCTGAGCACCTGCCTGCCCCTGGGAGGTGGGAAATGAACGCCTTTGTTTGCATGTATGGTTTTTGCTTTTCCTATTAAACTGTCTTTATCTCAACCCAGGATTTTTGTCACCTTTACCCTTCTCATTCTCTCCCCTATCCTGACGTGGAGGGAGGGAGTAAGTGTCTGTGTGGGCTCAGTTGCTGGCTGGGGTTAAACCATGGCAGGGCAGGTCCAGGCAGTATGGCTAACCAAGTCTAAATGTTATGAATATTAAAGCTCAGTCTGCTGGGTTAGATTTCTGTTCTTAGCTTTGCCCACAAATCCAGGATCTTTCCCGTTTAATGTCCAGCATTTCATTATCTCCTCTGAAGAAAGTGTGAGTGGAGACATAAAAATCAGAAAATTGAAAGCAGCAGTGTATTTTTACTTGAACGACTACAAACAGAGAGGGAACAGAAGGTGCATTGAAACCTGCACCACTCTGCGTGTCTCTGAAGACAGAAGAAGTCAGAGCCGAGGCAGCAGCGAGCACCCCAGCAGCCTGCCAGGTGCACTGAGTGAGTGCTGGAAAAGCATCCTCATGGCAGAGCAGATGCCATCATCAACCTGGCTGGGTAACGGCTGGGGAACAATGAAACTTAAGAGAGGAGCTGAATAGCAGCTCAGCCAAGCTTTAGAAGAAACAGTTTTGAGTCTGGTTTCCCTCAGCTCAGTTGTCTTTGAAACTCCTTGTCTGGTTCAAGCAATTCAAGGGCTCCTGACCATTTCACCAACTCTGTGGCCATGGTGTCTCAGCAGGACGAGACAGCCTCCCTCCTGAGGCGGTTCCAGTTCCTCTGGCAGACATGACCAAGACACCCTGGCTTCCTTAGCGATGCCATATTGATTTCCGCAGTCTCTCCTTCCCTCAGGAATTGGCTGCACTAGATCAAATTAAGAACAATCTGAGCATTTAATGGGGCCCCTTCAATAAGATGAAGTTTGATTGCTTGAAGTTGAAGTTCATGATAATTATTTATGCTGACAGCACTCTCACAGACAATAAAGCCTGGCCCTTTCCTGAAGGCCTCCATCTCTCTATCAGGGAATTATTTTAATCCTGCTGTGCTTACCTGATACACTTACTTCTCATTATTAAACATGAGAATAATGATCAGAAAATGAAATGTATAATATTTCCACTAAAAGTGGTATCAAAACTTTGATTTTGGTTCTGTTCTCAGTTATCAAATAAAACCCACATGCCTGACCAGCACCAGCAGCTCTCCTGCAGTTGGAGGTTACCAGAAGAACCTTTGGCTTTCCTGGGTGCAGGATCAGGGCTCTCTCTGCTCATTTGCAGTTGCACAGGACTTACAAAATCCATTTGTGATGAAAATTGCAGCATTTCTGTATTGTCTAAGAGGTCTGTCCCAAGGATTGCCTATAATCACCACTCTGAGTTAATAAACAGGTTCATCTGTGAGCAGGTATTTTCATGAATGACAGAGAGGCTGAAAATAAATCTCTTGCAACTTCTTGAGTTCTGCTATTAAAAACCCTCATGGCTGGGTATAATGAAAAGAGGCTTCTAAGTCCGTGTGTGTTTGTGGGTATCCCACAAAACCAGCTGTCCTAACACCTGAGGATGTTTGTCAGTGCACAAAACATCAGCAGGTTTTCATCCGTGGTGTGTATACACACAAACACACACATAAAAGTGAAAACAAGATGTGTTGTATTTATACACACGTAGAAAGATACACACGTGTGAAGTAGCCCTCCACCTGCAGCTGCTAGAAACGGAGCAGTATAACTCCTCAGCCTTCAAAAAGTGCAAAGGGCATCAGGTAATCAAAGACAGAAGGCAATTTGCTGATTCATCTTTTTTTTTTTTTAACGTTCCTCCCCCCCCTTGAACAGCTACATCCATCCTACTTTGCTCTGGAACCTAACTGTCAAAATAGAATACATTTTGGGACAGCCCCACATGAATGCTGCTTTTTTTATGGCAGGGAGAAAAGCAATGAACATGGCTTTCTCACCAGGAATGCAGCACTTACCTGGGTTGCAGAGTCCTCCTGTGGCGGAGAGGATGGCGATAGGGCTCTGAGAGAGACTCATAAAATGGACCTTGTTCCTTTGATCAGCCAGCCCAGGATCCCTGCTGTGTCTGTCCCACTCCTCCTCAGTGCACGTTTCTCTCTCTCTGCAAGTTCTTGGTATTAGAGCTTTCAGATGCAGGAGCAGCTGCCTTGCATTACACAGTAATTCTCCAGCCAAGGGACTGAGGAGAAAAATCAGTCTCTTAAGTCATCTAAATGTAAAAATGGCGTTACTGAAGAAAAGTTAAAAATATGAAAATGGAAATGAAGCTGCATGGAGGCAGCAGAGGTTCCCTGTGGCAGCGCTTGCTCTCACACAGCAGTGACACACAGCCCAATTCCATGCCCACCACTTCAGCTGGACAGGGAAGGAGCAGCTGATCAAGGGGGAAAAGCACATTTGAGGAGTTCCCTTAGATGGCCATGTTTATTTCTTGCTTTGGCTTTCATTTACTCTTTGTCACATCTCGGTTCATCCCTTTTAGACTGCGTGTCAAAACAGATCTTGTCTCAGTGGATTGCTCTGAAACCTAATGATGCCTTGGCTTGTTCAATACCCCTGAGGGGCCAGACAAAGGGAGGCTGGAGCTGCCCCCCAGTCCATGTCAGGGTTTGCACTGGGGGGGGGAGTTGGCTACTTGGAGCAGGGGAGGGGTTTTCGGCAGCATGGCTTGATGCAATCGAAGAAAAGGGCTTAAACCTGCTTCTCATTTGAAAAAAAATATTAAAGAAAGCTGGCAGGGAGGCAAGAGGGGAGCTGCTCTGTTTCTTTAAGGGAGAGAGTCTGTGTCAGCCCCTCTGCTGAGCAGCTCATGCCACTCACTGCCCTGCTCCAAGTTTTTCAGTGATACTGAACTCCAGGTGACCCTCGCAGACAGTAATTGCTTTAGCATAGGTTTGACAACAACAGCAAGAAGCTCTCTAAAAATAAGCAAAGCTTAAAATAAATTTCAACTCTGGAGACCTGCTCATGTGAGGAATCCAGTACACTGCCCGTATTTTCCTTGATGAGCACCACAGTTCTTGGCAGCTGGAAAGAGTGACAGTTTTCAAGGGATTTCCAGTGCCTCCTGCTCCAGTGTCTAACCTGGCAGGGAGTCAGCCAGGAAAGACCGCAGGTGGCCTTTAAGGGAACCTCATGGGATAGCTCCAGGCCAGCATTCCTGCTCATTTACCCCAATAGCTACGCTATTTAAAGCTGGAATTTAAGAAAATCAAATTCAATTGCAGTGCCTGGGATAAATGGCTTTCCTTGCTTTGTAGCTGTAACACAGTTAATTTAAAATGGGTTCATTGTACCTGACAATACACAGTACCTAAAAGCCCTTCATCAGAAATGCATTTAGTCACCCTTGTGTTGGGAGAATGAAGCAACTCTCTGCCCCTCAGCAGGAAAAGGGGAAATTTCAGCTGCAAGTGCTGTAGGAATTGTTTGTTCTCGAAGAGGTGCCCACAGGAGATACACAGAGCAGAGGCACGTCTGCAATTCCAGAGCACTTTTAGAGCATTTCCTGTTGTAACAAACCACTGCAAATTAGCCCTCACCCTGCCGAAGTATAAAGAGGTGCATCTACCTTGCCGCTACACTGAATATGGGGTGCAAATTTTCAGTAAATCTGATAGAAAGTAACTCTGCTTTCAACAGGGAAGAACAAAGTGTTTTACTTGAAGAGAATGCAGTTTCCTTTTTCTAGCCCGCATAGCGGTGGCATACACAGGTTGGATTTTGATTTGATGAGTAATGAAGAAGAGAACCAAATTATTTCTCTCTGGCTCTTTTTAAAGACATTTTTCTCAGTTTTCCAGGCTGACTTCCTGCAGGCAGCTGTCTCACAATATGAACTATTGAAAGTTAGACCACCTGTCCACGTGGCACAGCCTCCCCTTGTCCATGTTTTAGTGGGTGATATGTCAGGAAAAGGCTGTCAAGACATTGGAGAAGAACCATAAACACATGCATGGAATTGTACACTGCAGTCAGCGAGTAATCCAGGCTCCTATGTTTTATCTCTTAGGAAGACTTAAGTATTTCAAGAAAAGAATTTGCATCACGTTTCAATCCCCTATAGCAAACATATAGAAAAGAAGTGTTTCAAACTTTAAATACCACTGCGTTCCAGGATGTGTTGTGTGAGGCAGGAGGAGACATCATTTCCCTGCATACAGTTGTCTGCAAACTGCCTTCTTTTTCTTTTCCCTCCCCCTCACCAAGAAAAGCCGGAGTCTCATCCCAGCTGTAAACTGAAATATTCACCTGACAGCAAATACTCAAATATTCCACGCAATTCTAAAGCAGCACTTTCTCCTGTGAAAAATGAAAGATCTTAATTCTGAAAAACATATATATGGAGTCTACATCCTTTGCTTGTTTTCTGATTAAATACACTTCTGCTCTATCATCACTGATGAAGTCAGTTTGGTCCAATAATTTTTGATGAGACACAGTGGTGGACTTCTGTTGGCGTTTTATTAAATGCCTACATTTTAGAAAAAAATGTCTATATCAGCTTGCTAAATAACAAAACTTGTGAAATTGCTTATTTTAGTCATCATTTGGATTAGTAGTAATTATGCCTTTAATAGTAAAATGAGACTTTAATGTTGATTAATGAAACTGCTAAATTGTCGAGACTGCTAGTCACAGTTATCAGTCTCTGGAGACTGTCCCCTAAAACAGTTGTCATCGTATGTGTAATATGGCTTCTTTTGTAGGACCAGATGTGAAGCATATGGTGACCTATTATAATAGGGATGAGCTGTAAGTCCATAAGGGCTGAATTATATTGGACAAACTACCCAAACGAAAAAATAACGTCCAGTGATCACTATAGGATCATAGCAACTTTCTAGAGGGTAAGGGATGATGAAGGCCTTGGGAAACTGCCTAGCTCAGGTAATCATTCCTGTAATACTGATATTTATTTGTATCCTAGAGGAAAGCTGTGCTGCTGTGCATGCAAACACACTGTAAAACATATTGCTACTGCTTGTTCTCTTTCCTGCCCATTTCAGGGACCCATTCCCACTGCTGGAGGGAAATCCCATGGGCTGATGGGTGCTGGCAGGGGGAACCTGTGGAGTTGCCCAGCATCAGCAAACCTCAAAGGTGCTGCTGCAGAGGAGGAAATGTGCTGGGTGAATGGAAGGATACTGGGCCAGCCAGACCACAAAGAAGTAGGCAGGAAAATGAAAACTAATATAATGAAACTCACTCCCCTCATATGCAGAGACACAATTCTAGTGCACTGGGCACATTTTACCTCCTTTTGGCCATTGCCACTGGGGCAGCGTCCTTGCAGGAAAGCAGTGAATGGCTGCACTGAGCTCAGGAGGGCCATCCTGAGAGCGCTTGTGTCCCCTGGTAGGATGAAAAAGAGTAAACTTGTCTGAACAACCATATGTCCCCTTACCCATTAATGTGATCATTATTAAAACCCGTGCTTAGTCTTCAGTACCTTGGCAGGTACAACCCAAAGCAAAATATATTGGGCTGCTTTTCAGTTTTGCTACTGCCACTTTATATTACTCCTCATATGATTCTATCATTTTATGAACAGTTTAACCTATTTACTCATGTGTAAATGGACAATGGCTGAAGATTAGAGAGGCTTCATTTGCTATGAAGAGCTACTATCTTGTCTCAAAGGAAAAAGAACCAGCTGACCTGGATGGCAGGTCAGGCACTCCGTACTGCAGATGTGCACCAAATTATCAGCACGGTGTCAGCCAATGTGTGGAGTAACAAATACACAACAGCATAGATACAAACTGATTTTTAGAGGCCAGGGAAGTTTACACAGCTATTTCAGGAACTAAACATACAAGTCAATATGCAGGATGATTCAGATGATTCATAGGCACATGCATTGTGCTTCACAGTAATTTCTAAAATCAGTGCTGTAATTGCTGAGGGTCAAACTTACTTCAGGCAAGATGTTCTTGTTTGAATGTATGCTTGGAGGAGGGAGTAAACTTTGTGTTATCTACTAGACAAATTGCCAGTATTTCTTCCATTGCCCTATTCTTGGTCTTTAGGATTGTTCTGTCCAATAGAAGTGCTCTTCCTACAACTTGTCAGGTCTCGCTGTTTTGTAGGTGGTTTCAGAGCAGCCAGCCCTGCATCCCTAACGTACGAGCAGTATCACCAACTTCACAAAATCAGATCCCCAGAAATGGTGAAACTATGTCCTACAATTCTGTAATCATGCAAGGCTGATTTATTGCAGCAGAAGTCCTCTTCAAATTGTCTGGCAACAGAAACTGAGGTATTTTATTATATGGCCAAGCTTTCTGTGACAAATAGTGCTACCACAGCTTAATTGGCATTTATACAAATATTCAGGTCTGTAAATGATACTAGTGGAAGCCAGAGCTACAGCTGGGGTTGTCTGCATATGGTTACTGCACTCCAGATAGATAATTTGTTCCTTGGAAAAGTCTGTTTTCATAGTAACGTGGTTACAAAGCAGCCTCTCAAGTGCCACTGTGTCGGGAAAGCACATCACAGACAGAAGGTAATGACTGCTGACACCAGACCAGCTCTCCTCTTGTTCCATATAAAAGCCAGCAAACTCTAAATCATCAGGGCAACCATGCCGTGTACCTGCCCCCATTGTTCGAGCTTGGCTTTAAGCTGGGAACAAAATCTATCAAAATGCAGTTTCAGAAAAAAATTTACTGTGCGACATGGACAAGTCCAACTGGCTGGTCTGAACAAAAGTAAACTGGGATTAAGATCTCAACAAAGAGCACTTCCTACTAAGGAATAGTGCCTTGGGAACTACTTCACACACAAAAAAAACCCCTCCAACACTCCACCTCTCCTCTTCAAACAAAAGAAAAATATGGGGTGGGATGGTCTTGGAATTGTTCCTGCCCTGGCATTTTGGCACACACCCTCACGAAGGAAGACTACAGTAAACAAGTCATAAAATGTTGTTTGTCTAACATTTGCCAAAACTATAGCCTGTGTATTTTAGCCTGGAAATCCAGTTTGTCTCTCAAATGCCCTTTCTGTTATCTATTGGTTATCATTGGTTCAAATGATAGTTTTAATGTGAAAACTTTTGTGGGTTTTTAAATTATTTTGTTTCTCCAAGTTAGGATTAGAAAGCTGGTTCGTTCTCATTGTACGATCTTTCTAAATAAAAAGTTGTGAGGAACTGAACAGCAGCAAAAAGGCAGATCAGAAAATAAGGATTCCACCCTTAGTTTGGCTACAGGCCATTGGTGTAACTGTAGCTGATCAGCTTGATTTTTGTCCCACAGCTGCTCTAACAGTAAAAATAGCCTAGTTATTGGCTTTTTGCTTTCCCTGATTCTTGTTTTGACTCGGGCTTCACAGTAAAGGGACTCTCTGACAATGTTGGACAAGAAACACCGAGTCAGGAAAGTCTTTGTGTTCCTGGAGCGTAGCCGAGAGCTCCAGTTTTTATTCACACAGCTGACAGTTTGCTGTAGGGCATTATCCTAAGAAGAGTAAATTTTATCTGCCACTATCCACTGTGCTTAAGTCTAACTCGTACCTGCAGTAGCTTCAGAAAAATCTTAGAACTACAGGTAACATTTTTTAAGACATGCCACAAAACTGGAATTCTTTTAATGTACTTCTAGCTACAAGTGATGGGGTGTTCAAGAGTAACATATTACTGGCAACCTAAACATATCTGAAAATCTGTCCTCAACTTGATAATAGAAACACAAATCACAAATAAAAATAAACCACCTGAATTTCATCTAAAACTGATACAGCTCTTGGATTTCAAAGTTTTATATCGAGTATAATTGATTATGAATAAGCCTATGTATTTCGTAGTTTCAAGTCTGCAGAAAATTCAACAGCACTTTGTGCAAGAAGTTGTCCTGTTTATTAGGAGACCTTAATCAATACAATTTAGCTCCTCTTAGGAACTGCCCCTCTCTCAGCCAGAGTTGGGCTTGAGCCTTGTAGTGTCAATAGGATGCTCAAATACGCTGTCTCCAAAATTCTCTAGATACCTCCTAACACAAATCCAATAACTATGTGGTGTTACTGACAGAGCTGCAGTTTGTGTCTCACAATAATGCAGATTTTGTTCCTGCTTCAGACCTCTTAAAGAATCTATGATAGTGCTCATAAAAAAAGGAAATTTACATTCTTCCTCCAATTGCAGTAACTAACCAGAAAAGAGAAAATATTTTGCTCAAGTCCTCACACAACAGTGAATGTTGAAAATGCTGGAACACAGCATGCAAAACCCCTACATTTGTAGTGCTGTTCCTTTAGTAACTGAGGGCCCTTGGCAACAGACTGATGCTTCTGAGCCACTTCAATAGTAATGGTAATACAAAAATACATCTTAATGCAATTTGAGGAAGACTAAGTCTTTTATTTTATCCTTTTAAGTCTATGCTTTCTAGTCTATTTTTTGGAATATGTTGCCGTTTATCTAAACTCCTAGGAATTTTGCAGTCCTGACTCCTCAGTTCATAAAGATGACAAGTCCTATTGTACCACTGACATCTACCTAGAGAAGTACTACTTATCAACTGTTTGAGGAAGAGATGAATGTAGGCTGTTCATTCAGTTACCCTGAACTCAGGTACAGGTTTTTGTCACACTCCCTTTCACGAATGCAAACCTTCACAAAATAAGTGACTGAACTGTGTAGTAAGAATTGCAGAGAAATGTTGCCCAGAAGAAATGGAGGACTCCCCTGATTCTATTCTCTAATCAACAAAAAGTAAATTGAGCCTGAGGAAAACAAGAGCTAAAACAAAATGAGATGTATCCTTATAGCCACATCCTAATAGAATCATTACAACACTGGCTGGCTCCTGCCAGAGGAGGAGGCACGGGAAGTGATAACTAGATGGGGAAGAAACAAATCAATATGGGTGACTGAAAACCGATTTAGAGCACTAAGCTCACTCAGACTTCTCTTGCATTTTCTCTTGATTAGGCTGGCAGGAATTGAAGATGAAAATGTTAAACCCTGACTTTAGTCTTTCATGCTGCACTTAGGCTGCACTCTTGTGTTAGAGTCCCTTTTCTTGCATTTCTGCAGGTCAGGCAGAGCTCTGACAGCTGGAACCTGTCCACAGTGGTGCAGAGGGTGTCCTCTGGCAGCTGACATCCTTATGATCAAGTCTGATCATAATGTGATTTTGTTTGAGTAGCTAAAGTAAATTAGCTGATGATAGTGCACAACAGCCTGGTTACTGCAAATGAGGAATCTGCAAGGAAGTTAGGATTAGTATAAAGGAAAGAAAATACACTTGCTTTTACGATGCATTTCTCTTTCCAGTAAGAAGCTGTGATGTTAGGCAGAGAAAAATCAGAATCCCTGCCTGCCTATAACTTCTAGAGAATATCAAGTTGAAAAAAAGAAGGGGGGGGCAAGGGAGAGAAGGGGTGAAAAGAAAATTCCAGAAATGAAATTCAAACACTTGTGGTTAAAAAGCAAGGTCTCAAAGGAGGCCCTAGGGTCAATATAACACAGAATGGAAGGACTACAGAGTTTGGAACTCTTCCTGTGACTTAAATTACAGATAGTTTCCAAGAGTTTGCTTAATAAAATTTGTCTAAGGAGAAAATATTGGTGTCAATGAGGGGAAAAACTCTGATTCACGGAAAATGGAAAAGAGGAAGGCAGCTTCAACCAGGAGTCAGTCATCAATCTGTTTCTTAGACAGAGTCTTGGCAAAACCCATTCTCCTGGTAGAACTTGCCTGGAGTAGACCAGATTGATTTGACAGTCTCTTAGCCTAATAAATGCTTGACCCCAAGGTCTGCTGAAATCACTAAATTCCCTGTGCAGAGAGAATTGGGAACCAATCACCTCTGGGGAACATCCTGTTCCCCAGCCCTCCCCTGCTAAAGGCCTTGACTGCTTTCAGCCTTATCGAGATGACGAGATGGAAGCTGCTCTCACAAGAAGAAAGGTTAATCGACTACACTGCTGTTAATCAATCACCTGGAAGGATTCAGCACTTACAATAGGTAGGTCCCTCTTCCTGCCAAGAGGTTCTTGCATGTTAACCAAGGACCATCTCCTCAAGCTTGAAGGATGAGTAATAGACAGAAACACAATCCAGAGAGATGCCAGGTGTCTGATCCAGAGCCAGTTGAAGTCAATAGAAAGACTCCTGGTGAGTTCAATGGGCTTGGACTAGACCCCAAAGAAAGACTTATTACCCAAGGTTTATTCTGCATACATGTATTGAGCTACTTTAGTAGTGAAAGATCCTTGAAAAGAAGCAGATTCATCACACACTTTTGCCTCCCTGTGAAATCAACCTTCTTCAAACCATACTGTGTCCCACTTATCCTGATTGTCAGATATGGCTGACATCCAGCAAAAGAAAATTACCTGCCTGTGACAGCACAGACAGACACCTATACATTTCAAAATCTCTAAGGAGTACAAAAAGAAAAAAAGCCAAACTGCTAATATTTCCCTGGCCTTTTAGTAATTGCTGCTAGCCAAAATGAGAGCTGCCTCAGAAGATGAAAACTAGATCAATTTCTGAAAGGACCAAAGAAAACTGAGGGAATAAAATTTAAAATACCCTGGCATGGAGGAGAGCAAGCTCAGGGCTGAACCACCAGCAAGGTGAAGCTGACAGAGGCTGAGAGAGAAAAAAATACCAAGAGAAAACCCAGGGTTAGAAAGTACCCCTGAAGACTCACTTCTGTAAATTTACAGCTGCATTTAGCACCAACACCAACTGATGACAAAGAAGTGACAATCCTTGATGTGTCTAAATGGAAGTAGGAAGTCAGCCTGTGGTTACAAATCCAGGCCCTTGTAGAACCACTCAGTAACACACTTGCTGCACCACAGAGCCAAGAAGCCACATGGCAAAGAGCTGAAACCAAGACTCACACCTTTAGGACATCTATGGCTACAGGTACCAGTTTAGAGTTTATTGCAGAGCCTGCTTCTTCACGGCATTGCTTCTGGTCTTTTCTCACTACCAGTCTTACCCAAGGCAGACTCCTGGATGCACTTCCACTACCATCCACTCATTTTGCTGCCAGAAGTCTGCTCAAATCCTGGAACAAAGCTGTTGGCTAGGAATTTTTGCTTCTGGAATAACCCACTTTTTGTTAAGAGGCAGAGACATGACAGACTGGTGCCATGGACTATATCTGCGATAGCTCGTGAAGAGATGCCAGGTCCTCCAGAAGGCTGGAGAGCAACACAGATACAGCGGCTATTCTTTGCTCATCTGAAAATTCATGGCACTACAAAGCATCTGAGGCTATGGGTGTTTCCTCCTTATGCAGTGACAAGAAGCAACAGATCAGTGAAACAGAATAATCTAAGGTGTGCTAGTTAGACGACTTCTATGTGCTCCAAGAATTGCTTTCTCCAAGGAAGGACAGCCATCTCAAAAGGTCTTTGCCAGTAAACAGCTGTGGTTGTCAAAACCAATTTCCTAGTATTCTCACTGCTAGCTGAAAAAAGCCCACAAGACAGATCCTGCACCTACACCCAAAAGTAAGGACTAATATTGGATGACCTTTCTTTGGCTCCGTTGATAAAATAACCAGCACTGCAAGCAAAGAGAGGCAGACATCATTAAAGAGTGAAAGTACCTATCTATTTCATAAGGAAACCTGACAATAAATTTCACATACAGAACAAGAACTAGATTTAAGAGGTACAGCAGCTTCTTCCCCAAAAAAGACTTTGGTATAGCAGCCTTATAAATCTGAAGATATCAGCCAACTCCACAGATATGTGTCATGCACATTGCATCAAAATACAGACAGCGGCCCTCTAAGTTGTACTCTTGGATTTGTTTGTCTATAAACTTTGTATCAAAATAATGTCAAAAGTTACAACATGCTAAGATAAATGGGGATATTCTGTCTCTCTGCAGGTCTCGTTGATGTTACTGCAGATGCAGATTCATGAAAACTGTGCCTTATTTTCTCATGTTTGAAACTAGATTTTTGCAGCCATACCTTCTGTTTTGGAACAAGACTCTGTTATTATCCACATGACCGTATGCAGCAACACCAGCAGGCCCTGCAGTGTTTATCATTCCACCAGCATTCACAGAACCACACTCCCCTGCGATTCCCCTGCCAGTGGTGGATCCCGCTGTAGCCACAAAACTGACAAGAGATCCACATAAAAAGTGATATATTTCACCTATTGACTATTCATTTTTTAACCCAGAGTGGATGAGCATAAGACACCTGCAGCTCGGTGCTAATGACCAAGTGAGGAAGTACAAAGGTTACTGCCTAATCATTTCTTCCTCGTGTCATTTGGAATAGTGTCCAAGGCTTAAGGGCGCCAACTTGGTCACACTGAACTACAACACCTAAAGACAAAATCCCTTCTGTCTGAAAAGAATGGAGAGATGGATGGCAGAGAAACAGAAGGGAAACTCTGAGCGCTTTATCGACCCAACTGACATCTGATGAATGGTCCGCAGTATAAATTTATTGAGAAACAGAAAACTTCTTACTTACCCTTATCATCACTCCCCAAAATTGTTCATGACACAAAAAACCACAAAATTCCCTTGAACCACGTATTTAAAAATCTTGCAATTTTATTTGCATATAAAGGCCGCTAGATATAATATCACAATAAATTTAAAGAAACAACTGCTTTTCTAAATTCCATTAACAAGGTAACATAAAACAGAACAAAGCTCAATAGCATTTACAGTGGTGGAACAGAAATAACTATCTGCAACAATATTTTGTGCTAGTGAGATTGCATTTACACACAGTGCAAAATAAGAAAAAGGAAATAAAAAAGACAAGAAGAATATTTAAATATAAAGGACAACTAAGCCTTATTTTATTTAGGCTTGATTGTATCCATTTGACTCTATACATGCCTGAACTACAACAAAGATTTAACTCGGGCTCTTGAAGGCCTTGAGCACTTGGAAAAATGTGTCACATCCTTCATAATTTAGATGTGCTGTACAGCATAATTTTGCAGATGCTATACTGGCAATATTAAATCCTAGCTTAGTTATAATGCACAAAAAATACATATATATATAAATTCATATTTAAAAGGAGTCCGCATTTACAATTTTTTTTTTTTTTTTTACTGCATGAAATACCTGCTCTTTGCAGCTTTCACCCCCAGTCTTTTAAAGCTAAAATAATTTAAAAAAGAAACAATAGAAGGTAGATATCACATACAGGCTGTGGCTATCTAGATCAGTCTTTATAAAGCAGGTAGGGACAAACAACTGAGAAGTCTATTCTCCCCTTGCTGCATTCTACCGTGGATAGAAACAAGTTTAAGTACATGCACACATATCAAGAGGTAAATGGACCCCAAAACATTGTTTGTGCTACTAAAAACTTTGATACAAATGGAGATAAAAAGCTAACATTTAAACCTAGGGAAAAAGAAGACACTTAAAAAAACCCCGACAATAACGTAAGTTGTGCAAATTTGGGTGTTTTTAAATGCTGCCTATTTTTTAGCTTATAATATAATATTAAAATAAGGTCTCTCACTTATTAAAAGAAAGCTTGGCTGTCCTTTTGAGAACACTATAACAATTTACAATGGCAAATTTATTGAAAAACAAAACTCATTTTACAAATTCACAATGCGTTATCAATTTAAAATGAATGCTGCATTTCCAAAAAGCACAACCTCTAACTTTTCTTCTTGTTTCTTTTGCACCAGCAATTTACAAATTAAAAAAAAGAAAAACCCCGAACCCCACCCCAAAACAAAAACCCCCACGGTTCCCTCAAAATCCCCCCTAGCCCCTATCTTGAAATAAACAGGTAACTGAATGTAAGTTTCGTAATTAGAAAATGGCAGTTTATAGACCTTCCCCAGTTCCAAATGTGCAGTAGTGCTTCAGGATCCTTGAGGAGTTGGAAGGTCAAATATGATGGGAGGGTTGGTGGGCTGGAAGCTGACTGTACACGTGGAGGCGTTGATGTAGGTGGTGTAGCCGTCGGTCATGATGCCATAACCTGCGGGGACAACGGGGCACGCTCACTGCGAGGGACACACGGAGCTGCCCGGGGCAGCCGCGCCCCAGCGCTGCTGGGGGATCCGTGCTTTGCAATAAAACCAATTTAACCCCTTCAAAGTGACAACAGCTCTTGAGAGCTGCCACAAAGGCTTGACTGAAAAAAATACAGTGTACTGTGTTTGAAATAAGAATGGGTGCTTTTGGTTTATGTACAAACCTTTTCCCCCCCTGGAAAATCCGCTGTTGCAACTGGGTGGGGCAGAAACACAAACCACACGTGTTCTTTTTCTAATTACTTAATTAGTGAGCTATAGTTTGCATGCCTGTCATGTCTGTCAGAAGAAAAAGACCACTCAGAAGCAAAAGGTTTAGAAGTAACTCTGGTTTATCCTAAACACCCCCTCTCTGGGCAATGACCTGAGCTCTGTCGTCTCTCCTGTGCTAGCCCTTATCACCCAGTTCCTCATCCTAGCAGTGCTGAGCCGGTGTTCACACTGGCTTCTGAGACCTCAGGAATTCATCAGCAGGTTAAAAATATATACATGCACATACTCAGGCTGCCCAGGGAAGCTCTGTCTGCCCCATCCATGAAGTGCTCAAAGCCAGGCTGGACAGGGCTCGGAGCAACCTGGTCCTGTGGAAGGTGTCCCTGCCCCATGGCAGAGATGATCCTTAAGGTCCCTTCCAACCCAAACCATTCTATGACTCCATTATTTAATTTACATATATATACATATATATACATATATATATAATCTTTATAAAAGTGTGTGTGTTTTCAGACATCCACAAAAAGCTAACAAAGAAGCTTGAAAACACCTAGAAAGTATTTGGCCCCAAATGTACTTAAAAAAAAAAAATCAAAAAAAACCCCCGGAGTTTCACAGATGAAGAGAGCTTCCCATTGCAAACCCACAGAGGGAAAAATGTTCTTCTTTTAAACCATTATGATACAGTACAGATCACTGCTGTCTGAAAGCTAAGATAAATACAGCTACCCACAGTGCCTATCAGAAAGAATAATCACTTCAGAATTGCTGCACTGTCCACCTGTATTACTTTATTTATTTAGACTGGCTATTTTGATTTAGATCACCTCATGGTGGGAAAAACCTTGTTTGTGCTTGTTTTGCTTATCAACCAGGGGAAAAAACCTGCATCACCAAAATGTGTGTATAGCCTCTGTTGGTTCAAGGGAATGTGGCGCATGTTCATCTCAGCTGGAGTTGGATAAAAATTAATTGCACTGTGAGATAATGCTCTTAACACTTTGCTACTTCTTCCTGTACTGAAACAAGCCATTCTTATGCCTTCTGTGTAAGTACTAGAAAGGATTTTAACTTTTTGTTGGTATTCTTATAAGAATTTATTTGAATGTTCACTTTTAATATGTGCTGCCACCTTTCCTAGGGGATTTAAATGTAGGGTGCTGCACATGGTTCCTTGGTGCTTTCTCATAATAATGGTCTTGTACACTCAGACACCACCCTCTCCCACCCTTAGCACTATTACAACCAGAAGTTTCACCACCTAATGTGCCTACAAAGGCTGTAGACAATGTACACATTTTAGCTGGAAGTCTTGCCATATTCATTTTTTTTTTAATATGCAAGGACTAATATTTGTGCAAAATACCCAATCTTTTCCTGGGTGCATTAAAGGACTGTTATTTATGCCTCTATGCAGAAGGTCATGTCAGTTATTACCAGTATCAACTCTTTATTTACAGATGCCAGGCATGGAAATCATTGTGTGAAGTCACAAGGGCTTCAGAAAAACCAACACCACTAGCACAGAAAGCTGTCCTTTTTTTATTTTTCTTTTATTAAGTCCTCAAAATCTTTAGGCCTATGGAGTACCTAGTTAGAGACAATGGAGAAACCTCCAGGGGGGAGAATATAAAACATTTAATGTGTAATTTTGAGTTCTAGGGTCATGAAGTCTTACACTCTCTCTCAGGCAGAACTCCTAGTGTTTTGTCTCTCAGCCACACGAAAGCTACAAAATTGTATTAAATATTTAAGTATCTCCAGAATGTATTTAATCTCTCAGTCTCTTCCACTGCCACAAACTGAGCTCATTGTTTCTGAAGCTTACACTCTGCCTGTCCTGGCACTGACAGAGGGGGAATATCTCTTCTAAAACATGAGACTCCTGGAGGGTAACACACAGAGCACAGACTGCATTACAGGGTGCTTTTAGAAATGTATGCACTGTGAGTTCTGGCAGTGTCTCCTCCTGGTGCCTGACTCAAGATGCCCTCCTTTCTGCTTCTCCTTATACCCTGAGGGAGGTGGGCAGAGACAGCAAGTTGTCTTCGCATTTTCTTTTTTTCTCTAGCACCTTTCTTAGCTCCTGTACTTGGAGTAATGGGGATAATTTTCATTTTGGCTTCCAAGTGTGGGGAATCTCATCTGTTTCTCTAACCAAGATTGTCAAAATTTGAATTGCTTTCAAATAACCTGTAAAGAACAACCTTTGCACAGTGAAAGATGTAGGTGGCTAAATGTAGCACACATTCCTGAAACAGTCTGTTTTAATTCTGGAATAAATTTACAAAGTGCTGTGCATGCAACCACTTCCCTGAACTCCCTCCCTGCTTTAATCCAATATGCCATTATCCTTTGCAATACACCATCAAAATGTGCTTCTTGAAATCTGAGATGAAGCAGGGAATAGCACTGCTCCTTACCTTCATGAATCCCACCAAAGACATGGAGTTTGGGCCTTACTCGCCTCTGCACTGTGTTCAACAGCTCCACACAACCCACTCTCTGCAGCTCCTTTGGAACCCAGTCTCGAAAACCTGAAGGCAAAATGCAATCAATACTATTAATTTTCTCTATTCAGGTAAGGTTTCACGTAGTCTTTCAGGAAGTCATAATTCACACAGGGTATATTACATTATCTGTAGTCATAACCTCTCCATTAAAGCACACAATGGCTTTTAAGAAATGTTTCACTGTCACTTTGTCTTCCTTAAGATTTCCTCCCTCCATCTGCATTAATATTTTTCTGGATGTGATTTGGTTTTTTAAACTATAGGTTTAAACTCATCTTCCACCTTGAAACCCCGGGACATTTATTCCTGGCACTGCTGCAGATTTTTCTTCCCTTTCCCCAGCTCTTAGAGCAGTCAGCTTCCCAAGCCAGCTATGTGGTTACTCCAGAAATGAAACAGCTCAGGAAGATGAGCTGAGCTACGACTCAATACAGCTGCCACCCCGAAGAGTTAAAAAACAGACTCCCACAACTTCCAGAGGACCATGGTCTGCAAGCATCAGGTTACTTCTGAGCCCTCCTCACCAACCTCAAGCAATGCAGCAAAACAGCTTCCAACAAGCCAGGCTAGTTGACTACATTGCCACTTGGTCCTACAGATATTACAGAAAAACATACGAAACCTGACATCAGTCCTTACAGGAGTCTGCTGCCTGGACTAGCACAGAAAAGGATCAGCAGGGCAAGGTGAACGAGGAGGAGTAAAAGGGAAATCAGGAGCCACGTCTAACTGTAGCACCATTCTACTGACTTTAGCACAATTACAGCCTGTGCTAAGCCAATTCCAGGTAGTAAAAACATGCTGAGATATGAACTTGGCTAAATTTTTGAGTGACCAAAGAGCCCAGTTACAGCTCTACCTCCCTTAATATCTACTTAATATTAATAAGTAAACAAGTAAACATTTATTTAAAAAGCAGTATTTCGTCAATATTATCATGCAGGCTGAGACCTAGAGCCCCTCATTTTAGGCACAGTACTGACACCTAATCTGTGTCTGTAGTTAAGATACAGTGCCAACCTTTTGAAATTGAACTTCATTATCTCCTTCAAACATAAAATTTAAGCACGCTTATTCAATTAAAGCACTCATTAGTGTCTGCAGCATCACAGTATTTCTGTATGAACCCAATTCAGAGCAGATGGATGAAAACCCATTTAAAACAGCACCCATGAAACATTATAAACACACTTGCGGGGCTTTTTTGCTTCTTTGGGAAAACTAAGCGATTAAGAGAGTGCTATTCAAGGCCCTGGCTTGCAATATCCGGTGGCTCCGCTGTCAGGGGATGCTGTGTCACTGCTTTAACACAGCAGCACACTGGGAGCTCCAGGAAGGTTAAAGGGAATTTGCTGACCATCTTACAACATTCTCTAAGTAGTATTAAAAAGCCAGCCAGAATATAAAAGGAGCAGTAAGTACATTGGTCAAAAACTTTCTGGACTTTTTTCTCCTTAGTTTTTCCAAATCTTAGCTTTGCTTAGATTGCTAACTCTTAACTTAATTGTGGTAAAAAACAGAAGCATGTATTAATTCCTGACTCCACGGTCACCAAGAAGCTCTATGAGAACACTGAGCCAGCCTGGAAGCACTTAAAGTGCTGGTTTATAATGGCACCATGCAATTCTGAAAAGATTTTACTGTATTCAGTACCATGAATACAGTACGTGACTGTGTTTCAGTGACTTCCTGTTATTGTGTGATCTGATCTCTTGGATTGCAAGAGCTTCTTACTAAAACCCTGACAAAATCACTCTTCTCACAGTAAGGGTAACGAAGACACTGCCACACTTCCTCATCCTGATAAGTTGTATTTATAAAAGGCTCAGTTGTTGTAAACCCAACTGAAATACTTAAAACACAGCCCCAGACTGCTTGCCACATGTGTCTTAAAGAGAAGCAGTAAGTAATATGTGATGCTACCTTGTGGGGCACAGGAGGGAGAAAGGATAGTGGGACTTTCCAAACGGTTTTAGCGTGGGCTTTAACGACTTCAGACATGCCAAAACTGAGTGCTCCTGCCTCTGCTGAATGAGTATCCTGGTGTGTTTTTGAGACTATCTTACTTAGTTTAGATCTTAAGAGTTAAAACGGAGATCAGCGAATGACTCATATTGACAAGACAAGCAAAACTCAACTAAATGAGAAACTTTAGCTACCTAATGAAGAAACAAATTATGCATTCATAGACTGGTGCTCACCTGTCATTAGATCAAGTAAGGAACAATTATCTAAGAACTTAATTTTATTCCTTCACAAATTTTTATAAGCCAATTAATACCTTTAAAACTATTCTAAGTTTACAAGGACATTATCAAGGAGAATATGTGACTACATAGTTCTAAACTCTTGACTGCTACTCTCAAACCTGAAAATAACATGACATTGTAGTGAGAAAAGGTTTCAAAAGTTTTAGTCAATCTCTAAAAAATCATATGGGATTGGAAACTGGTTGTCAGATGAATACTGTTCTTAAATAAAATGTCAAACTATAATGGTTATGGAGTCAGATATTTGATCTTCCCTAGCTTGAATTTAATAAAAAAATTCAAGTTTTTTATGGAAACTCAACAGATCAGCTAAGCCTAATCATCATTTTCTACTTCTTTCAAAAAGGTTTTTAATCCATAGTTTTGAGTGTGGGTGCAATTACAGTATATCTTATAGCATTATTAACTTTGCTTATTCTGAAAGTAAAATTCACACGCAAAAAATCACACAGAACTTTTGTTTCACTTACCAAGGGGAGGTCCATGTGTCATTAGTATATCAATTCCCTCAGGAATAAGGTTCCACTTGTCTAGCAAAGACTGACCTCTGGGTAGATTAAAGCCCCATCCATTAAACCATGGTGTCCTTTGGGAAAAATAATACAAACTGCATCAGTGTAAAATAAAAATCTCTTCCCCTCTCCAATTTTTTTCTGAATTAAAACAATTTCTGTGCTTCAGAGATTACTTGCAGACAGTCTTTTTGAAGAGGATGCCTCTAAAACACACTGATTCAAATACATACATGTGTTAAAGTATACATTTGAATTTAGATCAATGTCTGACGTTATTTTTGTACTTCAAGAGTATTCAGCCCTGGGGGCATTTACCTACTAGAAAAAAAGGAAAAAACGTTAAAATAAAAAAGTCTAAACCTAAAGCTTTTTATCAAAGTTTGGGGATGTTCAAACATAAGAACTCCTTCCCTATGCTAACTACCAAAACAACCAAAAAAACTTTTTGGAGGCAAAAATCGATTTCTCCCAGCACAGGGCAGCAGTAACAGTGCAACAAGATGCACGATGTGGCAGCTATAAGCACCATCTGTGCTCTGGCATTCCACTAAACTCAAACTTGCTCCTTTTAGCACTTTTAATACCGGAACACTGTCACCCAACTTGGTTTTGAACTCCTGAGCCTCCTGGAGATCTCCATCACACAATGTTTAGCCTCACAATGACTGTTAAGAGATCTTATGATTTAAAATTCATTTAGTATTTCTTAAGGAAAACTGATACCCTCAGTGTTCTCTACCACGGCGTAGAGTTGTTCTGAGACATGGTTTATCCACCAACCCAAGTGTGCAGCAATGACAAGTACACTTTCTAGGAGTACTTTTTGAACAGATAACTTTTTCAACATATAAACAGATATAATTTTGATACAGGTATACTATGATAAAGCCTTTCCTTATCAAATAAGTACACAAAGCAATTGTTCTGAAGAAATACTGGAATATTTACATTTGTTACTAATAGTCTTTTATACAGCTCTTAGTATTGTACTAATTTTAAGAGTTTTCATCCATGTGTGTGTTTCCTAAAGCTCAGGCAACAGTTTTAGACTTCGTTTTCTAGGTAGGATACTCCTGTCCTAGCCCTAGTCATATTTCTAAAAGTTCAAGCTACTCCTGAAGTCTTCTGTGTATTGCAGTTCTGAAAACAGAAAACAAAAACTGGGGGCAAAAAACAACCACAAACCAATCTTAAAAAAACCCCATATCTGTTAAAAACAGAGACCATTAGAGTCCTATGTAATTTCATTATGTAATCTGCCTCCTCTACCCGCTAAATTATTCATTTTTCCAGCCTCAAATATGCATTTAAGTGGGAATGTCCTGCTGCGATTACATCTCTAATTTTTTTTTTTTTATAATTAAAGCATTTTGTTTTCCTGAGACAATAATTTGACCAATGAGGATTATAGCCAGTTATATGGATGATCTGCATTCCTGACAATCGGCAGTATGGAAAAACAGCAGGCGCTGCTAATATAGGGGCAGGAAGGTCACTGGTGCCTTTGTAACAAATAATAGACATATCCCATGTAGTCCTGCTGAATAATACTTATACTACACACACACAGGAACTCATTCAAGCCAGCAGACTTCCTGAATGAACACTAACAAAAGATAGGAAAATTAGACGTAGTCAAACATTTTATGTGAGCCATGGGTTCCTCCTGTGCTCAGCCACGAAGCTTCACCTCTCACAGCTGCCCTACTTTGCACCCACTGAAGCACCTAAAAACCTTCCTGTGCTGTGAAGTAAGGTCGGTGCACCTCACGGGAGGCTTGTAAGCAGCTGAATTAAAACTGAAGGTTGTGTCTTGGCTTTAACTAAACCACAAGAATTTCTGCTTTTCTAGGATTGGCCTTCCTGAAACATGTATCTAAATTTCCTTTCCTATAACATTCCTAGGTTTTAACCTATCAAGATTATCGTAACCTTCAGGGCTGCAGTCAGAAGCTAAAATATCGTTTGGCTAAACATTCAGCTGCTTAAAACAAACAAACACAGAGCTTGGGTCAAACTTTTCACTGTCAATTAATGATTCTTTCCCCACTTGCATTTCTCCTGAAGATAAGACTGTAGTTATTACAACATAGTTAAACCTGAAACCTGAAACCACATCTGTGATTTCTCTGGAGCTCTTTGGAGACTACGGCCATAGAAAAACCTGGATTTGTCTGCAGGATTTTTATTTTATTTTCTTCTGAAGCACTGTGGAAAGAGGAGGAGGGGAACCTGAGCTCAGATATATTCCTCATTCACCAACCTCTGTAATTAGCTGTGACTAACAGGCGCCACATGGGAATCCACTTGCAAGAAAACTTTTGAGAAACCTTCCTCATTATGCATCATGTGCACAAAAAAAGATGGTCAAGTACTTATTTAATGTACTAAAGATTTTCATACAAAATGGAGAAATAAAAGAGAAGAGCAGGCATGACTGGAAGAACACCTGGATTACAGATTTAGGCTTCAGGCATTTCAAACATGAAACAGTGCATATTCCCTGCAAGCTGGCCAGGCAAACTGAGGGTTCCTCTTTTCGGAGGGGGTTCAGGCCTTGCCAGAAAGCCAAGCATGTGTTCAGAACACTACAAAGAAGCCAAAAGAGCTGTATGGCACGGGCTCAGGTTTAGGTGAGATCACAAGGAAGGTGACCTGATGTTTGCTGTGCTGCAGAGAAGACGAGATGGGGTTGATGTGCTGTGAATTCTGTGAGCAGACAGTGAACGGCTGGTTATCCCAGCAAACTTTAAATACCTGCAGGAAAGACAAAGCCTGCTCTGTAGGTAGGTAGCATCCTATCAAGGGGTCTCAGAAAGGGATATTTTACTCCTGTTAGTGCCTTTTTTTGCATACATAAGACTTAAATAGAGTCACTCTCAAATTCTAAATAATTTAGAAGAAAAATATGCACGAAGTTAGGTGCCTTCTGCAACGTATTTTCAAGCTGATTACTTACTTACTTACTTACTTACTTTCCTATCTAGGAAGAAATGTAGGTAATGAACTTTGGCTGCACTGTCATGGTTTAACCCCAGCTGGCAACCAAGCACCCCACAGCCCTTTGCTCATTACCTCCCATGGGGTGGGAGAGAGAATCAGAAGGGTAAAAAGCACATATACTTACTTGTGGTAAATTGCAATCAAGTGCAAATAATTAAAAAAAGCTACTTAGTCATTAGTAGCAATATTTCAGATCTGACCTAATTCCTTTTCCTATGGATCTCTAAGTAAAAGATTTCAACTAATTCCTAAAACTTCATTTTTAAGTAGAGCTGGCAAGAGCAGAAAGCTATTGGCTGTTGAATAATGCCACAAGGGAGGCATAGATGGAAAACCCACAGGGATTGGTAATGAGAGATTACAAATGATTTTGTCATTTTACGTTTGATGGACCAGAACACGTCCTCATACTCGATGGCTGGCGTGTCAGCCTGTGTGCAGGAGAACCTAATTGAGCCTCCGCTCATCAGAGCCACGCCACACTTCACAGCATCCCTCACACGCCATCAAACCGTCACAGTAATTCCCGATCCCCAGCTCACCTGACAGCTCACCCCTCTCCAGACTGCAAAGCTTCCTTATCATTTAGGGAGAGCAGCTATGCTGGCACCAGATGTGACACAGGGAATATCCTCATGAAAGGCAGACACCTGGCCCATCCTTACTCTCCTCAGTTCTTCATTTCTACACAGGAATCCCCACAGATCTCCCTCCACCTGGCATTTTGGAAGCTATATTTTCTGCAATTAAAAAAATGCTTATGCAGGAGGCTGCAAATTATCTTCACACCTTGTGCTGCAAGAGATGCAGACATTATCTGACATAATGCCAGGAAGGAGGGTATGTTACGTTTCCCAACAAGACTCATCCTCCTTTTACAGGTGCATTGGGAGAACCCCCCAATAGGACACACAAATCCATCTGCTTTTAACAGCAGAGCTGTAGCTTCAGCAGGTGATCAGATCTCCCTTCTCCCAGGTAAGCACTGTATGGCTTTATTATTTTACTAATATAGTAAAAAACCCCAAAACAAACCCAAACCAACCCACAACAAAAGCACAGCGGTGGAGCATCATTTCATGACACAAAAAATCACAACTGCTCCTCAGTGCATCCACCTCAGAAGCAACACTATCACATGAAGAAAGGAGACACAAAGCCACAGCCAACTTCATCCAGGTAACAAAAAATGTCAGCTCCTTCTGGAACTTTAACACTTTTAAAGGATGGTAACTCCTACAAGCTACTTTCATCTCTTCTCTGACTCATGAATTTAATTACCTGATCCTCCGAGTTCAACAACTCAAAAGGTAAATGTACAATGAGATCTTCTAAATTCAGATTTTCCTCTTAACTCCATCAGTAAATCCATTTATTTCAATAGTTACTTCTAAACAGGATTAGAAAAAATAAATTATCTGATAGGTCTTCAATCCCAAATATTCATTCATTTTTAAGGCTACCCAGTCTCTTAGGGAAGCTTCAATTTTATCCTTAATCCAATGAGTTAAGTGTACAGGAGGCAAAAATCTCAGTCTGTCTCCTTCCACAGGATAACAGCTGAGGGAGCGTCTAAAAGGCATGACAGTGGGAAGCATTTCCACACAACCAATAACAATAACTAAATGCTCTCTATTTTTACCAGCATTCAAACTGAACACACAGACCCGGTTTACGAGGGAGGGAGACAGTTCCAGAGGCAGAACAAAGATGGTGAGATAGGACACAGATGTGCACTCCCAGACTTGCTTAGTGCGGGACTGTCCTACAAACACATCCCCAAAGCGCCCGTTCCAGTCCTGGGCGAAAGCTGCGGCCTCGCAGTGCAGCAGCACAGACCAGACTGCCAAGCAACGAAACAGCCACAAACAGTGCCCTTTGTGCAGGGGGAAGGAGAGGCTCTCCGTGCCCTCCCTGGCCCCGACGGCACACAGGAGTTTGCCAGGCCAGCCGCGCACACGCGTCCGCTGCCACTCACCCCATGCACGGAGCCCACCGGGAATACACAAACAGGGACAAGGGCAGCGGGGAGAGCCTGTGTAATCATCGAGACAAAAGACTGAGCAGGGCAAGTGCACAATAGATTGAACAAGCACATTTCACAAGAGCTTCTGTAAAGGCTCTGAAACTTGCCTTCGGTGCCACAAAAGTACTTTTTTGGTTAAGCTCCTTTTTATAGTGGAGATTCAAATGCTTTTTCATAATGTAACAACCATCAGGAAATGGTAAAGGCTAAATTGTTTCCTAAATGTGCTCATTATATGCAGTGTTGTGACATCAGTAAGAGGCACAGCCTGGGGGCTTGAGCTGAATGTCATTCCCACTAGCACTTACCTGCTGTGTCTCAGTGTCCCACTTAGAAAGTGAGAATAATAATACAGAACCGAAAGAAGCATCACAGAGCCTGGTTCCTTGGAATTTTGCTTACCCTGCATCTTTAAACAGCTGAAGCTCTCACAAAAGTGAATTATCAGTACTGCAATTATGCTAGCCATGTTACTACATGTACCTCCTTATTACCAACCTGCAGTTAAGTCGGGAAGTCTCTAAAACATAGTTCTGCTATTTTCACAATGTTAGAAAAACCTGACACCTCAACAGCTGCTGGCTGTTTTGATTGGTTTTGTTTTGCAGTTTTTTTCTCTCTCTCTCTTCTAACTTACAGTCTATAACCTCTAAACGCTGGTTATCTAAATGACAAAGCATTTGAGAAGCAAAACCCCCCCTCTTCCACCGTGTTTGGAGGGAAAGAACCCATGCGGTGTCTTTTCCCCAGGAAGCAGTCCTTCACAATGAGAAGCTGCAGAATCACCTCCCCAGCCAGTGTGACCTGGCATACTCCTTGCACCAAGTCATTCTCAATTTCTACCTCAGACTGTACAAACTGGTCAGTGCAGGTTTTAGTTTAAACTCCTGTCAGATAGAGATTCATGCCTGGATCTGTGAGAGCTATGAAAGGAAAGAAAAATCCAGGACCTTTACTGCTGCCATACGTCATATTCCATGGATGTGCTGATCTGGACCAGATGATCACATAAAACAGGAAAAGGACAGGAACAAGTGCAGCTTTAGCGATCCATACAGCTGGAAAATGGTACATGAAAAGAATTCCTTCCTGCATCTTTCCTGTCTCAGTGTCTGCACATCTCTGCCCCTGCTGCCTCCAGGCTGCCCCAGCTGTTATTGACAGGTAACTGAGGTCTGGTTCCCAAATCTAAAGCCTGCTACCACTGTGGATACCTTTCACTTATTTCTCTTCTCTGATAGTCCACACCAGCCACTGACATCTTCTACTCTGTGTCTCGAATGGTTAGTGATCCTTTTTGGCAGAGGATTGTCCATTGTCTCATGTTTTGTGTTAACAATACCAGAACACCACAGAGAGTATTTAGGAAAATTCATCTGTGGGGAAGATGTGTTTTAATAAAAAGAAAACCAAAAGAAATTGAGTAAAGAAACACATAAAAATCCACCAGGGTTTAAGAAACTTGAGAGCAAAGGAGCAGACAAGCAGGAGATTGAAACACCAGTAATGTTGCAGAGGATCATAAGACACTGAGGACAGCAGGACACAGAGCACAGGGCTCCCAGAGGACAGTGGCAAAGAACACAGAGAAGCAGAGGAGGGGACAGCACAAGGAAGCCAGTGAATACTGGAAAGGAGAGGAAGGGAGTAGATGAATTTCTCAAATTTATGATCCAGACAACCTTCGCTTAAGTATCTGAATTGCTCATCAAAGAGGAAATTTCCTCCAAACCTTCTGAGGCTTTCCAATCCCTAACTGTATTGCAATTATTTTATTTAGGGCTTTACTTAATGAGATCTGGGAGATATTTTAATATCCCAAAAATATGAAAATAATTCAAACTTGACTCAAGGGCTAATTTCATTCTACTTTTAAAAAGAACAGAATTACAAAGGCCTACTAATAGAAGCAGGTATGAGATCTTACATATTTCTGTGCTGCGTATACTTGGAGATGGCTTGAAGGGTAGACCTGGTTTAAGTTAGGACCAGCCTCAAATGGATCCATAAATTAAGTAAACTGTGTTTCCCCACATGGCAGTGGTGTTGCACTGTGGCAGCAGCTCAGACCTATGGAGTACCATCCTGGACTGACTTGTAGAACTGCTTCTCATTCTGGAGTGAGCATGTTTACCCCTTCATTCCCATACTGCATCCATGTGCAGGGTACATGCGCCCTTGAAGCGTCAAAGGACGCTGCAGTACTGAAAAGAACTTAAATGACTCAAGTTCTTATGGTAAAATGTTGTGGTCTTCGTAAAAACACAGAGAATCTTAAAATATCTGTCTAAAGGAAGGAGCTCTCTGGTCCTGAAGCTCACCACAACATAAATCAAATGTCTGTTCCAAGGGACATGCCAGGGGAAAGAGGAAACAAAAGAAAAAAAGAGCAGCTGTCTGAAATATCAATTCAATTTTGCTCAACAACTCTGCATGTTAAAGAATGATGCTTGGATGCTTCATTTCTTATAGTAAGCATGATCATAACATGCTAGTTGTACCACATCTTAAATCAATTTTCTACATTCCTCTTGTTATCTGTGCAGGAAATGTAAATTGACAAAGCTTCCACCCCAGGTCAGTCTGGGAGAGGCTTTTACTAGCTTCTGTGATGACAACACACATTAAAGCAGAGCAAAAAAAAAAAAGAAGTAGAGACCTCTCCCCCAACATACACTTAATAGTGCATATTTTCAATCCACTGGGGTAGTCTGTGTGTTTGACATGTAAAAAAGCAAAATCTGAACAGGTCTAATTATATCCAGTAGTTTCTGTTGAATATTTCATGTATTTGTAAAAGCAGCATTTGGAAAATATTAACAGAAACATGTCTGCCTTTAAAACAAATAAGCTACATTTCAGTGAATTATGAAAGAAATGTTGCCAGATATAAGTTAGTATAACAAAAAACCACTCCAAAGTAGTTATGTCAACCTGCCCTATTAGTGAAATTGGTTCTTGCTCCTAAGAAACAGCCTCTAGATATTTAATTATTTGGAATGCTCCTTAAAACAGAATTCTTTAGCACTGATAAAGTCTTTGTAGTTCCTCCAAAAGGCTATGAGGGTCAGCAGATGTGATAGCTTGTTCATTAATTAATGCCACAGACCAGAGGAATTCCAGATACATAATTTTATGTAGTGTTTCAGCACCCTTATATATGTTTATATATCTGCAGCCTGTACTGCTCCTAATATACGTAACATTTAATGACACCTACAGAAAAGGTGTGTCTTCTCCCTGGGGGTGAATTTTGGCCAGGGACTCCCTAAGAGCCACCAAACAAATGTGCCAGTTCATTGGTGCTCAGAGGGGCCACCACCCCCCATGCACCCATCATCAGTGACACAATATCCTGATCACACAAGGATCATCAAAGTCCAGCCCCTGGCCCTGTGCAGGACACCCCAAGAATACCATTGTGTCTGAGAGCATTGTCCAAATGCATTCTGAACTCTGCCAGGCTTGGTGCTGTGACCACTGCCCTGGGGAGCCTGTTCCAGTGCCCAACCTCCCTCTGGGTGAAGAACCTTTTCCTGCTATCCAACCTAAACCTCCCCTGACATAATTTCAGGTCATTTCCTCGGGTCCTGTCATTGGCTACCAGAGAGCAGAGATCAGTGTCTGTCCCTCCTCTTCCCCTCATGAGGATGCTGTAGACCACAATGAGGTCTCCTCTCAGTCTCCTCTTCTCCAGGCTGAACAGACCAAGTGCCCTCAGCCGCTCCTCACACGGCTTCCCCTCAAGGCCCTTCACAACCCTTGGACACTCTCTAATAATTTGATATCTTTCTTATATTGTGGCACCCAAAACTGCACACAGGACTCGAGGCGAGGCTGCCCCAGCTCAGAGCAGAGTGGGACAATCCCCTCCCTTGCCCAGCAGGTAATGCTGTGCCTGATGCACCCCAGGACAGGGCTGTCCCTCCTGGCTGCCAGGGCACTGCCGACTCATATCCAACTTGCCATGGACCAGGACCCCCAGGTCCCTTTCCACGGCACTGCTCTCCAGCCTCTCATTCCCCAGTCCCTACACACAAACAGGGCTGCTCCACCTCAGGTGCAGAATCCAGCACTTGCCCTTGTTGAACTTCGTACAGTTGGTTCGTGCACCAGCTCCAGCTCTTGCGAGCCCTATCTGTTTGAATCCTGACTGAAAAATCAGGGAGAAACCCTAGGTGATGTCACTATTTCCACAGGCCACGGCACAAACCCCAGCCTCAGATAATGGAGTAAAAGCAGTAGCGGGGCTACCTGAAAAGAAGTCACTTTTCTCACTCTGCTGTCCTCTAAAGATAATCCTCTGAAAATAAGAGACTTGCAGTTTTATGCTCAAGGAATACCTACTAAATACCACCTCTGCTTAGAGCCACCTTAAGAATGCCACTCATCACCAGAACCCAAGCTCTCACAGTAAAACTATGGTTAGTACACACCTAAAAACATTCTGAGTTACAAAGTCTCTCAAAGAGTGCACTTCAATAAGAGACAAATTTTGCTCTTGTTCTTGCATTGCTTTAGAGCTTTCCATATAACACACTATGTGCTATGTATGGTATGCTCTACCACATGACATCAAGAAGAAAAGGGTTTGAGTCTTTGTGCCTTTATGTTCTGGATGTCTTAGTTGCCCATGCTCGTCCCGTTCTAGTTTCCAGAGTTATCAAACCAGTTTGTTGTTTCTGAAAAATAAATAAACCAAAACCAACCCAAAGGAACACACTAAGAACAAACCTACATCACAATCACAGGAAGTTGAAGGCTTTAAAAAACTCTTTCTAGTGCTTTACAAGTAATAAATAATTTAGGCTCAGAACAGTCTAGACAGAGAACTGTTTATAGGGGTACTGTGAAGAGCTAGGTTGGCTAACCCAAGAATAAATTTGCAAGAATATATGCTTAAGTAACTTGCATAAAATGAATCAGATGGTAGACACAGAATTCTGCCCTTCATGATTTTCACTATTAGTCTTTACCAATAAGTCAATTATTCTTAACTACTCCAATGACTTAAAATAAGACACTGAGATTGCTTATTGCCAGATAGTGCTGTTTATCTATAAATACTGTCACTATTTTTATTTATGTTTTGCTCAAAATGCTGGCTAGCATTTTTCAATAAGAAATTGAAACTTTCCAGAATGCCTGGTAGGAAAACCAAAGAAGGCTCACATGTATTAAGTCTTCCAGACACACACAGCCCACAATATTTAATTGTAGGAACTTGTAACATAATCTTCTGAATATTTACAGAAAAGAATGGGAAGAGTTAGTTATAATTAGGTCACAGGATACTCCCAGCATTTCTTGTTTGTCTGAAGTCTGTGCTACCTTCCGTTCCAGCTTATTCTTGAAGCTGGATGTAAAGTCGCTTACTCTCACTAACCAGATGAAAACTGAGTTTCCAGTGTCACAATACATGCTTAGTTGGCTTATAGGTACGGTATAAAATATCATGGCTGGATCTTAAGCTGTAATACTGGTTTACTGTTTCATTACAAGTGTTAGGAAGCATAATTTATTTAAAAGCTATGCATATTTGGTTCCTTCTCTTCATTTATTAGAGCCCTTGCTTCATGGAGAAATTTAACATCTGGCATTCGAAATCTCACCTTTGCTGAAAACCATGATCCAACTTTGGAGCCTGCAGGAAGGGAAAGTTACCGGCTCCTGTCCAGTCTTAATCAAAAAACACTGCTACCTTATTTGCCAAATTCTGTCTACCAAGAAACTTTTTCTGTAAAGTCATCTGGGGAAAGGGATGATCATGGATCTCAAAATGTGTATCACACCTCCTTCTCAGCTCAGGAAGGCTCAGGAGACTTGAATTCAAGCAAAGTTTACAAGCAGAAAATTCTATACCTGATGTATACCTGATGCACACAACATGTGACTTGTGTGTGTGAAAATATATATATATAGAGAGTATAAAAACACATTAATTCCCTGCTGCTCTGCTTGTATCAGGGAAACTGAAAACCAACTACCAGAAATGGCACAATGCACTCCCAAACCAATGAGAACTCCAAGTGCTGCAGCACTCAAGCATGGCCACAGTAATGTGAGCGAACATTTTCAGGTTATTACCTGGAGGAGCTGTCTTATGTATGAGCCAATTCAGCAAATCAATTAAAGTAATGCAGTTACTTGATCAACAGATGAACACAAAGGGAAAAAAATGACAGAACAGATTGAGGGAAAAACATAAGGGGCATGAAAAAAGAAGCAGCTGAAGAGACTGGAGAGAGCATTCAGCATCACAGAGGTAAACAGAGCATTATTTTAATTGAAAAGGATCTGTTTAAGCAATGGGTCACTCGTTTTTGTTGCCTTCAAGATTAAACAAGGAACTCTGATTACAACTGGGTCATTTACACAATACTTCATTTTAAGCTCCCCCACCTTCATGTTGTCCTTTCAATGAGGTTTGTGGGAGATGCAGATTGCCCCAGACTGAAGGAGAATTAATTTGACTCTTCTGGTGAAAAATCTAATAGTAATAGAATAATATTTCTAATAATAGAATGATTAGAAACCAACGTATCAGAACTTCTGCATCTGTGTCAGTTACATCACTTGATCAACAAAATATCATTTATGCTTGTCCCAGTTCTCGCCTTGAGGGAGAGAGGATTTGACCCCCACATTTCTCTGGGGCCACATTCAACACCTAATTCCTCTCAAGAGATTGTTAACGGAACACAATTAAGTGGAAGCAAACAGCAGAACAACGATGTAGGGAAGATGTCTTTCTCAGTGACCATCAGTCAAAATTGCAGATTTTATGAAAAGCCCAAGTTGCCTCCTAGTGGATTGCAATATAGTTCAAAAGGCTGATGAAACTGCTCTTCCTGCAACCACAAAGCAGCAGCTCCAGTCTGAGGCACCATGCAGCAGGCAACAACTGCTGTTTCTGGTGCTACAAACCATAGAATCATAGAATGGTTTGGGTTGGAAGGGACCTTAAAATCCACCTAGTTCCAACTCTCTGCCATGGTCAGGGACACCTTCCACAGGACCAGGTTGCTCAGAGCCCCATCCAGCCTGGCCTTGAACACTTCCAGGGATGGGGCAGCCACAGCTTCTCTGGGCAACCTGTGCCAGGGCCTCACCACCCTCACAGTAAAGAATTTCTTCCCTGTGTCGAATTCCAACCTACTCTCTGTCGTTTGAAGCCACTCCCCCTTGTCCTGTCACTACATGCCCTTGCAAAAGTCCCTCTCCAGCTCTCTTGTGGCCATGTTAGGCACTGGAAAGCTGGAAGGTCACCCTGGAGCCTTCTCTTCTCCAGGGTGAACAGCCTCAACTCTCTCAGCCTGCCTCTATAGTAGTTTCACAATTACATATTCACCCCTTGGGATATTATAAACTCATATTTTTTAAAAAAGATGCATTCAAAGAAAAGTTGTGAGCTCGTATTACAAGTTCTCAGCTGAAGTAAATTTTTTACTGATGAGTTACCAGCCTATGAACTGGTGGTTTATAATAGAAAGGCAGACTGACATTTAAATAGAGTGGCACTAGAATAATGGCTTTACATTAGTATTTTATGGGAGGCTGAATAACCACAGAGTTAACATACTGTATTTTCTGGCAATAAAAAATCCTTTGAAAACAAAAGGTCATTTTATTTGATAACGTAAATGAATTAGATTTGTACTGTATGGCCAAGAGAGTAAAGGAAAGATTAATTCTTAGAGAAGAAGTCAATATATCAGGATGGCTAGGATTGGTTTGGTTTTAATTCTTTAAGCATGCTGTAAAGCCTGTGGTTCATAACCCACAGCCATATATTGCTGTACACTGGAGGTTTTAATACAGGCCCTGGACTTCAGTCTGATCTGATAAAAATCTGAAACTTGCAGTAGGCCATTATGTGGGCAAACTATTCATTTTATATTCACCTCCTTGTCGTGTCAGTGCAGAGGTCATCTAAAGAGGGGGCCTAATTAATCAAACTGTCAGAGCCGATGAGGAGGAGCATGTTAATGGGACTTTTATTTCACCCAGGAAAGCAGTGGTCTGACAGGAACCAGAAAATATGGCCTTGATGTTGCTGTTTATTAGCAATGCTGAGATCAGTAGTAATAGGTGCCAAGCAGCCTATGTTTGATAAAGCACTGGATGTCAAGAACCTGCACCAACCAGAAATTAGACTGACAAGAGGCAGGAGCCACCACATACTGATGACAGCTACTGAGCACAGGTAGGGGTTGGGCATGAACACAGAACCCGAGCCTGCACAGGACACGTTCTCATTTCTTCAAAAGTAAATTTTAAAAAAATCCCCAAACCCAACAACCCCTTGCTCTCAAATGCCAAAACCCACCAGCTATTTTCCTGCACTTGGAGGTGAGGCTTTGCAATATTTAACTCCTGTCTGGCTTGCCTACTAGGCAAGCACAGTGGCACAGAAAAAACCCTAAATTTGGTACAAGAGTGCTGAACTTAAAGGATTGCCTTGATGGGAGGCCATGGTGGTGCAAGGCCAGCACACCGCTGATACCCTCTGAGAGACATCTCTGATACCCTCTGAGAGTTGTCAGGATTGTAAATGGTCCAAGAGCAGCAAAAGAGCTCACACTGATCTGAGCCAGATCCATGCAGGATGCACCAGATGAAGGAAGCACAGCACCTCTTGCCTGTGCCAGATCGGGCACTCAATGAGTTCAACCCTGGCCCCACAAAGCACAGTGATAATGCTAAAACAAACACAGCGAGGATTTAATTTCTTGCCCAAAGCCTTTCTCCAAAATTGATGTTCTTAACACAAATTGTATGTCCAGAGTAAAGAAGAAAACAAGGATATCTGAAAGGGAGTGAGTGGGAGATATAAGAGATGCTCAGTTTTTGAAGGGCACTGGACTCATTTTAGCAGCAGCCAAGGCATTTGCTGTGTGGGTGATATATGTAAAATTTAAAATTAATTATTTTAGTAATGCACCCCTACATGATTTCTCAGTCTGCAACGTATTTTATACTTCAGGCCATGGTAGGCTTTATAATTAACTACTTTCTGAAGCCATTTTAATTATTTTTTTCCCCCCAACACCATTATTTCCAAATGAATGGAGAGCTAACATTAAATAGCCTTCTAAATAGAGAGCTGCAGGAATCTACTCTTGTAGGATAAAGCACTTAGAATTACAGCCCTACCAATGCCCCCAAAAAGGTTTAAGCAGCAGAAAGGAAATACGTTGCCAAAGGGAAACCTCAGACACTAACACGGCATGCAAGTCCCCAACTGAGTCAAAATTTTTCTTGGTGGAAAAGGAAAGCTATTGTGGTTTTGGCTGCTGCCATGGATCGAAATATCCTCATCCTG
The DNA here is from genome assembly GCA_013397775.1 of Eulacestoma nigropectus. NCBI lineage: Eukaryota > Metazoa > Chordata > Aves > Passeriformes > Eulacestoma > Eulacestoma nigropectus. Next base: position 86,107 of record VZTE01005375.1, on the reverse strand, counting down.
AATTATCTTTTTCTTTTCTCCATTGTCTGAGTCTTCCTCTTAAAGCCAGCAGTACTAGAATTGGAATTAAATGATTCAGAACCAAGTTCTGTGCCTCTGACTGGGGTGACTCAGCCTCCCGGGCTGCTGTGCTCCATCCCAGAGCTCTCAGCAGGCTGTGGGAAAGGCAGGAGCCCGGGGTGGCCCTGGCTTCTCCACTGGGAACAGCTGTCCCTTCCAAGTGGACAAACACAATTCCATCTACAGAGGCTACAGAGAGACGCTGGCAGAAAGGTACTGTTCCTTGTTAGCAAAGTAACTTAGAAAACCTCCTGCTTCTCTCCTGAGCCTCCCCTGTTCCTCCCTGCCACAGGCACTGCTCTCTTCTGGTGGTACTGATGAGCCTGCGATGAGATCACTGGCAACACCCTTGTCTACAGAAACTGGAAGATCTTTTTGGTTATTTGGTTTTACGGGGTTCAAATCTCCAAGCAGCCCAAATATGGGACTGGAGAATGATAGCACTGGGCTCAGGACAGGAACTGCTTCTCTGACAGCAAAACTCACAGCTTTACCATCAAACTACAGCTTTAAATAGAACAATGCACTCCTGCTGTAAAAGAAATACAAGAAGAATAAAGACACACTTCCCATCCTAATCTTCTGCTGTTGACAATGCCCTTTTGAAAGGTTAAAATTATATTTTCCCTTACACTTTTATACTTCTTAATTTAAACATAAGGCACACTCCCTATACTTCACAGAAAATACATTAGATTGAAAATATATGCAGAAAGCTAAAATGTAGTTAAAATAACTACCTTTTACAGCTTTAGATGGCTGCTTTCACAGCTACAAGAAAAATAAATGTTGATGCATAAAATCTTAATGGTTATGAGCTGCATTTTTATATTTCTCTGTGGCAGTGGTGTTAAAAACATTAAAGTCAGTTCACTATTAGCAAATGGAATAGTACAAAAATTTGGGACTATGTTGAGTATCTTTTAAAACAGTACTGAAGAGGGTTTTCTGTTGTTGACAGTGTATTACTTAGCCATCACCACGGTATTCTGTTAGTGTTAGGATTTTATTACCTATATTGTACTATTAGCTTGTTGGAGGAGAGGTCTGAATTTTTGTAATGTCACACCTTCATTTACAAACATTGTGCAGTCAAAGTATGACCATGAATCTCCTGCTTCAAAGGCTTTTGCAAGAGTGTATTCCAAAAATGCCTGCCTAACTTCCTGGAGATACTGCTCTTATTTTGAAACAAAAGAAAACCTGCACGTTAATCCCAATGACATTGCTACAGGAACCTTATTTACAGTATGATTAAAAAATGGTCCTTTCTTACAGCCTCATTAAATCTAAGCCTCATTTAACTACTAGGACATTTTTACAATGGGTTTACTGACATACCATGATAAATGTCTGTATAACATCCTTCAACAATAGCCCCGACTACAGCCATAACCACAATGTGTATAAACACTGCATCAGCTCTAACAATGCGCTGTCCTGAATAGTAGGAAGTGAAGTAACACTAAACACATTTTTACTAAGCTCCACGTCTCCAAACCTGTGTTTTGCTTTAGGTTTTTTCATTGGTTTCTCTTTTGTTTTGGGGGGCTGCTTTGTTTTGCCTTCTCAGTGAGAAAAGAAACGTTCTCTTTAAAATTATGAGAATTAAGATGTTAAAACTTTTAAAATATTACAGGACCCTTTGAAATTCTGACCTAGGCAGAAAGGTTTCCTGAAATTTGATTCTTTAGAGATAAAAGGGTTGGCAGCCGGATGAAAGCAGCCCTACCCTTTTTTTCCATGTCAGAGAAATGAATGGAACAGCTTATGAATACATGTAACTCACCCATTCAGGAGGCACGCTGGTGCCTATTTGTCCTGAAATATCAGTGTTAGGTTACTGTGCAAAGCAACAGCACTGGGAGCCGGCACAGACTCCGTCCATGAGAACAATGAGGGCCACAATAAGGTTTTTGGAGATTTAACAAACTTTTCAAACTTCAAGGCAAGGCAAGGAATTAAAAGACACTTCTGTGGGAATCATGCTATCAAAACACCTCTGTAAATGGTTATCCACTGTAACTTACTCCTGCAAGGCACAGAGATCAGGAGTACCAGAATTGTACAACAAACTAAAACTGAACAGGCTCAAACGCTTTCCTGTTCATGGCTGGCCTCTGATTTAATTTCACATCAAATGATATCGCAAAGCTGGACATGGTAAACCTACAGTATTTTCACTGGAGACTAGGGTCTGACATTCTGTCTAAATGAAATTTCCCAGTTGTCCCAAACACTTTTTATCTTATTTCCATGCTAGCAGTTTGAAATGTCACTATGCATTGCCGCAATGACAGATGAGCAAAGGCACAAGAAAGCAACGGAGCTGCTTTCTCCAATGAACCATGCCAGGCAAATGTGAAAATTCACTTTTGCCCCTGGCTCCTGGCCTACTCCCAGATATTGATGGTAACAGGGGGAAGCTCTGTAATGTGACTTCACGCAGGTTGAAATACAGTGCATGAGTTAAGAAAACTTTGTATGTATGTCTATACATACTCACATTATTAAAAACATCACTAAGGGTCAAATCTTGCAAATATTTTTTACTTTATTACTACTTCATCACACACTGACAGCAACAAACACCCTGGGATACAGAAGATTAAGTCATTTGGCCATAATACATATTTTATGTGGATTAATAGACTGAGGCTTAGATGGTAGTGGTAAAAAAATAAACATCCTTCAGAAAACATTTTTGTAAGAGATGATGCCTCATGCTCACAGGGATTTCAGAACCTACAGACATCCCTTCAGTGACAGTGGGGAGGAGACCACAGTAACATTTCTCACTGCCGTAACTTACATATTTCTATCAACTACAGTGAATTGTACTAAGGACAACTTCAAGACCAAACTGTGACCTAGGGTTTCTCTTTGCTAAATCCCTTTTTCCTGCTGCAGTGAAATAATATTCTTCTGCCTCTAAAAGGCAACTCCTTTATATAGGCTCGCTCATGTCATAGACCTGACAACCAGCAGAAGAAAACTAGATGGGGTTATATTACCAATTAACACCTGGATATTGCTCACTCTCTCCCATTTGAGTCAGTGCTCACTCTAACACTCCTGTTTGCCTCACCTCCGTGAGACAGGCAGAGCTGCCACTCCCTGCAGTGACTCCTTCTGTGTGCTGCTAAAACGGAGCAGGGAGCATTTGTATGCAGGAACTTCCACCCAGGAACACCCCACGCTGGGATAAGGGTGTGTGAAATGCTGCTCTCACTGAAGTCAGTGCTCGAAATTTCACCCATGATTTATTTTTCAATAAGTCATCTCTTGCTGTCCTGCTCTTTGATATTGCTTTGCTTCTGAGAGCAGAGAAGATATGAAAAGGTGCATTTCTATTAGCAACATCCACTTTAAAACTTCACATGCCACCCTTTTTATAAGGCCCTGCTGCCTTCCGTTCTCTAATACAAGCTGTTAGTCAGCCTTCTCCTGCCTTTATCATCTGAAGAAATCATTTTGACTAGCACAATAAAACCCAGAGGTCACCATGATCTCTTTTTGAAGAATCAGGAAACAAACTTTTTAGTAGAAGGTAGGGTAAAAATCAAGTTCTGCACCATATTTTGACTACATTCCCTGGAAGAAGTTAATCTATACAACTCCTTTCTTTAGAAGCACAAAACCAAGGCCTCAGAGGGCCAGAATTTTCCATGACTCAGATGACACAAATGAGTTATACCATATTTTGGAGATATATTTTCAGAGCATAGTGGGATCCATCTGAAACCTTCCTCTTCCAGGGTGCAGGAGATTACACCTGCCCCCAGGACACCCATAGCCAGAGCCATTTCCTTAGCTTACCATTCCCTTCCTACAGCTGAGAGAAAAAAGGGCGAAGTAAGACTGCTGAGATGGTAACTTCAGTTTAATACAATACTCCAGTGATTAAAAAAACTTCCTCAGAAAGTTCTAATCCAGGAGGTATGAATGAAGTACTCTTTAAAAACCAAACATAAAACTAGAGGAACAGCCTCAACATCTATATACAAGGCCAGTGCCTCTGTGCATGCGTGCAGAAACACACATATATGCAACACAGTCCACATATTTTTTCATATCTACCTATACACATATATAGACAAGAGGCTACATTACATGCTGTGCCATTGCAACCAAGCGATGAAATCAGCATGATGATTTGGCATGTTGAAGTAGTTTGACACACTTGCAGATCAAAATATACAAGCCCTATCAAACTTCGTTCATCAAATTGTTAGAGCAGCTCAACTTCTGCCTGCAAATAAGAATTTATAAAAGGGAGAGTAGTATTTACTGTCCTCTCTCTGCCTAGTTGCTAATTGCAACTTGTATTTGGCCAGATGAATTAGCAAAGTGTTTAAAATACAAGCGATGGCTGGCCATCATCAGGAATGAGTTTTCCACCGTGTTCAACACTTTGCAGTGCTTAAACCACTGTCACGATACCCTCGCGGAGGTAGCTTTATTTCTTACAACGCATCAGGAGCAAATATGACCTGTTTTCATTAGCTACAGTGCATGTAAGTCGATTAATACTGGAGATAAATTCAGCTGTTCAGAAGTCAAATGTTTGGTACAAGGCTCTGTTATGGGCAATGGAGAGAGACAAGCCCTTTTGCAAAAGGGTATAATTGGTTCACAGGCTGATGTGTAAAACAGCTGAGATGGATTGCAGGTGCTGCTTTCAGTCTCTTTCAATGAAAATAGGGAGCTGAGGAACTCTTGCTTAGTTTCACCTTGTAACCTCTAAACAAACAAACAAACAAAAAATCAAGCCTCCAACGCCCAAACCAAAAATTTACTGTACCTTAAGGGACATCATACATTACATAAAATAAAGCTTCTGTAAAAATGTGGTGAGATAGGTGTTTGTTCACATGAGCATGCACGTATATATACAGCACATAAAATCTGACACCTAAAAAAATATGTGTACCAACTTCTGGCAATATTGAAAACCCTTCAGCATGTTTCTTGTATGCAATGCTTATAAGAAGGCAACTGTGATACTGCTTTTAAGCTATTTTAGTAAGGGCCCTTGACAAGCTTCACATAAAATATTCAGCATTGATGCTTTCAAGTCCACACAATTTAACTTAAAAAGCTCTCTTCTTCAACCCACATTACAAATAGATTTAATATAAAGGTGGTGTGTGGATTAGATGTTTCCCTTACCCTTCCCATCTGCCTTCCCCCCAAGCGTGATTGTATTGGGCTGCATCACAAACACAAGCAAAAACTGAAAAACAATTTCTTTTTAGAATTAAAATTATTTATTGAAAGTTTTGATAGTTTTTAAGACATTCAGAGGAATTTCACATACTGTTTCAAACGGTTATGTTTCTATCTCCAACAAGTAACTGTATGGCTGAAAAGCAGTCAGAATTAAAAGGGTCCTCTATTAATTTAGTCCTCTAGTATGAAACTTTATTGCCCATGCCTTTATTGAGAAAAATTTGTCTTCTAAACTAGCTTTTGAATTACATCCTGACTTTACAGAACTGAGGAGCAAATGCTACTGGTTTCAAAGGGAGTTGACTTTCATCCCTAATCTTTTATTTTTCATCTGCATGATGAACCGATAACCTGCTCAACGTAAGGAAGTTCTTAAAATAATACACTGAAATACTGAAAAACACCTCTACTGTGGAAAACACAGCATTCACACGACTTTTCAGACTATAGCTACAATGAAGGACCCTTTGCAGGCATAAAGAAAAAACCTTTTTCAAATTCTTACAGGCCTGGAGACTCCAATATATTTCTCTAAGCTATTTAGATGCCCAAGCTGGCATCAAGACGGAGACATGGTTGAGCCTGCATGCTGTATTTCATAATGTAAATCTGCAGTCCTGAGTCAGGCAGAATTCCAAGTACAGTATTTAAATTTTTCTCATCTGTTGTCTAAGAACTTCAGGATCAAACACACGATTTAAAGCCTACTGAGATCAGTGGGAAAATCCTATTGGCTTCAATGAGCTTTGGATGAGACTCAGAGGACCACAGTCAGAAAGTTATCTAGGGCTGGAAAATGCATCTAGTGAATTCTTGGCCAATTTTGTAGCTCAGCACCAAAACTTCTGGCCATCTTAGTTTTTATCTCAACTTTTCTACATTTCAATCCCAAACTTTACTAATCAGACATTTTCTTTATCCAAAAATCTAGTGTCTCTTTTTTGCTCTCCTTCCCCCCTCTTCTCTATTTGTTACTTTTGGGAATTTTATCCTTGACAATAGAACTTACGATAAAATAGAGACCAATAACACTTTTCACTTCTTCTAGTGTTATGCAAAGATATTTTAACTGCTGTTGAACTCAAGCTATAGGAAATGGTGATTTCAAAGTGAACTTGGTACGGTCACTGAAATATTTCCTATAAATATTTTATATGGTAATTCTATTCTTCTCAACGAGAAAATGACTTAATTATCAAGGGCTTCTGCTCATACTATTCATGGGAGCAGATATACTTTTTAACATATTTAAAGGTACTAAATTATGAAAAGCAGTTCACATAGGGTAATTATTTGATAGTTCATTATGATGAACAGTACATTTATTTATAATAAGTGCCATGTTTTAGAGCATGATACCAAAATCAGACAATACTTCATAGCCAGAAAGGTCTCCTTTGGCACTACCAGAGTGAAAATCACTGCAGCCTGTTAGTGGAGTCCCGTTCAGATCCAGACACACTTCTCTTTGCAGTATCAATATAGCACAACTACTGCAATCAATTCCCTTGCCCAGAGCCTCCTGGGTCAGTGTGCTGTCTTACAAGAGCTACGCATGCTGTGCACGTGGGTAAATACACTTTGCCATTCTCCGTGTTTTATAATCTACCATTTAACCTTTAAGCATGTGTTTACCGAAACCTCCACAAGCACAATGGCTTTCTTTAGCTGGAGAACACCAGGCACACAAGGCAGGGTTTATACAGTAACTTCTGCTTCACTGCAAAATATATCAAAACAGAGTCCCTGTTTATCTTGGGGGGGAACAGCCTTCCTCTGTCTTCTCATCCCAGATCTGACAGTCATTTACAGAGACTGAGATTTCATCTCCCACTGAAATGAGGAGAGGTCTGCCCAACGATTTAAAGTGGATCAAGATTTAATTGAGGTGAATATTGGCAAGACATTTACTGCAGAGTTATTGCAAAACACATTTCATTAATGACAATGATACTAAAACATTGGAAATCCATAAAGGTGGAAACAGAAAGACTAGACAAAATGGTCACTGAAGTCAATGGAAGGATGGAAATAAGCTCTGTACCCCACTTTGCTTACAAAGCAACACCTTCTTTAGAGCTAGTAAAATTTTACACTAAGGATTAGTGGCATGTTACCTATCATTTACATAAAAACCCCATAGAATAAATGTAAAAGAGTAGATATGGATGGTGAAAACACAGCAAGGGAGTGGAAAGAGACCCAAGATCATGTTTCCACAAACACACAATTACTGACACTCATTCAGGGGAGCTGCTTGTAACAAGCGAAATTTTTCACACCACAATTTGCAGGATGGACTCATCTGCTACTTTCAGCAACCTCATCGCACATTTCAGAAACCAAGCGTAGAAACCACAGGGTACAAACTTTCCTTTGAGTTTTAACATCTGCACAGCTCCTGAAATGCAGCGTGTCTGGCTGGGAGCCACGGAGCAGCAGCACAACACGGATCTTGTGCTCAGAGCCCGGAGAGCTCCCTGTGCTGCTCTGCTACCTTGAAGGCAGCTGTTCTAAGGAATCACCACGTTAATGAAAAAATCTAGTTGCTGGGGCAGAATATCAAAATGAGCAGTTTCTGTTCCTTCACAAAGTTTGCCCTTTCTTGTCAGCTTTTGCTGAAGTAAAAATGAATTCACTTGAAATATAACCATGAGAGTGAGGTGAGAAGAAATTGCAATATTATTAGGACCAAATTGAAAGCTGTGATATGAAAGTCACAACCCCCTCCACCCCCACTATTTATTCCAACTAGAATAACATCTTTGCTCACGCCGATATTCACCTTCTTGTCACTTGAAGAGAAAAAAAAGTCAGACCAACTTTTAAATTAACTTACATACCACACCTCCAGAAATGATTAATACTTCTTGAAAGGATAGTTAACGACAGCAACAAAAGAAAAACCTAGATTACTGTAAATGGGCAGAATTTCTTCTTGAACTAACCTCCGAGAGAAAGATTTAATTGCCCATGTTGTAAGGTCAGCTACTACAAAATTCTGATTATCTAAGATTTTCAATGCACAATTCAGCATGATACTTCTGTATGAAAGGCCAGTGCCTGTGACAGAATCACAGAATTAACTAGGTTGGAAAAGACCACTGAGCTCATTGAGTCCAAGCTATGACCAAACACCACCTTGTCAACCAGACCATGGCACTGAGTGCCACATCCAGCCTTTTCTCCAACACCTCCAGGGATAGTGACTCTCTCCAGGCAGCCCATTCCAGTGCCAAATCACCCTTTCAGTGAAGAAATTCTTCCTAATACCCAGCCTTAACATCCTCTGGTGCAGCTTAAGGTAGGCTGAAAAACACAGGGACCTTCCATTACAGAAATAAAAGAGGCAAACAAGGAAATCTGTGAGAAATCCCTCGGGAAGACTGAACTACAGTGCCTGCTTGCTATCAGCCCCCATGGACTTAATTCATCAGCACCAGCACCATCCATGTCCAGGAGCTCCCTCTGACTGCCAAGAGCACTGCATCTTTCCAGAAGTTGCCCCTGGACACAAGTCCATGGTGTTGATCTCTGTTTGCATTAGTTGTGTTCTAGAAAGCATCACAGAGCTCCAGAAGCAGAGGAAAACTAAAGTTTAGCTTACTGTGTATGCAGGGTTTGTTTGCAGTGAGTAGGACGGCTCATTATTATTTGTTGCTGGTTTTCACTATTCATGATGGAAGCCTCTACTCTTTTATTGCTTGCAAAAGGCATTCAGTCTCCAAAAATATTTTAGACTTTACTGATAGGTTGCTTTCTTGCACAAATTATTTTAAATAAGTTTCCATGGAAAAGGACATTTTGGAATACACAATTAGAATAATTAACAATTAAAATGAAAAAATAAGGTGGAGCGCCATTCAAAATCTTCAGCACGTTGTTGGTGCAACCGTTTCACGTTGTGTAGCTAAACATAAACCCAAGTGTCACAAGCAGCTGCCACCCCTAGTACAACAGGGGGATAAAAGACTCTACAGTAAGCAGAAGAGTAGCTTGACATGTGGCTTCTCTTCCTGGACTTGCAGCAGAAATTAAGATTCAAAAAACAAATGGTGGTAGCAAGACAAACTTACATTGCTGATTTAATTAACGTGGATTTTTATTTTGAGTTTTTACAAACCAAATTCTAGTTTGTATAAAGTACATTAGTACTGTTCTGGACAGTTAATTATTTTTAACATTTACCCTAAAGATGTAACTACCCACATGAAGTCTACACTTACAATAATATAAAAAAAAAAATTAATATAAAAAAATAAGCAATATTTACTTGTTCCTGAAGTTAAAATCAAGCCATTTAACCTGAAGAAGTCTCCGAATAAACTCTTAGAATTACAGTTTGCAGGAAAAAATTTTACAGGATTCATTTTCGCTTTTCTAGAAGATTATGTATTTTTTATTTCAGTCCATATAAGTAGTACATACTAATGTTTGATTAAAATGAAAAAGAAAAATCCCCAAAAAACCGGGAATCAAAAAAGGAAAAGTACCACCTGCAATTTATGAATAAAAACAAATTATAAACTACTATGTCCATTATCTCTGTAATCTTGAAAGACTGGCTCGATCAGGAACAACAGATTAGTTTAAAACACTGAGACAAAGGTAATATTTTGTCTTATAAGATAAAATTTGCTGTAATAAACTTTTTCCTTATGCATTTAGAAGTCCTAAGCTAGTTTCATTCTGGTAAGAGAATGCATTTTAAATCGTTTTCTGTGTTCATTTATAAATTAATTCTAATAATTTGCATCAAAAGACAGCTGGACTTCATGGAAAAAAAAGATATTAAAAAGCACAATTCATTATTTTATAATAAGAAAGTATTTACGTGTATATACAAAAAGAAGTGCAAAAATATTAATGTATTACATTTTTATGCTGTTACTTAAGAGTCAGCAGCATACTATCCTAAGCTTAAAAAAATGAAATGTTGCCAATTATTGACACTCAATTTTCTTCAAATAAATAATCACTTGTAGATTTTTAACAAGTAAAACAGCAAAAAAAGGAGTAAAATTAATTTAAAAAATCACTTAGACTTGACCCAGCCCACCCAGTAAAAAAGAAAAAATTCTTTTCCAAACAGTAGCATTAATTTCTATCTGCTCTCGAGATTTTTCTCTAAGTAATGCTGTCTGCCTCATCTTTGTGCAGCTCCTCTGCGGTGCCATCCAAGGCTGCACTTCCCACAGCGTGCCCTCGCTCTGCACCTCAGCCCTGTTTATCCACCTTATCAGCTCAGGAAGAAATTTCGGCAAAACTCTTCCTCTGGTCACTGATATCTCTGGGAACCGAACCCATTAAGATATTTGTGACCCCTACTCATGCTATTTTAACTGTCTGTTGTACAGGAAGGGACTGATAAAAATAGGATTACAATGCCCTTACAGATGGACTAGCAGGAGGCTTGATTGTGATTGATGCCTGAATAAATATACAATAACAGGCCCTACATTTCAACACAGCTTTTGATAGAAGGTAAGAAGCAGTGTCGGTTTTCACCGCCCGGACTGCAGGACTCTTGTCTTAAATACCTGGGAAGTGCCTTTCATTGAAGATTGAATCTTCTACTCTTAGTCTGACTTTAAATAAAGAGCGGGAGGTGGTTATTAGTAGGTAGGAATGAGTATTTGTATCATTTTGTGAGGTACAAAGGTGCATTTTTTCCACAGGTGCTCACGTGTGGCCCACCCTAAATTCCTTTGAAGTCTCAATATCTTCCCCACAGATGATCAGTGCCAAGGTGGGTGTATTTTAAAAATACACAGTATCATAAGAGCTGTGTGGAAAACAAATGGGCTGGAGTTGGAGTTTGGGGTGGGGAGAGGAAGGCTGGGATTGTCCATGTCGTTGTCAACTCATGTCTGCCTCGGGAGAAGAAGTTTTCAGCACTCCATCAGGCACAGGCTTAGCCTGGGGAACAGTTTCTGCAGGAAGGGCACATGAGCCCACCATTGCTGGGGGTGAACAGCAACAGGAGAGCTCAGTATTTCTAGCAAACAGTCCCAGACAGTTTTCCCTGACTCCATTTACTGCAGTATAGACAGAAGGCTGTAGTTTTTCTGAAGCCTGCATTCTTTCAATCTTTCTTAATAAACTAATTCTTAACGAGTGATGCATCCCAAAACAGAAATTTCAGGAGTAAACTCAGAGCACAGTTTTTATTAACCTTCCTCTTTTGGAGAAGAGGGCTTCAAGTGTCCTGAAATCACACGTTATCAGCTCCCACTTCAAGTAACACAGCTATCTATTCCACTTCAACAGTATCTCAAATACGCCCCTTCTTATCCTGCAAAAAATAGACACCTACTTAGCTTTCCAGAGCAGTGATCCAGCCAAGTACCCCAGCAAGTACACAAACTTCAAGAGGGCAAACACTCCCTCTGGCTCCTTTGAAATCATTCAAGGAAGAAAGGCTTGCATTTGCTCAGCACCTTGCCGGATGAAAAGTTAACAATAATACTTGGCACTTTCAAAGTGTTTCATGTGCTGAAACTACTGTCTAAATGGCAATCCCATAACTGTTACTAGCCTTATTTTGTAGATGGAGAAACTAAAGCAAAGAAGCCAGTTATTTCCTGCACCTTGTACAGTGAGCCAGTGTCAGAGCTGGGACTCCCCTGCCCTGTTCCCTCATCCACATGCCCCACCCTTCTGGCACCCACACGTTTCTCCTAACTGAAGGCACAGTCAGCACGCACAGCAGCTGCCTAGCAGTCTGCAAATAAACTTTAAATATCAGTTCCACCTCTTGCTACAGTCTGCACCAATTAATGTACATCACATACTAAAATTGCTCCAACCCCCTGCAATGAGCAGGGACACCTTCAACAGGTTGCTCAGGGCCCCATCCAACCTGGCTTTGAATATTTCCAGAGACAGGGCATCTGCCACCTCTCCGGGCAACCTGTGCCAACATTGCACTACACTCCAAAGGCCATCACTCACTATTCATTTTTAGCATTTCTCACTGAAGTACTAATTCTGTTCTGAAATCATCATTCAACAAGACAGTAAATCCTATTTTGGTGTACCTAACACTAGATCAGAGCTCTCTCAAGCCCCTGAACCCCAAACCAAAGAACTGCAGCAACAAGATGCAAAGCATTTACCCAGTATAAACTTGCCCAGTTCAAAATCTGGAGCACACACTTCCTAATTGTACTCTGGGGAAAGAAATAGAAACCCAGCTGACTTGGAGGCAGTCTGTGTTAAGAGATAATATGGCAGAGCTCACAGTCAGTATGAATGGTTGTGGAACTGAGATTAAGCTGTGTTCCAACCTGCCTTCCTCTCCCCAGTTTCAGTGGTGTTTAAATGCTTGCAGGGTGACATAAAAATCACTGTGTTTAAAGTCATTTAAAGCAGCATCTCACTGCTTAGGGAAAAGGAAATCCTGGCTCCAAGTGGGCAGTGGTGTCTGAGCACAGCACCACAGTGACTTCGTTCAGACTGCAGAGCTGCCCAGCCCTAACCAGCCAAGAGGCAGTAACAAGCGCTCTGGTTCTGTGTTACTATAGAGCTCTGGATTAGCACAGTCCTAAATCAGGCCTGGGACCCAGATTTTAACACCTTTTCTTATCCCAGATGTGATGATTCAGTGGTGATTTGCAGAGCATGCCATTCCAACCAAGGTGGGATAAACAAATTCTCCACACTACAATTTATAGAGTAAAACTGAGATTTTGCACAAGCTTGTAAAATCAAACCAAACATAGTAAGAGAAAGTGAAATCTCCCAAGATTGGTTTCATTCAATTGTTGATGGCACAACTTGTTATTCAAGTTTCTATTGATGCACATGAGGTAAATGGAGAAGTTGTGAAGCACAAAATTTTTCATATTCCATTTTAAAATATCTTCAAATTGGAATGAAATATAAATTCAGTTTACTATTAACCAAATGATACACACTCCCAAGCTGCCCAGCAAGGAGACACAACCCATGCTGAATTTAAGCAAACAGGTAAATCTTACAAATTTCACAAGGATGAAAGTGTGCAGTTAATTTCAAGGCAAGAGTTTACTATTGCTTTTGCAAACAGGCAAATAAAATTTCAAATAGACGTATGTATACTTATATATATAAATAAAAATTACAAAATAACAAAATGACAACAGACAAACAAGCAATAGACAATTCAAAAGCTGAAATACTAACAGAACAATTCCATCTATAGTAGTTTTGTATTTAAAATCAAATCCTGGAGAAGCAATGAGGAACATGGCACTGATCAGTACACTGTGAATTACGGAGCAATATTGAGAATCCTCTCCTAGTAAGTCTAAATGCAGCACAGAATAAAATTATGGTG
>VZTE01005375.1:1473-72482 GCA_013397775.1 Eulacestoma nigropectus | reverse complement strand
GGGGGTGGAGGAGGTGTAATTGCTCTAAGAAAGGAGAATTATAGCTACTCATCTGCCAAGATCTCAAAGTGCTCCAAAACCACAGCTCTATTTCATCACATTTAATTTTTGTACATATATTAAATTCAGCCAAGTCAGTAGATTAAAATAATATAGTAGATTATATCAACCCAGACTTTGGCAAAATGTGACACAATCCCTTTTCAAAACCCTAAAATTGGCTTGCTTATGAGAACTATCACATGGCTGAATAGTGGCTAAAGGGCTATAAATAAATAGATTGCAGCAGCACAAGGGAGGTGCTAGAAGATTGCCACAGGGACTGGTATTAGGATCAGTTTTATTTAACATCTTTATTAATGATCTGGAAGAACGGGTAAACAGCGCATTAATTAAATTCACAGATTTCAATATAGTGAGAAGTGTTATAAACATGACAGTGGGGAAAGAAATTATGCCAAAGGAGGTTAGAAACACTGAGATAACTAAGAAAAGGGGATTCCTTCTAAAAAAACGCAGGCTAATACGTCTGAAAAGAATTTAAAACCACAAATAATCAGTGAGAGGAAGAAACCCAAACCTGTTAAGCTAAAATAAAAGACCCAGGGGCAGCAGCTGACAGCAAATTATGCATGAGCTTGCAACATGAACGGGGAAAAGAATAAAATGATCTGGGCTACACGCGAGGTTGTGTCACGACATCATAGCGTGACGCAAGCCTGGCCTTCCTGCAGAAGCAGTGAAACACAGTCACCATCCTACATCAGTGTTTCAAGCAGCCAAGGATCTCCCCTCAACACACAGCAGTGCCAGAATTCTGAAGTTTGGTTCTAAGCCTATTGTGAAAATTAAAAAAAAAAAAACAACCCGGACAATCAAACAACCAAAAACCAATACACAGGATTATAAAACACCTCACCAGAAATAACAAAGAGGAAAAGAGAAAAATCTGAAAGGATTACAAAGACTGAGAGTATAAAATAACCAACACAGGGCCAGAAAAGTACAAGAACAAATATCATGAAGGGTACAAGAAATCTTTAGGCTCATCTCATCAAACATGGCACAATTTGGATTTTTTTTTTAAATAAAATAAATATTGGAAGCATATAAGCAGAGTATTAGTTCCCATTAGTAACATCTACACTACACTGAGGTACAATGTCAAAAAGAATTAACTGAAACTGCTTTTCTTCATTCATTAAAACTGGGCATAATATTCAAAAATACAATGTAGGAGACAATCCTGCAATAGCAGAATGATTTAATAGGCCTTTTCCATCTCTAACTTCTGTGATTCCTTAAGAGACAATAAGCAGAGAGACAACCCTCTGCAAAATTAAATCACTGGGATTCAACTGGAGAATGAAAATTAAATCACAGCAAAGTATTTTCTTCTCTGTAAGCATTAGCATTAATCACATGCAAAAGTAAAATATTAGTTAATTTGATTCCCTGTGCCTTCCAGACTCTGGTCGAAATGAATCAATGCAGGAAGACTGATTTCTCTGATAATTAGGGAAATGGTAAGGACGGAGGAAAAAAGAAGTAAGGATGAAAAAACCAAAAAAAGTAGAAATAGCTGGTGAAAATGAAATTACCAAAAGAAATATGACTACAAAAAAAAAAACATGTTAGAGCACCTATTTCTTCTCTATTGCTAGTAAGAACAATATATGTAAAATTTCACAGTGGTGGCTTTGAAAAAGTGCTTTCTAACTATGGCTAGAATTGGGATAAGTCACCTTGGACAGTACAAACTATTACTGACTTAGGTGACTAAAATGTCTGAAAAATGGCTTTATTCTCTGTCCCCTTCTGGCCCTCTGCAACACCTCAGGTTTGCCAAAGGGAGAAGGTGGCGGCACAGCAAAATCCCAGCTCCACCCACACAGTAAAGACTGGGCAGGATGAATTTACGAGGCACAACTTACTTGGGAATCCCGTTTCGTGCCCTGCTGTGCAATGGGTCCCTTGGGTGTGCACAAGCCGCTCGCTCGGCCGCCTGATCAGTGTCCCCACAACCGCTGCGTCACCCAGGCAGGGGGGTGTCACAGCAGCACTTAAATCCGCTCCTTGGGCCACAAAAGGTCAGACTGGACAAACCACAGCCTAAGCAAGCAGTTTGTAGCTGGGGGCAGGCAGCACAAAGCCTTTCAAATTAGCAGATAGATAGATGATGGCACGGAGCCGTAAGGGACCAGTTCTCAGCGCAGCCAACAAGAATTCACGTGCAGATGTCACTGGACATCAAGACTGGGTCAGTTTTGCAAAGGCTGGTAATTTCAGCTTGTGCGCTGGAGAAATTGATGCATGTGCCATGGGAATACAGAAAAAATGGGCATGAGCACGGTGAGAGGCGAGCAAAGCAGCTGAGACAAACCCTGCTGCCTTGGGGCCAGTGTTTTCTCCAGACAGACAGCAGCTCTTTAGTTCAGTGACAGACTTTATTGAGCTGGCAAAGGGACACGTCATCAACATTACAAAAACTTAAAAAAAAAAAAAAGAAAAGCCAAAGGAACAATATAGAAAAAAATAACTAGGGGTCTGGTTTGTTTCTTTTGATACATTTTAAAATATGTACTTTCCTCCTACAGGCAAGAAATACTGCATTTAATTAGAAGAATAAATCATTACATTTTTATAGTTAGTAGTTTCTTCTACAATGAAACTAGATTAGTTTCTCACTACACATGCTGGTTTTTGTTCAAATTTTATGGTAAGTTCTAATAATTGAAGTGTTACAAACAGTTCAGTTCGAGGTTTTTTTGTTTTCTATTAAACCAACTCTCAGACTATTCTTTTGTTATATATATGTGTGTGTACATATATATATATCTCACCAAAAATCTCTCTGGCTTTCTACCTAATACAGAGAAATACACACTCTCTTAAATGACCCTCTGAATGTTATGGGGATAGACTTATCCCTAAATTCTATGAAGAGTTTAAAATTTAGTCCCGTCCGTGAGCAAAGCTTGAATTTTAATCCGCACACTTAAAACTGGGCAGGTTCTTCACATTCAAAACACAGGTAACCAGTGGTTCTGCTGTGACAGGACCTGTCCTGCAACATGTAGCCACAAATGTCACTTACTTATGCGATTTTCTATAGGACTGCAATTATTTTCCTCTATTTTCCCCATCCTACAGCAACAAAATCAAGATGTAAACACAAAGAAAGTGCAGCAGACACTTCACTGATTTCACTGCCATTTAAGACAACCCCAGCAGCTCTGTGCTGTGGGCTGATGAGGAAAGCACATTAAGCACTTGCAACAGAACATCCAAGTAGACCTGTTTTGCAGCCTGATTAATAGAAACAACCTCTAAGGACTAATCACAAGTCAAGCCCTGTTTTGTAGATTAATAGAACAAAGGCACAAGAGAATAGGGAAGGTTACAGGACCGGAATATAAATAAGAAAAGGTGTACGTTCTAGGCAGATTGACTGCTAGTAATTATCAGCTAAAGGCACATCCTTACAGCGAGGTCTCGCTGTTGTGTGCTAGAACAGCTCATTTCCAGATGGACCATCAGTCTATGTATCTCTGAATATTCTATCTCCAAACTCCACAAAACAGCAACAAGATACTTCTCTGAAACAAATCACACCTTCATCTCACTCTTTCAGTGGCACTTGAATTTCTAGGTTGATATTAAGTGATTTTTAAGTTTGCAGCAACTATTCGTCTATACATATGTGGATCAGAAAGACAATACTTGCATAAAAGGAACTGACTGCTACTCAAACCCTGCAATATGGGACCAGATGCTACAACCCAGCAGACACCACGTACCCCATCTGACCCTGCAAGGAGCTGTGCAGTGATCTATACTTTGTCTATTCCGTCATTTTCTAAGATTTCCCAAACGTTCTGCCTCTCCCAATGTACCACCTCTACACATGCAGCAATATAAGCTCTTGAACCTTATAAATGTAGGAGTTTATAAAAAAAGATCTGCAGGTTAGGCAGTAGAAGACAATCTTCCTTAAAATGGCACTTTGCACGTTTCTCAAGAAACACAAAACTTACGTTATATTCATAAACAGAGGAACCAAACTTACTAAAAACTGAAAAACCAAATTCAGGTACCCATAACTCGAGATTACAGTGTTTTAGGGTATCCCATATTAAAAACGGGAACACTTCAGGACTACAGCTTTCAGAATGGCAGCTCTGGTTTACCTTTCTCCTCCTTTTTCTTGCAGTGCAGGCCATGGAAGTGTCCTAAGCAGCCCAGATGGAGCACCAAGAGAAGTGTTAAAGAGAACACCTTTCTTGAAATTTATTACATTCCCAGTTTTGAAAACAAGATGCATTAAAATCTGTGCCAGGAAAAGGATACTGAAAGACAGCTTTCCTTCTTACATAAAGCTTACTTATATAAAATTGGAGGTGATATATAATCGTAAGTACATTCCCAAAGTAGAAACCACTAAACCTGACTCAAGAGATTAATACAGTTAGCAGCTGCAAATATCAGCTTCTGTCAGCAAGACACACTGATTCACATATGTACAGAAATAAACAGGCTTTCTGGAGAACCAGACCCCACAACCTTCTTGTCAGCTCTACCCATCCTGCAAATGCTGCCAAAGTAGCAAAACTGAAGGCGAGAGTTCTCCAGCAGCAGAGGACAGACAGGCTGGCAGACCTGCAGATACAAACTCAAGTACTTGCATTACTTGCAAAATAAATAAATACGATGGCACAGTTGTCAGACGATTTCGAATCATCACGAGATCACTTCCCAGGAAGCATCATTCCCTTTGTCAAAGCAGCCATGGGCACAGGGTTAGTGTGTAAGGCAAACAGCTACACACATCTGTTAAGGAATTTTCTGTTTAGTGTTTATCTGAAATGCTAAGGAGGAACACAGAAGGGAGTAACTCCCAGCGCTTTCTCCCAGTGCTTTCTCCCAGCCACACTGTGCACACAGACTGCAAAATGATGTCCTTGTCCATGCAATATTAACTGGGGAGGCAGCAAAGGTGGTGTGGCTTGCGAGACCTCCTGAACTCACTAAGGGTCTGTGCAACTCAGGCACATATGAGAAGGAACAAGGATAAGCTGTTGGCATCTTCCTGCTTGTACACCACTGCTTAAGCCTTCTCTGTGTGCACATCACAAACATGGCTCTCAGCCACACTGAGATTTTGATATTTAGCTATCAGAGTTAGAAATGTCAGCAATCCTCAGATTTTACATGTACACAAACCATAACAAAGACCAGCACCTAAACATCTTAGAGGTGGTTATAAATACCCACAGGTCTCATTGATTTTCAACTGAATCCACGAGTGTTGACCACTTCTGAAATAAGGTGTCAGATCTATTCTACTGAACAGATTCTCATGAAAATCTGATGAATGTAGTTGTCACTCTTGACCTTTATGTCTGTGCTCAGATTCACCATCAGTGGTCTCTTATTTAAAGTGCATGTGCAATTTTTCCTTTATTTCACAGAATTACTTTAAGCATTTTATACACATGTCAGGTTAAAGTTAGCATTCTGATCAATGAGTATTAGATAAATATGACCCAAATCATCTGGAAGACAGTCATGAGAAATCTTACCCTTCACTGGGAGCTAACAAAATCTAGTCACTTACTATCTGACTTACTTTTGGATTTAAATAAAATAAAAAATAATTGCTTCTCCATTTCTATTGCATTTTATCACCATCACATCACTTGAGCTCTATTGTCAACCCTACCTGCAATGTAAATATTTCCACATTTTTTCCTGTCTGTCCTGAATAGATGAACTGTGAAACAAACCACTTGTAGATTACATCTGTTTCACACACCCAGCCACCTTCCTCCCTGTCACCTCCTCCATCCTAATTTCATTCATTTCACTGCACCTTGTAAAGGCACTTGAAAGCATCCTTATTTTTCCAAGTAACTCAGCAAAGCTGATAATACGTATATCTGTATGTAACTGATAATTATGTATTTAATTAAAGCTTATTGAGTTAGTGAAACTACCCCTGTCCCAAAGCTGGCACATGTAGGTGCCAAAGTGGGGAAGTTTCACTACATTTTCCCAGTGTGGGTTGACACTCTGGCACTGTGAAGGTCTCAGCCTGTGTAGACTCTTCTCACTCAGGGTCACAGCTCCTGACTTCGAAATGATCCATGCATACAGAGCTTTTACACTGGCAGCACTGCTGGTAACTCCCTGAAAAATGCAATGATGTGTCGTTTGCCCTCAATATCCCCCTGTGGAAACACACGCACACATTCATGCACACGGTCCTGTGTGGAGGGTGGGCCTTGGCTGGAGGCCAGGTGCCCACCAAGATGCTCTATCACTCCCCTCCCCAGCTGGACAGTGGAGAGAAAATAAGATGGAAAATGACGTGTAGGTTGAGATAAGGCAGTTTACTAAAGCAAAAGCATGTGCAAACACAAGCATAGAGGAAAAAACCCAAATTATTCCCTACTTCCTTTCAGCAAGTGATGTTCAGCCACTTCCCAGGAAGCAGGGCTTCATCACATGGAGCGGTTGCTCCAGAAGGAAAACATTGTAAATATCAAATGTCATCACCCTCTTTTCTTAGCTTTTGTAGCTGAGCTGAAGTCATATGGTATGGCATATTCCTTTGGTCAGTTTGGGTCAGCTATCCCAGCTCTGTCCCCTTCCAGAATCTTGCCCAGCCGACTGGTGGAGGGGAGGGACATTGGAGAAAACAGTGCTGATGCTGTGCCAGCCCTGCCCAGCAGTAGCCAAAACACGGGTGTGTTATCAACACCTTTCCAGCTCCCAATGCCAAGCACAGCACCAGGAGGGTGCTGTGAGGAAATGAGCTCCAGCTCAGCCAGACCCAACACAAACTGGATGGGCCTCGCCCTTCCAGAGACACAGCCCTAGCCTAATCTACCTACTCTACTGCCAAGTCTTGGTATCCCACCCAGTTCCTCAGTGGAGTCCTGCCTGCTCTGGCTCACCAGCTCCGCCAGAGAGCCCTGAACCCTCCTGCCCTGTGCTCCAAGCAGCCAGGCCCTGACTGCACTCACCCACACATCTTCCAACAGGCTTCACTGCCTGTCACTCAAAGCATCCACCTGCTCCCTAATTCTTCTTGCTTAGGGCATAGGGGAAATGAAGCAATGAAAGTAATGAGGCTTGAAGAGCACCATGCAATGCAAAATCCATTCTGATGTCAGTCCGTCAAAGCTGAAGCCCTTCTCTTACTTCTCCACTCTCCTACCGTGAAGGTGGCTGTCCTAAAGCGAAGTAATTTTTCAGTTAACCTTAACAGCATGGTATTTTCAGCTTTGTCTTTCTTCCCTTCTGCACTAGACCACCACAAAGAGGTATGGCGCATGTGCAGGTGAAAGGAAATGGAAAAGCAGGAGTCCTGAAGTGCAGAAGCTGCACGGGAGAATTTATTCAAGCAAGCAACAACACACTGCAAGGAGTCCAGCCCTGTACAGAACTATCTCCAGATTTGGGTTAACTCTTGCCTTCCCTACTCTTTCCCAGATCCCATTCTTTAAAGGGCTTCAGACCCCCTCCCAAGACAAAATCTGATGCTACATTGTTAAAAATGTCAGGAGTTTTGTAGTATTCCGTTTCCTGCTATTGGTAATTCCTCAGTGGGTGTGAATGCTTTCAGCCTGCTCCTTGCACATGAATGCCACAATGATCACTGTGTTACTCCAGTGTTCAGCTAAAGGAAAGCAAACTGCTTGTTCCTGGCAAGTAAAAACACACCAACCAAAGCAAAACTACAGGTATAAGCACAACTTGTCTATCAAAATGTCCTTCTTGTTGAGCAAACCATACTTCAACCGACAAATAAGGAGGCCACCATAAATAATCAGCCCCTCAACACCACAGCTCTCGCTCATTCTGGCTCTCTGCTTTTTTGCACGGCAAAAAACTGAACTCCAGGAAAATGGAGCAAGAATTAGAGACTCAGAGCAGATTTCCACAATCATTTGTTTGGTACTGCTGTGGAGGAATTCAAATTCCTGTATCCACACCAGGAAAGATTCAATAGAGCTAGGAGAGCTACCATTTTATGTCTGGTTTAACTGGCTAGAATTCCACCCACAAATAGGCACAATTTATGTTTTAACACTAGTAATAAATACTCTAAAGTTCTTATTCCTGCTGAAGTCAAGCCTGAAGAAAAGATCAAGACTTCATGATCTGCCCCAGTGCCAGGATCTGTCCAAAGGATTAAATAGAACAGGTTTGCACCACAGTATTAAAAATTACTTATGAGCGAGAGTATTTAAAAGGACAAACATCCCACTCTTTATTTTAAAAAAAGAGGAAGAAAAATAGAAAGAAAGCTTTTAAAAGTAAACAGGACAAATTTTTACTTGGAAGTGAATCTGATATCAAGGAGACCAAAGAAAAATCAGCTACATTCCCAACAAGGCAAAAAATGTAAACAAACCGCTGCAATTCTAGACCAGGGGGAATTCATTCTTCGATTCTAAACGGAGAGACCTGGTGGACAAATGCCAAGAAAAATGAAACAGAAGCCTGCACCTTTAAACACAACCATGCTGCAGTGGTGGTGTGTTTGTTTAACATACAGACAGGAGACTTCAGTCTTTGCCAATAATTTTCTCAGTTGCTGACTTCTACTGCATAAACACCAGAATTCCTGAAAAATTGGCGCAAAACACAGAGTCTTGTCCAATCTCCCCTGGTTTCCTCACCACAAAATAGCAAAGAAGAACTTTATTGCCGAATAGTCCAATTTCTATCCCTCCTTTTTTTAGACACAAGCTAATTGCCAACTAAGACTACGAAAATAAAAGAAATGAGATCCATTCCAACCCATCAGTGTATCTGAATCCCATCATGCGAGTTGCCAATTGGTTTTCCAGTCCTCACGCTCAATATCTGCTGTTAATTTGCTTGCTATTTCAAGAACTTGAAGACTGTCAGCAAAATCCATGATGCATTACAAAACTTATAATTGGAAAGAAAAAAAAACCCTCTGACACTTTTCTGACAGGATAAACAGAGAGTCTGAAAACACTGATCAGAACAAGGCAGAAGTACTAACTTAGAGCTGCTTGTACTAAAATATCATTGCAAATGAAGCAAAGAAAGAAACCACGTTAGAGAAATAATTTTAAACTGATGTAAAATCATTTGATGAAACCCCGAATTTTACACTGGGCTAAAAAGAAAAGGAAAAGACTCCACAAAACATTATTTTTAAAGGAGATAGCTGAACCTGTCTCTGCTTTCTTAAGGTTGCATTATCTATGCCAATTAAAATTTTGCTTCTGAAAAAGAGTTAAGGCACTTCCTCTAGAGTTACTAAAAAAAGCAAATGAAAGCCTTGGCTCTGCAGACGTGAGTGATAGTGAGCCGTTTGTTCTTGACCTCTGGATCACCCTACAGATCAAATTCTTGGACATAGGAAAAACCCACTAGTATTCATTAAAAGCAACTGGGAGGCCAGCTTTGTGCTTCTGTTCTTGAGACCCGAACAAGCTACAACTTGACAAACGTGCAGGATATTGCTGAACAATGCTGCTGTTCCTGTCAGGAGGGAAGAGCTTTATTCCCAGCTTCATTCAGGATGAATTAATTTTCATCACAAAGATGCAAATCACAGATTTCAGTCATTATTTAAATAATTGATTGTCATCTTTTCCGTTTGTGGTTCTTTTCAGTTATCCCCA
This sequence comes from Eulacestoma nigropectus, assembly GCA_013397775.1. Lineage (NCBI taxonomy): Eukaryota > Metazoa > Chordata > Aves > Passeriformes > Eulacestoma > Eulacestoma nigropectus. The sequence continues at coordinate 62,811 of VZTE01005375.1, read as the reverse complement.
TAAAGTTGATTCTGTTAAACATTAATTGATTTATACCGAATTAGCTTTTACACTACACATTTTTTCCTTCAAAAAGATGCGTGTATCTCCAGTTACCCGAACAAATACATAGGCTGAAAGTCCCAGATCTTCAGCTTTACTTCTCATTCTGTTAGATGTGAGTGGAATTTGCTCACTTTCATAGCTAAAAATGATGTAAAGGATTGCTTTGTTGGATTATTTTATACTTATAGCTTTTGACATTTTTTGTGAAATTTTTATGCAGAACAATTTAAAATCCATAAATAAGCCTATTGCCTCATTATTTTTAAAACTAAGAACCACAAATTTCAATGCACACAAAATAAAGTACATCAGAATACTTTTTCATTTTAACTATTTTTCTCTTTCAAACAAGCAAAAAAAAAAAAAAAAAAGTTACCTATTGAGCTGATCAGCAGAACAAAATAAAACAGCAAAAAATATTCTCCCTGAACAATTGTTTCTGTCAAAATGTGGTTTAAACAAATTCTGGTTCCAGTTAACTGCAGTTCTCTGGTGGTTTGAATGCTTTTAAAGCTTCATTAGAAAACACACATTGTGAGAATATTTGTATCCAAATGTCTACAGCATACTATAGTAAATTCAGCCCTTAGCATGGGTGAAAAATTTCAAATATCATTTAGAAAAACAACACATTTTAAAATAACATTTGAATTTAAGTAAAACTTACACTAATTCACTTATGCATATTCAGCACCCAAAGCTGCAGTAAAAACAGACTGTCTCGCCTTACCCTTTCACAGATACATCAGTATGAGTTATGCTTATGTTTACTTCACAGAGGGAGTTTTAAGATTTAAAAATTCATAGATCCATCACTGGTTTTATTTTCTGTCCTGTTTAATAAGTAGCCTCAATCTCAAACTTCCCAAGGAAAAAACGTTTCCACTGGAATCTTACAGAATTTTTTACTGCATAAACTATCAATTATTTCCCCACCAAACAAGCCAGGTTCATAGGGCAAAGTCAGAAGGAAGAGAAAGGAGGGGAATGTTTTTGTGGATTGTTAGCTATAGACAAAATGGAAAATCTTCAGCCATTTTGTTCCTTCAAGGTACATCAAAGAATCTCCTATTTAAGGTGTGAAAATGTCAGTTACATTCTTCACCTCAGAAAATGAGCAGAGCTCTGAATGTGATTTATGTCCCACCCTTGCACTTTTCTCTTTTAGGGGCTGATACTCTTCTTTTCAACTTCCCTCCAGCTAATGCCATTTAATACTCTCAGAACCATCAGGCTAAATTCAAATTTTCTGCTCCTTAGAGGCTGTTGTTATGCACCACCGCACATTCCAATTGCAAATACACATGAATGCTCCCATGTATTGTAAGTTATTTTTTACTCACAAATTCTGCTAAATTGTAAGTTAGGAGGCACTACTTGAATTCTCTTAGGTCTTTAGAAAGCTTTTAGATGTACCACGAGTAATAACACGTAATGAATATGAACTGATATTTCTTTTCTGTATTTACACTGAGTTGGCAATTTACATTTTCTAGATAGATGACTTATAGCCAGCCTTCCCAGTACTCTGGCAATTACTTCTTAGAAACCCCTGACAGGCTGAAACCTCTAGAATCACATCTGTTATTCTTGGTTTGATCCCTCTTTTTTAAATTAAAACCAGTAGCTTTATCAGCAAATGAGAAATCTTTTTCCCCCTCTGGAAATACTTACAAAACTGCACATAAATTGAACATGCCAACTTATCTCATTTTAGGGTTGGCACATCTTCTGGGTTAATGACCAGTGTTCCATTTCTGTGACAGAACTAATTGGGGTAAGGAGGACATAAATACATTCAAAACCCCACAAATTCTCTTCCTTTGGTGTAATCTGAAGATTTATAGGAATAGAACAAGATGTGATTGGAGGGGAGAGAGTAAAAAAATTTAAGAAGCGCTAAAACGCTTGTATGATCATTCTGCCTCTGTTTCCAGGCACAGAACAGATTTAAAGCAGACTTTTTTAACATCTGATGGGACTTTTCCTTCCTCTGGAAGACAGGCTAAAATACAAAAAACTAGTAAATTTTCACATTTTCTAGAAACTGTCATTATTTAAAAAAAAAAAAAAAGGGGAGGGCGGGGAGAGAGAAAATGCATAGGCAATACCACATTTCTGATCTCAACACAGACTGCCTGATTGATCTAAAAAGCTGTATTGAAAATGGTAGCCTCAACTCCACACCAACAGTTGCTCAAAACATGATTTGATAACAGTTTTTTGCAGCTAAACACAAATGAAGCATCACTCAAGAGAGAAGTCCGCACTTGGTTGGAGCTCAGTGTCAAGTTCTAACAATCTAGCTTGATTTATCATGCATCACTAATTGGAAAAATCCAGTTATCAATGGACTATAGGAAAGATTAATTCAGGTTTGCCTTCCATGACTAGGTCAGAATACATATGCCATTCACTTTTTAAGGCTAAGACAACTCAGTGCCTTGATGTGATGTCCCTTAATATTCCAGAACAAACATTCTAAATCCATGTGTACACCTGCAAATTGAAAGAACTTCTAGATGCAGCTGGAGACAAAAGGATGACAGATTTCCATTACAGATTTGGGAAGCAAAAGAGGACAAAAAAGGAACACTAAATATTGCCAGTACATATAAAGGTAAATGTAAAGGTGCATCACACAGTTCTCCATTTCAGAATACCAAACTCTCTCTCCTCCAGACTTGGATTCTGCGTTCTCCAGGTCTCTCCAGCAGTGCTGTAGGAAGCTGAGTTCAGGTAAATACAATGCAAAAAAATTTGGAAAGATGGCTACACTTCCTAATCACTGAGTGCCTGCAGAGGCCCTGCAACTCTGAGACACACACAAAAGCAGCTGAACACAACCTTAGCAGCAAACCTTCCTCAGCTCCTCACCCTGCAGCCAGCCTCAAACCCACCTTGCTACCCAAGCCTTATGTGCCTTGCCTTCTGTGCTGCTATTACAAAAAAATTACTTTGAAATGTCTTGAGGAGATGATTCCTAACCTGAATTAAGATAATCTTTCCCAATTTGCTGATATTGCAGGATTTAGAGCATTACTTTTTTTTAGCTAAGCAATGTCAGGCTGATTTAAACTAGTAGCTAAAGGCTATGACTTAAATTAAAAGATTTAGCTCAAGTCAAGAATGTGAGATACACAGCTAGATCACAGTTTTCTAGCCAGCACTAATGCACACAATATGACCAGGAAAAAGCATTGTCAGAAGCATCACTGTGTGTGGTGTCACACGAATCACCAAGGTCTGCAGGCCAAGTCAACAAAGAAGAGATGAAGGGGAAAATTTCTAATACATATATAGGTTTGTCCCATTTCTTGGTTCAACCCCTGTCATCCCTCCTTCCTCTCCTACTTTCACCTTTAAAGCAAGCCTGACATCAAAAATAAGTTATAAGCTTATAATAAACCCTTCTTATAGGTGTGCATAAATTAGCATCTCAGTACTTCTGCTGACAATTGAGAATGCCAAGCAGCAGAATGATTATCACCATCACTCAAGTTCAGATCTCTGGTAAAGCCTGAAAGGACTGTGGCTGTTCTTAGCATGAGAATTTAGCACGAGTGCTACCCAAGACTCCACAGAAAGATGTCAGGCATCACAATTAAATGACGTGTAGAAAAAACAAGGAAGAACCTCCTTAGCACAAAACTGGGCAGCAATCTTTCCTGCATGACATGCTTGACACATGGGTGGAATGAGACCAAAACTGGTTTGAAATTTTGTTACCGCAACTTTACAAGCAAAAGAAAACAATGCCTAGAACTGATCAAAAATAAGGCTTAAAGCACCTGCTGCCTGGTACCCTTATGCTGTGTGGGTGTTAAATGCCACCACACTAATCTATTAGCACAGCAGATATAAATACCTCACCAGTATACAATGCAATGGAGTTTCCCTAATACATCCTAAAATGCCACCACAGTTAATCTACAAGCACAGAGTTGGTATTGACTCCACAGTTCAAGTGCATTCACCAGGCAGAATAGAAATAGTTACAGTTCCTTTTGTCTTATTTCACACACATGGCTAAATAGAGACNATTGCCATGGTTACGCCGTTCAGTTATTTTGCGAGGCCATGGGGACTTCAATCCATTTAGGGAAAAAAAAAAAAAGAAAAAAAAGAAAAGAAAAAAAAGGAACTGTTTCAGGATGGTTTACAGCTAAGTCTGATACTATTCTGCAGTGCAATGCAACAAAGCAGCTTCATGCACGTTCAACAGGAATGATTCCTGCTGTGGTTCAATTAATAAACAGCAAAGAAAGTTGAAATTGAGACTTACCACGGGGCACCATATATTCGGAATCCTTTAACTGTTACCTCTGAATCTTGTAAGTAAATACTATTTGTCAGGAGTGACTGAACATTGTCAAAGTCCTCTGGTTTCAATTTGGACACAGAGGGAAAGCGGTAGTAATCTTGTTTAACAAGGTCTGCCATGAATTCCTTATCAAATGTCAGTTCATGATTCCCAGCAATCACTATTTTATATTCATATGGTAGGTTTCCTGAAATAACAAAAAAGAGGACTTAATTAGCACATTTCCTCCCACACCAGCGATGCTGGCACAATAAGCAGACAGCTAGCAGTGACAGAGCGAAGCACCCGAGGCCTGTGTGCATCTCCATGCTGGGCACAAGATACTGATGCTGCGTCTCCTGCACTCAATGAACGGTGTCAAAATGTACAGGCACGGCACACAAAGCAATGTCATAACAAAGGGCCTCTACTGCAGAGTTCAACAAAACAAGCTGGTAGGAAACAAACCAGCTCCAAAGGTGGCATAAGCCACCACTGCTGAATTATTCACCTAAATGTGGCAACGAGGCCTTAATCCAGGTCAGAGTCAGCAGGCCCGAGTTGCTGTCCCCAGGAGCGACCTGCAGTGAGGTGCCTGGGTGTCCGAGCAGGTAGGTGACCAGAGACTGCAGGATGCCTCCCAACTATGTCCTGGCACTGTTGGTTTTTAAATTACGGTGTTATTTGGACTAATTTGTATTCCAGTGGCATTTATTCAAGACATAGCCTATTCTCCAAAGCTTCAACTCATTTGCAATGTCATTTCATATTACTATTATTTTTGTTATTATGTTTATGGCAGTCTCTCATCTCTGCAGAAAGTACACAAGTAGAAGCAACAATGAAACTCAGCCAAATAAGACAAACTAGGAAAAAGGAAATGTGATTAATTCATTTACCATCAGAGTCAGAAGTAAAGAATTACATGTTTGCTCCCCTCAATTCAGGGGAACTAATACCATTGTTTGGAAGGAGGCACATGCTCACCGAGCCAGATTTTTGGAGTTCAGAACAGATTTTCAAGCACTCCGTACCAGCAATCAGTGCCAGATCTTCCAAATAAACATACTGGGTGCTGAGCTCCCTTAAAAATACAGTCCCATACTGTGGTGTCTTCACAGAAGTTAGGCTCTTTTACAAAATCTGTCCCACTGTGACTTGCCAAAAATCACACGTAAGATTGCATCAAAGCTAACTGCTACTGCCTTCACAATAAGCCTGATTTCTTAGTCTCATACCTAATCCTTCGTTTTGGTGTTTATTACTAATAATCATTTAGAAATGGTTGGGTTTGTTATGGGGTTTTTTGTGCAGTTTGTCTTTGTTTTTTTTCATAAAGGCAGCAAAATGTATGTAGAAATCTATGGATTCGTCTTCCAGTTCTGGAACTCACAACATCTGTCCCAGGGAAGACAGAATCAGATGTTATACATTTCTTGTGAGTACAGTTCTCCTAAATAGAAGTGGCTTTGCTAGTTTAAAACTTATCTTTCAACTTTTGAAACTGTTTGGGTTTGTGTTCTTTTTTAAAGTAAGTTTCAAAGTAAAGCTGTAAGTATATACAAGATTAACTTTCCCCTAAATAAGACTTACAGAGGAACCAGTCAAGACCCTCTGCTTTTCAATATTTACAGCACAGAAACAGGAATTAAGCAAGCTATGTGTGCAAACATCATCTTTGCAAAATTAGTTAATTCTGGATAGGAAACTAAAAAGCTACAAATCCCCTGAAAAACCAAGCAGACTATGTTTTTCATAGATACCTCACGTCAGAACAAAATACAGCTTGTATATATTCATAACTCTCCGTGGCACTGCATTAGAATAAAAGCTGGGGAGATGCAATAAATGCTCCTCTACAGTTTTTGACTCACTCCTTTCCCACTTTCTTCCCCTTCCCCATCTCTGCTACGTGCTGCTCTGCAATTCATTTTTATTTAAAAACTCTGTGTGGCAGGTACCTACAATTCCTGCTCTCTGTGACTCCTGGGGACAAGATAAAATTGCTATTTTCTCTTCTCCCAGGAAACATAAAAGATACCACCAGCATGAAATTTGATACAGTTGTCGTAACCATCAATCCCCCAAAACAAGCTAGGTATGATAATATTCTCAGAGAAGTAGGATGGAGAAGTTAAATTTAGGTTTCTACTGAATTATCAACATTTGCCTGTTTTAACAGAGAAAACTCTTCATCTCACTGGATAGATGTCCAAGCTTTACACTATCATTTATTTTGGTAGACTTGAAAACCAGCACATTTTGCTGGTATTTTGCCCAATGAAGCCTGGAGCATTTTTGCTCAGAGTAAATGGTTTTTTATCTTGACATTTTAAAAATAAGGGCTTACTTCAAAGACACACAAGACATGGAAAGGCAAACTAATGGTGACATCAGTAATTATTAAAACATATAAATGTAACATTATACATGTTATATAAGCACCTGAGATCAGTAGGGGAAACCCAGACAAGTATTTCTTGCAATTGGTGTGAAGACAGCTGTTGGTATTTTTAGGACTAAGGAGATGCTCCACTTGGTCATTTCTTGAGAAGGCACCGGGGAGCTGGGGGGCACTGGCAGGGAACAGCCTCTCTCCACTGCTGCCAGGGAGCCCAGGACATGGCCCCGCCAACGAAAACTAAGGACCAACACCAGGACCAAGAAATGAAGCAAAACAGGCCCTGGAGGAGAGCCCCCACAGGCACCCAAGTTCATCAGCACCCACCCTTGAGCTCTGGCTCAGTGGTGCTGCACCCCAGTGCCCGGGAGCTGGGGATGAACCAGCACTGGCTGCGGGTGTGACGGCCACCAACCCAGGCTCCCCACCCTGCAGCAGCCAGGCCAGATGTGCTGCACTCCGTGTTTGTGCCTACTGCAATATTTGCCCCAGGAAGGGCACCAAGGCCGGGCCTAGCTCCCCACCCAGGTCCCTCAGGCCATCACCAGCCACATTTGGTTCCCATTCTCTGGTGCTGGCCCAGGAGCTCGCAACGAGCAACACCACCCCTCAAAAGGCAAACACATCAAAAGCCAGGACCATGCAAAGGCAGGGCAGCAGCAAGAGGAAGTCTCATTCAATTCTTCTCTCTTCCTTGAGGAAAGACTAAATATCACTAATCACAGTAATAAATTACCTGCAATCAGATTAGCTATTTGTTCATCACATTCCGGTTTTTCCTTCTTGAAAGGCCCTGTGGCATTGCACAACATCCACTCTCTCTGTTAATATTTCTGAAATATTTTGGCATGTTTTCTTTCGGTAGACCTGCCCTTTGTCTATAACCTGTGGACCTTGTGCTTAATATGGAAGCATAAACAGTCATCTTCAAAAATCTCCTACTTCATGGTAATTTAGTTTTATGTTGACCAGATTAATCTCTGTGTATCTGCATCAGTGCCGCCTGTACAGCACAACACACAGGTTGAAAGGCATTTCCTCCTTTTCCTTCACTAAATCTTTGTTAGCTAAATTTGGTCCTTATTAGTCTGATTTCCTAACTGTCAAATCTTCCATCATGCATCAGTAACATTATTCATTCTAATTTATACTGTGACTCTGGAAAACAATTAGAAGAATCCTTTTCCAAACTAGAAAAAGTGTGATCTGTTTGCTGGGCCGAGCAGTTCAGAAATCTCAATTATTAACTTCCAGCATAATAAGTGAGTTTATTTAAAACACTTACATGCTTAACAGGTGAGATCAAAAGGCTAAAATTACATCTACCAAAAATGACCAGGGCACTAAGTCTGTGAAGTAGAGTCACTTATACTGGAGTATTTGAAACCCATATTTATGTGTATATACACACACACAACAGGGTGTGCATATATGTTTCTTCAAAATATATCTATTATTTTGGTTAAGATGTTTTTCAACATCTGCTCTCAACATTTCAAGCAAGGGCACAATGTAATCGTTGATCAAGAAAATACTGCAATTAGACAAGTTGTTCTCTTCTGGAAGCCAAAAGGTCAGTATCGCTCTTGCTCCAATAAAGGCAACAATGGTTAACGCTGAATGACTTGTAAAAATGGAATTGTTTATAGTAAATACATCAATCGGGGAGTCTCAGAAAACTTCTGTGACTTCTAGTGCAACAAGTCAACCCTCAAGCTACAGTCCCAAGTACCTTTGTCCCCCGATGGCTTGTCTTTACTCCTGTGCCATGACACCTTCCTGCCAACACAAGGATTTGGTGGGCACAGAGCAGAGTGGATGAGGAAACTGACCGAGATGAAAACTGATATAGCAAAAAAGGAGTGGGGGTCTGTGAATGCTGCTAAGGCAGAACTTCTATCGCTGGCTGCAACCACTTACACCACTCCAAGTGCTGAACAGCAGACTGACTTTAAATATATCCATTACATGGGACAAGGGGGGAAGCTTGGGGGACAGGGGGTTGTGGGGGTTTTTTTAACCTATGTAAGTAGCTGTTTCAGTGGGTTTCTTTAAGTTCACCTTAAGCACTTGGATCCTAGGAAGCCTTAATCTGTTGAACAACCATTCCCATTTTAATAGCATGCTTCATATGAGTACAGTTTAGTCACACAACCCAAGTTCTGTAGAGCTGCCAGACATGAAAAGGAGTCTGCCTGGCAGCGAACATTAACTGCTGAGTCCCTATAAAAATAGAAAATCACATTATTTTTCAACTACTGTTACCTGCAAACCCCACAGGGAAGTAGGGGAATAAGAAATAATGTGATACTAGCTGTCTATATAGTGGTAGAAACCTGTATTTACACACAAATGATATGCAAGTGCTTTTGATGTGAAGCTCTGAATATGCATATGCATGCATTAACTATTCAAACCACACAAACGCTTCCATGAAACATGAAGCTTTTTTCATGCCTGTTTCATAGCCTCATAAACCCTTTGGCCATATGCTGAGAAACAGGCTGAGAAACCTTGAAGTATAAATCTTAGCCCCCTCAAAAAGATGGAAAACTGTACAACAGGGAGATGTGTGTGCAAGTGAATAATCTCAAATTTATGGTATGTTGTATATGCCTAAAAAATGCAAAACTGGTCATGGAGCATTCACCTATAACCAACCCCAAACACATCCAGGGATAAACACGGAAGGAGCAGATTTTGTGTTGCTCCTACAGACTTCCAGTCCCCACAGCTGCAGCTGCTGAGGGCAACCAGCACAGCCCACCACTGGTCAGCAGCCGTGCAGGTCTTCCTAGAGGGGTTTCTCATGGAAAGCCCTTGGCATCGCAGGGCCATGGTTACTCTCTCTTCCCAGCATTTACAGCACAATCGTAACACACAGAGGCTCCTTTCAGCTTTTTAAAACAAACACAGAATATCTCAAAGGCTCCGATTTCTCCTTCAGCAGCAACAAGTGAGTTAGACTGCGTAAGTACAGTTTTATAGACTCAAGCTTCCACAGGATAAGCTGGACTTATCCCACCAACAACCCACTTCAGCTATCGAGATCCAAAACTGCGTAAGAAAAACGTCTTTTCTATGATGAGACTGACCAACTGACTATGAAAATATTTTGGCTGTTTTAATCAAATCAGCCTTCACAGAAGTCCTCAATGGAACAGCTCAAACTGGTATCAACCAACACACTGGCTGAAAACATAGCCCATGAATTTCTATGCAGTTTACCTCCTTGTGTCTGTAGAAACCTACACAATCAAACAATTAAAAACCAAAAAAAAAGCAGCAAATAAGAAACAGAACATGCACAAAACCAGAACATGCTTCTAAAACAGTACAAAGAACGAAGTACAAGATCTCTCCAAATCTTCCCAGTGAAATGTACTCCACCATCAGTTCAGATGCCTCTTTTTTTTTTTTTTTCCCTCCAGTTTTGGAGAAGAAAAAATAAAGGCAAAACACACATGGGCAACACAGCAAGAGGAGAGGATGAATGAAAATTTAACTGTTTTGCCTTTATGCAAAGAAAACATCAGATCGCAGCACAGGGAGAAGCAAAGGCTGAGACCCTTGAATTCCTGTGATAAATCCAAAGCTTGTACAGTGAAGCTCCCCTTTGTTGAAAACACTGTTAGACACAACAAAACAGAAATGTTAGGTAAGTGCAAGCTCTGCCTCTGACCTTTCCCTCTGTAACCGTCAGGCTTCACTAATTTTCACAAGGCCTGACAGCTCTAGCGTTAATACTCACACTTGCGGATCGAGCCACACAGCAGGTTCAGAGTCTGCTACCTTCTCCTCTGAAACTCATGCATTAGGATTTCTTCCATGCTGGCAATGGAAAACCAAGTCTAAGAAACATTAAACACAAAAAACTACGTTACAATAATGCCAAGGGTGAGTCATAAACCCATGAAAGCAAGGATGCACTGAGCGAATCTCGCCTGAGCACCTGTAACTCAGCTGATCCAGGACACACGGCCCTTTCCCAGGGACCACAGGCACAGGGGCTGCTCCACCTGGACAGGCACTGCAGAGCAGTCTGATGCTGCAGCATTGGTGGTGCCTAATACCAAGTGTTTCCACCCATTCTCTCTTCCACAAGTAAATGTAGTGACTTTTGCACAACACTGGGCCAAAACATCCCCACGTGCAGCATGAGCCCTGCAGCAGGGCCAGCTGCACTGCAGAACCTACTCAACAAAAGGTCAGATTTAACCACGCTCCGACATTGGTGACAATTCCTTGCTTTTATGTTTTTATGGCTCAACCATAACATTATTCTAATGTAACTGTTTGTGATTAATATCTTCTTCCTGCCTTTAAAATGAAAAATGCAGAACTACATAAGTAACAAGGTTTTGTTTCCCTTCAGTATTCCATGGCTTCCTTAGCATTATTCTGACATAACTTGTCCTGGGTTTTGATCTCCAGCTTGTTTTGAACTTCACTGGGCTACTGTTATTGAAACACCTTTATTTTTTTTGAAACATGGAAAGCTTCACTAAAGTTTTAACAATAAATATATGATATTTCTTTGTTTTGAAACAGAATCTGAAGTTTTTGTTCAGTCTAACCTCAAAAGCAAAAAAAAAAAAAGCCTCCAGATTTTGCAGCTCACAGCACTGCCAACTTTAGGTGTAAAAAGTCCCCCCAAATTGACTTTAAAATTATGAAATCTGAAACGCAAGCAGCACAGATTGCTTGCTAGTCCCTGGAAAGGCTTTCTTTTCAGGCTTTTAATTATGCAACCTAAAAGATAGAGCTTTCAAGAGGAAAAAAAAAAACCCATGTAACTTAAAATCAAAGGAGCTGGCAGCTGTTAAATTTCTCTTTAAATTTAGCAAATTCTGACACACCACCCTACCTGGAAATCACAATGGCCTTGTTTGTCCCTTTCGTTTTTTCAAGTGCTTCTTGCATTAATGGTAGTTCCTGCTCCTCTACTCTTTTCCAGAGCAAAACAATCCCACGGCTGTGCTGGTGCTCTGTGCCCCTTCTAAGGGATCCTTTAAGGGAAATGGTTCTCACTTTGAAAATTGTAAGAGATTTTCAGGTGAGAACATCTTTTGTCTGGCAGAGCTGAAGGATGTTTCCCTAAACAGAATTACCCCATATTTACAGCTACAGTGACACTTGCATCAACCCCCTGCAGTTTAGGGTCTATGGTGCATATGTACTGTAAATACAGAGAAATACTCTCTGTTTTATCCAAAAGAACTTTAGATTTTCTCTTGCAATCAAGATCTTAATGTACCAGGGCTGACAAATTTTAGACCAATTTCAGCACAACGTGTGGTTTCAAATGGCTGCGACCTTGAACTCCACATACTAATGCTGAGAACAGGAACTTAAGCTCTGCCTTCACCGTGCCAGTAGGGCTAAGTAGAAATGTCCTCCTTGGATTTAATTTAGACCTAATTGAAAAAGAACATTTTTGGTTACTATTACATTAGGCCAAAATATAAAAATGAACCCTAATACTATCTAAATCTAGTAAGGGAAAGCCACCTCTCTTTCAAAATTTTCAAAGCATTCTCTATAAATGCATCACAGATCAATTTACATGGTACTTTTGCCAATAAGCAAAACAAAATCACAGGTTCCAATTGGCTTAACTCATATTGGAAAGCGCGAAAGCAAATGCTAGAAAATGCAATTACTGCAAACAAACTCCATTTTCTCCACTCAGGAGGGAGTTTCAGAGAACATTTTATTGCCCTCAAATAATATTTCTAAAGGCATCAATACACAATTCTATTTTCTTTTTGGAGTCCCCCACACTATATAACCTAATTCTCCATAAAGAAATTCACCAGATTTTGAAATAATATATTGGTTGTTGATATTACCTTGTGCACGCACATACTGTATCAATTTAAATTCTTTTTCTCCATGAATCTTAAGAAGACAAAAAGCAACTTCCACTGCCTGATACAAACAGATCTGGACCTATTTCCCATAACATACCCTTTGTCTCTGTAACCTACAGTTCCAATTAAGTCTTTCCCCCCCCCTAAAATAAATGAATAAAAGCTACCAAAAAGGAGGTCATCTGGAGAAACAATTATACAGAAAGTAATTAAGCTAATAATAATTATCACAGACAATGTCTTGGTATTTTAATGTACATGTATTTTCACACTGCAAAAGGCCAGGGAAAGCTAAGGATAAGATTTTCCAGAAAAAGTGAAATCTTTATTTAAAAGAGAAACAAGGTTTGATATCGATTCTTAGAGAAGGAAATGAGAATTATGAATGCAGGACCTAAACCTAGATTCTGCCTCAAATGCTTCTACCTTATAGACAGGGACCTTTAAACAAGCAGCAGAACTTCCTTTTCTGCCCACACACCCCTGTCAGGATCCTTCCAATATCTACCCACCTATCTTAATATGAACAAATAAATACGCCAACCAGGGAAAAATACAATCACCAAAACATTTTTCTGTTTCCCAAGTCTTTGAGCTTGTTCCCATTACTTGTTTTCTCATTTTTAGAAGAAAGTCTCTGAGACTTAAAAATGCACAAAGCAGTAGTAAATCACCTTCCCCTGTGTCGCAGCCTGGTGGACCCTAGTCAGTCCAAAAATTTTTGAAAAATTTCTGAAAAAAATCCCTCCAAATATCTCATTTTTTCTGTATTCCAGGAAGGTATTCAGAGCATTTCTTATGAAGAGAAAAATCTCAAAATATACAAACAAGAAACTTCTAAAAACTATGTTCTTTCTATGATACATTATATTCTACACAACTTCTTGATTTTATACATGGAACTGAAATCCTTCCTTTAAAATTATGATTTTTGAGTATATTGTTGGTAAACTACAAAACATACTGAGGTTCATAATTAACCAACTATCAGTATTAATGTAATGTGGATAAATATCCATAATGATAAGGGGAAAGATAAAAAGCAGGGACAGCAAGAATAATCACAAGGAAAATAAAGAGAGAAAATAAGATAAAATGTTTTTTAAATATCTCAAAGGATTTAAAAGCCTGAACTACTGCCTAAAAGCAGGGCGACAACTTTTTAATAACTCTGAGAATGTAACATTCTCCAGTGTGCTAAAGCAATTAGCTGCTTTTGAGATTTTACCCTGTGATCAAGGCTTGTGCTTTTATTTGTAAACATTAAAGTATAAGAAGCAAGCTTGATATTCAAAAGTAGTTTTAAACATATTTTCACGTGGCAATGCTGATGGTTGTTGGGAGTTGTTTCCTCCTTTTTTAAGTTGGAAGAGAAGAAATCTAAAGCTTGAGCTAAACTCCACTTCTCGAGTCCAATATCCGTGTGACAACACGGATAGCACTGTGTTCCAGAACCACCTCCATGGTCCTTTTCTGAAATGTTTATGGAGACTAAAACACTGAGAGAAAGTGCACAGAGAATGCAAACAGAAATTACAGTCAACTAAAATATTTGGGCAAGTCTTTAGGAGCCCCCAGTATTATTTTCTGAACCCCATGTTTAAATTTATTATTCTAAATAAAGCTAAACATTCCATTACAGTCTTTCAAGATGAACTTGGATACCAGGAATCTCCTGAGCCCCGTAAGGAAATTCCTTTTAATAACCCAGCTCCCAGAGAGGTTTCTTAGCTACTAAAAGAGACAACCAAACCACTCCAGCTGTATCATGTTATTACAAGGAACCAAATTCCTCTTATGCAGGTTTCTTTCCTGGCCATCTAGAAATCCCTGAGCAGAAGGGCACACAGCCCCAGATACCTTCCTTGTGAGTTCAAGCACAGGGACAAACACTGAACAGCAAAAGGAGAGAGAGAAGGAATCCTGAAGCCTGATAAAGGTTTAGAGTGGTAACTATGGACATTGCTGCCAGTGATTTCTGAGTCCCCCATCTCACCCCTGCTACTGGTTCTTGCCACCTCCTCTTTTCTGCTGGCTTTGCAGAATTTCAATTACCAACGTATTATTGGTTGTAATTTATGTTACAGCATCCTAGGAGCTCACAACAGATAGTTCAAGTTCAGACTGAAGTTTTTTTAAGAATCCAAATCTTTGAATTTCAGTGGAGAAAACTATGTGCTGAAATACCTCCTAATTGTGCTTCCAAAGGCAGGACAAAACAGAAAAATGAAGAACAGTGCATGTAATGTCAAGTCCATTCTGCAATAGAGTTTGCATGCTTTTATTTGTGACAGAATTCAGGTAAAACACTTGATCTTTCCTGCCTTTGTTACAAGGAGATAGGCCCTCTGCTGCTGCCATCTCTGCTCTTCAATAAGGATAATTGTAAGCCACTAACCTAGGAGTGAAATGTTTTTAAATCAAGTTAAATGAATGTGTGAGATTCACGGTACTTATCGTTGTGCATTTGAATTTACAATAACGTTTTCACAAGGTGCTTGGAAATCTGTATCATGCAGCATCTGTACTTTAGTCCAGAGAAGGACACTGAGAATTCTGGTCCATGAATAAATATTTCTCTGCAATTAAATGCTGTGGTTAATTGTTGGAGCATGCGATTTTTCATCTAGCGTGCTTTCTGCAGAGTAGGGTCTCTCTTGACTTACCCATTTTAGTCATCTTTCCTAGCCTTTAAAACAAAAAATGGCATGAGAAACCTGCCGTAAAAAGGCATGATATGCAGACTAAGTTTTGCTGAATAAAGCGACAATTACGGTTAATCAGAGCCAGTCATTAAGACAAAGCATTCAGAGAGTAGCTATTTCAGTCACTTAGACAAAGGTAACAATTTATTCCTTATTTATACTCCTTTCTGCTAAGGTTTTGCCCTCTCACCTCGCCGGCAAGCATCATTGTTTTCACAGCTGGCCTCACGGAAGCAGTTGTTTATGAATAGCTGTATTGCTTCCACTCGAACTGTACACACTCTGCTAACTCACTCCAGTGCCAGACCCCTTCTAACACCAGAGCAGAGGCTCTTCCCTCCCCTGCCCCCGTGCAGCCTGGATGCCCACCACCGCAGGGCATCCCCTCCTGCCTTTCCCACTCCAGCTAATGGCAGAGGATTGTAATTTACAGCAAGGAGACAGCAAATGGTGAGTGGTTTTCCGTACTGTCTGGATTACTTCGCACGGGGCTTTATGAGGGGACATCAGTCCAGGACCTTTACTCTCAGGACCACAAGTATGGCTACATCTACATTATTTTATTCCCAGCGACCATTGGAACTTGCAGCAGGGACAGAGGAGAGCAGAAAGAACAAATTCCTTCCCCACCATGCTCAGGAGACATCTGCACAAAACTGCATCAAACTTCGTTTCTGCCTTGCAGCTTTTCTGCTCATCTCTCAGTAGTGAAGGCAAATGCCAAGTGCTGCTGAGGGAGCAGGGAGCCTTCAGAGTAACATATGGGGGAGAGCAGCTCAGGGAAAAGTAAGGACATGTGGGTAATTTTTTATCCTTTGCAGCTCTGTTTTATACTAGAACCCTTTGTGTTGGCTGGTTACACCAAAAAAATGTAATGGCAACATTGAAGAGAAAAGGAGCTACTGCACTCTGATATCCAGCCTGCCCTGTAATGTGAAAGCTTCTGGTTCGTTAGAAAAGATGCACATAATTCTGAGGTCTTTACGGTTCACTTACCAAAAATTACAGGAAATTCAAAGTACAGAGTGTTCCTAAGCTCTCATTTCTTAATTTTATTAACTTGAGAAGAGATGAAGCTCTGGAAAAAGCAGGTGAAAAAAACCAAGTCCAGTACTTTTTATCCCTGTGCTCTCATTTGTCTCCCTCTTCTTTGTAGTCTTCATCCTGCCCCCAGTTTGATGTTATTTTGTTCTCCCCTGTGTTGGCTTTCCATCTTGCCTCTCTCCACACACTGCTGTCCCCTGGTGTGCTGCTTTGTTCCTTCTCCACTAAACGTGCCATCAGCAGCCAGTGAGGGTTTGGTGACTGTCACCTCTCAGCTGGGGTGCAGGACGAGAAAAGAGACCAGAACAGCTCAGTGAAGTGAGGCACTAAAGTGACCTGAGCCTCAAAGCCATCACAAGTCCTGAGAAACTCCCTTCCCAGAGCTGTAGAAGGGCCACCACAATCCAGCCCTCCCATGAGCCCAGCGCTGAGCCCAGCCTGGTGTCACAGGGCGAGACAGCAGAGAGGGTGCTCCCAGCCTCGTACCAGGGCTGACCAGCAGAAGATGCTGCCTGTGGGTCTTGTAGCCACCCTACGGAGTAGGTGCCATTATTCACTGTCATGCCCAGGATGACAGAGCAGGACGAAGAAAACAGAAGTTCCTTTAGCTCTGGGAAAAGAGGCTCTCTTCTTCTTTTTCTCCCCACTAGCAGAGTACCCACAAATATAACACCTGTACTCCAAACCAATATACTCCCTAAATACAGGCAATTAAGATTTCAAGCTCTCCTAGCAGGCGTGACAGGGGCAGATGGGAGAGGTGGGGTTGCACAGGTTTTTATTTCACAGCCCTTTTGTGCCCAGACACATCGTTCCTATGCAGGATTTGCCCAAACTCAAATACTCAGCTTCAGTCCACTGCAACAAGAGGGTTAATTAACCAGCTATGCAGGCTGGTTATAGCCAGCAATAAGCAGCTCTCTATTTTTCTTTAAGAAAAAAGTCAGTAATTCTTGGAACATTTATTAACCTCCTAGTATAGGCAATTACCGTAAGATAAAGGTCTGCCAGTCTTGCATTACCATAAAATGCTGCATGTTGCTTTTCTACAGCACAATAATGTCCACAACCAGTGTGAATAAATGCTAACATTTGAGTTTTAAGCTTGATTCAACCCCCTCGATCGAACACTTTAGCAGGTCTTCACTCTCAGTGGCTGTAGGGCCACAAGAAAAATAATCATTTTATACAAGCCCAAAAAATCCAGGATGATATTTCACTGATATACTGTTTTGTAGCTCTGTTTAAGGTAATCTCATGTATTTCCTAACATGCAGAACTGAAAAGAGGAAGGCAGGTGGGAAGTACAAAACCCAATGATCGTTCCTGCTGTCTACTAGGTTTTGTAGTCACATACAACATAAAAAAATAGTGGCAATTAAAAAAAAAAGAAAAAGGCTTTGTAATAGACAGAACACTGCCAACCAGCTTTAAATTGAATTACACAGCCTGCTAATCTTTATGATGAAATAAAATTTCTTTGAACACTACACATTATACTAAAATCCACAGTGCTTTCTCCCCAGCCCCAACCCCTCTCCGCTCAAAGCAACTCCTCCACCCCGAAAGCATTGTTCTTTGCAGCCTGGAATGTGATGCTCTACTAACAGAAAGACTTACTTTAATTAGCTATTGTTAATATGGTATGCACGGTTGTGAAAATTTAGGAGAGAAGTATTTTTTGCACTTTGTATTTTTGATGCAACATTAAATTTGCAAGTGAAGAAATAAACTGACAGTGTACAAAGAATCCATCCTTCGACTGCTCTCCACTGAAACCATTCTCATTAGGATATGTGGCTGTGGCAGCAATATTGGAGGAAGAATGATGAAAATGTCCATAAAAGTTTCTACGTGAGCGGCGTTCGTTGTTTCATGCCTGGTCAATACAACAGCCATAAATCTCTTTTCTGTTTTAAAGTGAATTTGCGGGAAAGGAGGAATTGAAAGGAAGAATTATTTGGGGTTTTTTATAAATTTGGTTTCACTATAGCTTGTTCTAACAAACCTGATCATCCCCTCTCCCTTCAAAGACAACATTAGCAACCCAGGGAAGCAGATCCAAGAAATGACCAAGCAATTATTGTGATTGAAAATCCATTCAAGAATTGTGCAATACTTTGCTCACTGGCTCCTTTCTTTCATTGAAAATTACCAAATTATTATATTAGTTTAAACTTATAAAGAGCCACTCATTCCAGAACATTATTCTCTTTGAAAGCACATTTTACCTGAGCCAAGTTTTCTTATGGCTGTCAAGTAACACCTTTATATTTGAGTTGACTGACCATGGCAATTCGTAAAGAGAATTTTACACTTTAGTACCAAACAGTTTAAAAACCCTCCGTTTCTCTACAGACCATTAGGAAAAAACAAAAATAGAATTTTGTGAAATCTCTTTATGAAGAATTGCCAGCAATAACAAGAGCAGAACAAGAAAGAACTGATCGGATATGAAAGAACTTACACTGCTCCTCAGGCATAAATTCCATTTTAGTCAGTGGAAACTTTACTGCTTCAACATTCATTTTATCCAATTGCTTCTGTTTTAACTTCTAAGTTATACTTCTGGGGTTCTGTTTCCCACAAAGCATCTAATATCCGACCCAGAGCAGAGCATAAATATGAAGAAGCAGCTATTATAACCATGACACAAAAGGAGAATTTTGTACTTTTTCCTCCTTTTGTTTTCACATTTCACTATAGGTTGCTACACCAAGAAAAATTATTCAGCCTATTACCAAAAATCAACATGGTTGTATTTTCCCACTATTTTATAAATATAATAAAATGAAACATTCAAACTACTTTTGTATTCCATTGAGAAGAAAAAAAAAAGATAAAATTAGTAATAGTATATCATAAAAAGGTATATGCAAATACAAGCTGAGCACTGATGATTAATTCAGTCAAGCCACATGGGAATTGAAAACTAAGTACAAAAGGGAATTTAACCATGACATTAAACACAGTTTGAGTTAGAACAAAAGCAAACGAAATATTCTAAAGTAGTAATATGGCAATAAAACCTAAATAATCTAGGAAGAAGTTTTTTAAAACTTTATGGTAAAGACAGAGCGAGATCCATAACCCAGATAACTACTAAATAAGTAAAAAACCCACAAAACTCTGAAGATTCTAGATCTCATGTTATAAAGTCTGAGGGTTTTTTTGAATGAAACTGCATCAATGTGCTCTAAACTCATAATATTCAGCATCTAGAACTACTGAGCATGCAGACACACCAAAGCTGTGTGTGCAGTGCACCTTCAGGTCTTGGGCACTCTCCCGTTCAGAGCATTTCTGGACGAGGCAGCCAATCCATACAAAGCCTTGATGGTATCAGAGGGACAGAGAATGCCAGCTCCAGCAGAAGAGTCACCCGTCCTCAGCACCAGCTCAGCCTCTTACCAAGCATCTCCATCCCATCCCAGTGAAGCCTCAGGAAGCTTCTCACCAGAGCCATCACAGAAGACAGAGCTGTTTTCAAAATTAGACTAATAGATTTTCTAGGGAGTTGCTTCCCCCTCTCCCAGAACAGCTGTGCAAAACTCACACACACTTACAGGATTAAAGCTACCTCAGCATTTTCTTTCACTTGCAATGAATGCAATTTTTTTTCACGTGCTAAGAGTTTTGTTTATCAAAATGGTATTTTATGTTTAGTCAATTATTCATTCTAGCTATAACAAGTAGAGCAATATAGAGTTCAACATATGCTCCAGATGGTAAAAACACAAATCAGAAATAAATCAATTTATAAAAAAGGAAGAGATTTGTTTTTATTGCCCTAATTTTACTTTAAAATATTCACAAGCTTCCTTCTGGTTCCAAATTACCCCAGAACACTTTGAGCTAATATCCCTCTGAATCTGAAGAAATTTAGAACTTAGTATTTGTTTTTTTTATAAAATAGTGTGATGTCAGATGCCAAAATAATTCACATCAGAAATATATTTCTACAGAGCAGAAGCCCTCAAGAACAAACATTTCATCACACTGAAACTGTTCTCAGTGTACATTAGTAAAAGAAACACACTTACTCTAAACCCTAAATGAACCATGCCTGGAGAGGAGATGAAGCCAGATAACTAAGCCAGACCAGAGAGATTGAGAAAGGATAAAAGTGGAATGTGACCCTGCATTTTTAAACAGTGATAAGAAAAGAGCTTGATCTTACTATTATACTATTCTGGAACAGTTCTTTTTTTTTCAAATTGAATTATGCTATCTTCAATATCAAACACATTCTGGCAGGTGTCTGGCTTAACAGTTTTGAATATAATTTCAAATTTCCACAGCACTAATGCATAAATTTAAGTGTAGACTGGAACCAAGTGTCTGTCCATAGTTCTGAGAGCAACACCACATTTCCATTTTGTCATCTATTCCACGTAGCAACCAGCAATTCCAAGGTGATGCTGCTATTTTCAGTAACTAATATTCACACAAAAATGAACTTTAAAATAATTGACAATACTTTGCTGAGGACCACATCCACATATGCAGAGTGTATCAAGAAAACCTCTGCATTAAAATTATATAATCATTTTTTTCTTCTCACTTCAAGTGACATGATCAGGGAACTACAGCACGGAAAAAAAAAAAGCTGGTTTTTTTTAGCTCTAGCAACAGTGTTTACATTAAAGGCAAGCATATGTTACAGGTAAAGAAATATTTGTTCCAGTACAAACCCATATGTATTTTGCCTCTAAACCATTTGCAAAGTTTCTACAGTCATTACCTCAAAGAAATTAAAGGAAATAAACATTCAAAACAAATGCAAGACTTAAAAAACATGGAACAGTCAGGTTGCTAAATCCTAGAACAACTCAGGAAAAACCTAGGTAAATTCAACTTTCAGTTCCACAGACAATAACCAGCAGTAAACTCACCTACTGAATTTATCCAAGTCTACCACTGCAAGATTTTGCCTAGCTTATGCAGTAATATTCTTTATAATAGAAACCTTACATGGGGGGAAAAACAAACAAACCAGAACCAAAAAATGGACACAGTATGATATAACCACTAAACAAAAAAGTACAAAATGGGATATTTGATAAAAATTTCTAAAATGAATTCAAATTATTCACACAAGTAAGGATATGCACAATCGGGCCCATAGTAACTGAGCAAAATAAACATATCAACTCATTAAAGATCTATCTGCCTGAATTTATCTTTGCTTTCTCTTCAGTTCTTATGAGTTTTTCAATCACTTCCCATCACCCAGAAAAGGAAATATTGCACCAGGAAGACAGAGCTATAATTAGATATTCTTCTATTTCATTTCACATATATGACTGAATGAGAATGGATGGGAAAAATATGAACAGAGATAATAATAGCAAGTTGAAACATTCAGTAGAAAATATATTGGGCACAGAATAACATCTCAATTCTTCCTCAGCACATAATGCTGTGTTTACTGCAAAATTAGTTAAGTTACTATAAGAGATTTTTAATGAAAACAATTATAAATTTAAAATAACTGTGTTTAAAGCATTTAGCAGTCCCTAAGGTCAAGTGATTACAGCAGTTACAAGACCCGAGGGACATGTTCACACCAAAACAAAGCGAATAAATTACCTCAGCCAGTGTATGTAATCACTAAGTGACCACAGAGGTTATTCAGTGTATAAGCCCAGATGACTTCCATGCAAAACCAATAATGAAAAAGTAACGGCCAAAGGGAAAAAGCATTTAACTAGCAAAATTTGCTGGAGGGCCTGAGAACTTGGAAGAGTGGGAAAGAGTGTGGAAAGCAAGTTCCATGTCTTGGCTGTGGAGACAAGGAAGAAGGATGAGTGTAAATTAAATGGACAGACAAGATGCCGAACTTTTTCCCAGGTGAAAGACTCAAAATGTTGCAAAGGGATTCAAGACTCAAAAAATATAAAACTGCAGAGCTGACAGCAGTGCTCTCAGCCCTGTATAACTCTGATATATGTAATGCCCAGTGAAGTACAAGCAAGGCAGGAGCTCAGAATAATCATCTTTTAACTTTCCCCTTGGCTTTACTGCCAGAAAAAATTATTGACAGTTATTGTGTCTTAATTGTTCCATGATATAATTCTAACAGAGGCAAGACCCTGTGTTTTACCACAGAGTAGGTAAGATAAGCTGCAGAACGAAACCCAGCTTTGATCTGGCTTCTCCCCCTCGTGACATAACTGATACAGAGAAGTCTTCATTACAGCTTCACAACACAATTGCCAGTGGAGAAAACCACACCCATTAAAGGCAGGAAAACATTTTTCTGTACAGACAGCCTTGTATTTGATGGCAGTTCTCATCGTACAGCTTTGGAATAAGGTTCCTACCAACTACGGTGAAAAAAGATGCTTCCCATCACACTGAGGAAGCAAAAGGAATCCTGCTTGTTCCTGCCTGCCACTGGTACGTATTTTTTTAACTACTGCACATCATCACCTCACATCTTTGAAGGTATAAAATCTTCACAATACACAGAGTAAACAATAACATAGTAAATCGTAAAACACAATTAACACATTTTGCAGATAGGAGTCTGAAAAAGGTGGCAAAAGGACATGCCTGGCTTTAGTGTTTTGATTCCTGGTGAGGATGCACTGAAGCAAGTATTCACCGACATTCCCACAGGTGAATCAATTTGCTGTCTCACCCTGTGCCAGGAACCTAATAACTGGTATTGTCATATATATATATGAGAAAATGCAAGTGGCCTCTGTGCATGTAAAAAACTTTTCTCTGTATCTGAAATATGAAAGCCTAAGGCCAAAGCCAGTAGGCCCTCACACAGTCAAAGCTTCCAGTTTCAGTGTATTGTCCTGCAAAATCTGCTTTCTCAGATAAATACTATACTGTCTTCTGCAAGAACTATGCATACATGCTAAGAAAGCCCCTTGGTAAATTATTGAGGCTGGAACACAACCTATTCAAAGGGTTATAATTCTTCTGTTGGGACTGTTTAGCCAAGGACCTATGTGTTAAAATAACATCATCATGAAACACCTGTTAGATACAAGGAATGCCAAGTGGCTGCCAACACCACAAGATTCCCCACAGAAGGGTGCGAGCACCCTGGCAGATTTTTTGTTTGGCTTCCTGCAGCACTGAGTGTTTTCAAATGCCAAGCACTGGACACAGGCTCTGGCTGTATCGAAACAGCATTTGTGAAATTAGTCAAGGGCCGAAGAAGAATTCAGGTGGCCAGACACTGCTCTTAGCAATGCACTCAGGGTAGGCTGCGGAGATCTGTGCTCTCCAAAAGGTAATTCCTCTTCTGGGGCTGCTTGGCATCCACAACAACTGAACCCTGTTGAACAGCAGTGCTGCCCAGCTTCTCTGAAGAACGAAGCTTGGTGGGACCCACGCCCCACTGCAGGGAAGCTGAGAGTCCCAGAGCCTTTACCTTGGCTACTCCTCACCTGCCTGTCCTCCTCCTTCACAACAGCAACATTCGCATGGGATCCCACAGAACACTCAAAAGCTGAGGAAGATGATTCCTACTGTGTCTCTTCCCTCATCCCATAACATATCTACCTACTTCTCCTACCACTTCTAACTTCCCATTCCTGCAATTACATGCCCAGAAAAAGGATAGTTTTGAGCTTATCAAATCTAGTATCACTTTCTAGAAATAAGAACAATAAAACTAAGTTACAGTGATATGATTAGAAAGCCCCAGTCCCACATGCACAGCAATAAAAAGAAGGAAAAACAGTCATTAAAACAGGGTTGTGGAAATCAGGAGGTCAGGTAAAAAGAAGAGTATGAAGAGAATGCAAAGAAGGATGACAAGACAGACAATGTAGAAGTTCTATTTAAAAATTCCTTTTGTAAATCCAAATGTTCCTTACATATGTCTTGAAGGGTCAGCCAAGGAACTCCAATGCAATAAAATGATTCCATTAAAGGCACATAAAGATGCTGCTATCACACAGCACGCAAGAGAGAGAGCAGTAAAGCCTGATGACAAAGCTATGCTTTGAAATATTTTTTATATGATGCTGTAAATTCATTCTAATGTTTCTTTTTGAAAATCAGCTGCTCAAGTCACCTTCAGCTCTGGGTATTTCTAGACCAAGAGGTGACACGACAGTGCACAACCAGCCTACCAGTGGTATTTGTAACAGGAGCATCCCACACAAGTTCCCCTCCTTCGTTTTGATTTTCGGCTGTTGCTATTTAATTGCCCTCAATTCTAGCAATATGCTGTCAAGGCACTGCTGTCAAACACAGCAGACTATGAAAGGTATTCTACCAAAGAGATGCTGGCTGCCCGTGATCAAAGTTAAAATGCCAGTACTCCAACTCAAAGGGGCAAGCACATGAATATCACCCCCAAAAAAATTCTCCTCTTCCAAACAGTATTATTGATTCTGTCATGCTGTATTGTGGGAAGAAGGACTTTCATCATTTCCAAGTACGTTGCAACTTTCAGTGCTGCTTTAAGTTACAGTAAACCCAAAATACAGTGAGCAGCAGTTTTGGTTGTGGATATAAAACCCCCCAGCATCAACTAACGGGACACTGTATCCTTTGTATGAGGTGCCACCACCTCCTCGGCACTCCCATAGGGCTACACCGAACAACATTGTTGTTGTGCAATGACAGAATCTTTTCCCCAAGGTAATGCAGAAAACCAGCAAAGTCTCTAAATTTGTCTTAATTAACAGAATTATACTGTGGCTAGAAACAGCACATCACATGAGGACAAGTGAAGTAAGGGTGGGGGGAGATTTTCAAGTGCCCTAATTCAATTAGGAGGCAGTGATTGACACTTGGACAGGAGAGGTTAATTGGGGTCACCAAAACGCAGTAATTCCTTACCTAACCAGTCATTAAACTTCTTAACCTCTGAGGGCAGTCCCAGCTCGGTGAAATCGCCCGTGTGAAGAAGGATGTCCCCATAAGGCATCTGGATGCCATCTGTTCTGGAGTGCGTGTCTGAGACGCAGACAAATCGCGTGTGGCCCGCTGGTTTTGGAGTGTCATATGGGATAGGGTCGACCCTAAAGCAGACACAAAGATCTCGTAACAGTTACAAGGTTAAAACCCTCACATCTATTATTTCAGATATCAACACACATCTCTCTCCACAAAAACGTGCACACACACACACGCCCCCCCTCATTGACACACACCACGTTCTGCAACAACACTGCCAAAATCCAGGAGGGACCACAGTGCTGCTTAAAAACTTACCTGGTAAGAAAGGAAGATTAAAATATACACAAGATATGGCCACTTTCTGATACTAAAGTTTATTTAAACATTTGAAAAATGGATTTAGGAGACTTTGAATTCAGATGTTTTACATCATGTGCCTTATACAGGAACAGGTACAGGGGCCATGAAATAACAGGTCTCACAGGTGGGCCAGGAACAGGCTCTCACCTGAGCTGAGCAGCTTAGCAGCTGATTTTGTTCAAGGGCATAGGTACTCCCACAGATTCCAGCACAGAGTATTTGTTTACACACAATAAGGTACATTCAGGAGGGCTTTCATGAAGGCTAGAAACTGCAGAACCGAGGCTAGCGACAACTTCCTAAACTCATACAAAATCCTGAGCTCATTTTCCCAGAATCTATCAAGTCAGGAACTGATGTGCTATCACACTAAGCAACCACACATAAAACTTTTTTTTCTCTAGCCAACAAAGTTAAAAATTTAGTTCAATTGGTTATTTGCAAGCTATATTTGGTAATTTGATCTTATCAACTACATGTGACCCATCATGGAAGTTTGGAGATTTTTATTTTTTGGAGATTGGTTTTTTTCGAGATTTTTGGTTTTGGAGAATTTTTTTTAATTCATTTAAGCAGAATAGAGAAAAATAATAGGTAAGATAAATGCTTTATGCATACTTAGTGGTTAGAAGCTTTAATTTGCAACAGAATAATTTAAATACAAAAGGCAACCCATTGCCTTCTTTGGAATAGCAATTATTTCTCTGCAGAGTTATCATAATTTGATTTGCTCAACACTTGAATAGCACAGCATCTGGATTAGTGCCACAGAAAATCCCATCCCATTCCACAAAACTTCAACTCATTCCATTGATGTGCTACTTTGATCATGGCTAGAGCTTAGCTTCAGCTAGAAATCTTGAGGTATTTAGGAGTTAAGTCAGAATAATAGTCCAGTTAGGTCTCAAATTATCAGACTAGTGAAACTAGCTCTAACTACTTTAAAGCATCCAAAATAATGCTGTTCTAAGACTTATTTGGACAAACTGGCACAACAGGCATACAAAAATCGGTGCCTGAAAGTAAAAATAAAATTAAACAGCTTTTATTAATTTTGCTCTCCACAGTGAAAAGAAAAACTAGTACACATTGCTGTGAATTTGTTTGTCCTACATCCCCACAGTTATAATGAGATGTACGATCATTAATAGAAAATAAAGCACAAACCTTAAGAACATAACAACTTTTGAAGTATTACTTTCGTTTACTGAACTGTAAACTAAATTAGCATTTAGTTTTTACTATACACTGAACTGTGTGAAAACTTCTACCAGTGCCTTGAACTTCAGCTCCCTACAAAGGTGAAAAAGACCAGAAGCATTCCTCAGGGTGCAAATCAGCTCCCTGCTCTGGGGAGTTTTACAGTGGTTCCAGAAATCAAACCCCATATGGCTATGTCCTGGTCTCTGGTGGAAAAATGTCTCTGTGAATGTATTTACTAACAAGATTTTACTGAGTTAGAATTTAACTTTGTTAGAATTTGTTAATTATATTATATTAATTATTTATTATATTTGTTAGAATATTAACAGCTAAAATATTGGTGGGGGGAAGCAGTAGGGGGGAGATATTTGTTACTGTATTTTCCCATGTACCATAATTAGGTCTTTCCAATCAAGCTGTGTTTACCATAAAAGTACCATACCTCACTGACATGGGCCACTGCATTAATTTGCAAAATTCAGGCTCTCCAAGATGATGTTTACTTTAAAAACAGCTTGTACTGCCAGCTGGACTGGAGGGAAGAGACAGTTTGGTAGGTAACTCTTTTTGGGGGTTTGGTGATGTACCTCCTATTCCACCCAAAGCACCAGGTACAATTACCTGCGCCATGCAACTGGTTACCACTGCAGAAACCCATGACAAAAATCTAACTCCAACAATCAATGGATTTCTCTTCTCAGCAAGGATCTGAAATTAATAAGGTTATTATTCCAGAGAAAAATTAATTTACCAATTGAAATTGCACTGGCAAGCTGGGCAGAACTGCAATCAGAGATTGTAGTGCTTTTCTATAGGGTGTCTTCCTTCCAAAATATGGGGGTCTCCAAATCAACATTTCCCTACTTCCAAGCGTGTTTACTCCAGACAACACAAAAATGAACACCAGCTTTCATCACCACCACATAACTTGTTCAGATGCTCTCTGCTTGAGCTATGACCAGCACTGCCAGCCCCAGGGAGTCCAATTTTGTTTGTACACAGCAGCTATGCTTTTGCTATTCTCTGCAGTTTGCAGCCAAACAAACCCTGTTCTGCTTGAGGCAACTCCTATTAGTGTATGACACCGAAATCTGGCTAAGGATTTTTCTATTCATGCAATGACTTACTTAGAAAATTCTATAATCAAAAGTCATTAAGTCCCTGACTCTTTCTTTCTCTTCTTTACAAACACTATGATGTTGCCAAGTAACCTTTTTTCTACGTCTCAGCTTCCTTCTCTTATTCAGTAGTGCTTGCCTACCAAGTATTTGAAAGGGAGATACTGAAGGTTATTGTGCTCAGTCCATCAATTTATCTTACTCAAAATAGTCCTTCAACAGAAACTTAATAAAAGTGGTGTTATTGCCAGTCCTGAAGGCTCAAGTTTTCTTTTCATCCACAGATACAGCATGGCAAGCAGTAATATGAGAGTCTCCTTTTCCACAGCATCTCGAGAGGATTGGACTCTGACTGGACTGTCCTTTCACAGCTTCTGCTCACCAGCAGGTTCTGGGCTGTGAACATCACCCGTTCTTCCTGTGCTCTGATCACCTCACAAACCAGCAGCTGGGGATTACACACTGGTATTTCTAAAACCTCTGTGATAGTTACGCATCTGACCCTTACTGCAGTTCAACAGCAGATAAAATAATTATTTCAGCCCTGTCCATTTATTCTGCTAAATCAGAGCATGTACTCAAGAAATTCGACTCATTCTTTGCCTTTGCTCCAAACAGTGCATCCAGCTAACCTTGACACTCTCCATCACCACCAACACTTTATTTTTTTCAGTCTTCTTGATCTGGCAGACTGAAACACTTCACAGATTGTTTGATTACTGCATTTGGAACAGTGTGCTCATGGAAAGATGCAGTAAGTGGCATTTAAGAATAATTTAAATGTTCATATATTAGGATTAATACAGTAATCAGGAAATAGAAAACAACATAAGATATGTTGCACCTTAGAAAATCAGGCACTTGGCTGTTTTTTCAAAAGTTTATGTAAGATCCAGAATGAAATCCCGTAAGGCAGTTGAGCAATGACTGCTTTGTGAGATCATGACAGTAATGTAAGATCTGTCACATTTAATGCATTTATGACAAGGGTTCAGGAATCAGAAGGGACAATGTAACCTTCATACACTTCTATAAGAACCTTGTTTATCAGATAAATACTTGGCTTTACTAAACTGCCCTTACCACCAGTGGTTCCCATTTAGAGTAAGAGTCCCTCAGGTACAAACCTCAAATTCAGAGTTCCTCACACACTGCTGCAGCTGCATGAAACAACACCATTATCCAGGCTCTGATTTGGCTCACTCAGGTATCACTCAGCACTCCCTTCCTCCAAACCC
The DNA here is from genome assembly GCA_013397775.1 of Eulacestoma nigropectus. NCBI lineage: Eukaryota > Metazoa > Chordata > Aves > Passeriformes > Eulacestoma > Eulacestoma nigropectus. The sequence goes on along the minus strand of VZTE01005375.1, from coordinate 33,644 downwards.
ACAGTTACCACAGCACTTCCAAGACAGTGGATAAGTCAGAAGGTCAGTGCTGCCCCTTGCCCTGCCAGCAGTGCACACAGCAGCCTAGTGCTGCTCCCAGGGACTGCTCCATCTTGGGGTTGTACCCTGACCTCACACCCATCAGACAGCAAATTTCACCACTGCTTTAAAAGCAAGAGACTAAATAAACAAGAATGAGCACAGATGATATCGAGGGGGTTTGCAGCAAGGTAGTAGGGGCTCAATTCAGGAACTCACAGAAGAGGAGCACCTTGGCCTTTTCACATGCACAAAGGCAAAGGACTTGATTTAGGATGTCATGCTACGGAACAGACATGTTGACTGTGTATCTCAGCCCAAGCCTACACCAGTTACTCATAACGACGTCTTATAAATCAGCAGCGGTAGAAAGCTCCTCTGAGACAGGCAGGGCAGTGCAGCCCTCCTACAGACACAGCTGCAGGCACAGCCACACTGGGACCCTGCCTCAAAAAAATTCAGAAAATATACAAGCGTCATTTTTCTGAAAGGAATAAGTTTTGATTGTAAAGGATAATTCTGCATGGGTGAGTTCAAAGGCTGAAAATAAAGGTCCTGGGCTGGGTTAGCCGGTCCCTGGGAACGCCTGTGCTTGGAGAGCCAAACCCCACAGCCTGTTCGCTGCCCTGCTCTCTCGGGTTTTGAGATATGCAGACCCCAAATCCCTTCTTAGGGAGGGATTCCCAAGAAACCAATTCATCCATGAAGATGGAATAAAAATCTTAAACATTAAGCCAGGAAAAATTTCCAGTTCCTAACATCGAGTAAATCACTCGGATGAATGCAGCACCTACGCTGGACAAAACATTAACAGATGCTGAAAATCCCTCCTCCAGCCCCACTCCCCACAACTCAAATCAGCATTATTCCTGCTTACAACCCACCACTCTGCAAGCTGGTTCTGCTGGCATTGCTACAGGTGAACAAGTCAGCAGGCAGCACAGAAAATCACATAATTTTACTCCTCCCGGGCTCTCCAGATGCATGAATAGTCCCATGACATACGGGCCCATGTCCTTCCTAGACTGTCACATCATATGCTGGCTTTTCATCTCAATAATTACTCCGCTGGGTATATCTGTGACTGAATTTGTGGGTTTATTTTTTATGACATCTAAATTAGTATTCATTATACATCCATTTAAGCACAGACTTCAAGTCTGTGTGCCACATAAAATCCATGTGTTGTTGCACTTTGGGAGTCACTTGGAGACTTCCTATCTAGTAACTGTTCCGTATTTAAAACATATCTATGTAACTAGCTTTTAAAAAGCATCCTACTCATACTTCCTGTGAATAGTCATCATTGCATTTATTTACTGTTTAGCTTCCTCTTGTAAAATTTCTAACTCTTCTTGCTACTCCTATTTTCGAAATTTGTAAACCAAATATTTCTTCAAAGAGCCAATTAGCTTGGTATATTTATTTTAGGATTAAAAGACCAATATTTTCTGCAAAAACACTTATAAAAGCTTGTTTCTTAGTGCTATTAGTTCCCTCTCCTCAGCTAAAGCAATGAAAGACAATTTTTTTGAACTAGGAAAACAAAAGTAATATATTTTCTATATCTTCAGGTTTTTCTTTCTTTGAATTCATACCTCTGTCTCTACACATACTCCCTCTGGCATGGAAAATTCAGGAGAAAATAATGGGTTTTTCTGTGAAAACTGCTTGCTACAGTGCTTAATGTATTTGTTTCTGTATCCAAGTCTCACAGCTTTGTTATGTTATGATATTTGTTACTGCTCTTAGAGCCAGTCCCAAGTCCTGGAATTGGGCAATCATGTGAAACGTGTGGCTTAATTAATTTTGTCAAAATTTATCAGTAAGTCTCTCAGCTGAAGAAAAAAAGCATGAAATGCACCTGCATGTCCGGCAGCATCCAAGAAATTGAATGAAAGTAAAAGATGTGTAATTGTTCTTATTTAATAAAACAAACAAACAAACCAAACCTCAGGACTATTAGGCCAACTTCGTAATTCGACAGAGTTTTTAATGCCACAGACTAGAAGGACTATATCAAACTGTAAATGTATCTACATTTTGAAACAAAAATTTAGTATCTTAATTTACAAGTCTTCAAAACATGAACATAAATGCAGTGCCATTTAAGTTCCCCTGTCAGAAAAACATTTACATGCCCATACACACAGACCTGATTTTGTGATGCAACATATGCTGAAGACACAAAGCCAAATACTAATTTCCTCTCAATAAACAAAATTAATGCCAAAATTTAGTATTGCTTTAGTTGGCCACTGTCAGCCATTAATTGTTTAAATCATACATATTAATGCTTTTGTTAACTTGACTCTGCCTTCCAGTATGGTCAAACACCAAGCCAACATCTGGTTTCTTCTCTGACTAAAAACAAAGGGATGCAAATGCCTTTCAACACTCTCCCTGGTAGATTTTATTTGTACAAGCACACACATCTAAGAACAAACTACCCCAAATCTGCTAGAAAGCCCCACCTCTTCTGGAAACCTCCATGTACATGTGTCACCCACCAAAGCCTTAGAGGGTTCTGGAAACTGTAAAATAGAGGTCTGATATTTATTACAGAAATGGCATTAATTGTGTCTTGGTGCAATGTGGAAAAAAAATAAATTACATTTACAAACCCACAGGAGGATTCAATGCACCGCTCAGCAGCTTACTGCTAACGCTTCCAACAATTATAGCTGCAGGGAAATGATGGATCTTTTTATTACAGGTTCTGGAGCTGTTTTACTTCCAGTGAGATTTATGAGATTAAACAGAAAAGACCTATATTACCCACTGTCATCATCTGGGCAAATTTAAGAAAACTCTCCTTTATAAGGAATTTATAATAATTCATCTTCTCAGCTCAATTTAAACCTCAACTAATTAAGAGTCCAAACTCTGTTAATCCCAGATTCTGGTCAGTAATAAAACCAAAAAGAGCTAAAATCCAGATTTTCCATGGTGTTCTTTGAGGGGCAAACAGTCAGCTGGTCTTTTCTGAAGTACCTAACCTCTGCCTTTGATATTAATGGGAATTCAGAAACAAAATTGCTTGAGCACTTTTGAAAATCCTATTAATCATCACTTTGCAGAAAAAATTTCTTTTTAGTCAAAAAAATATCTTCTAAAATTTACCTATCAGTGGCTTTCCAAAGCTTAGAGAAGCAAAACAGAACTGAAAAAAAGTATCAATACCAGTATCAGCATCACTCTAAAAGGCCCAGACAAAGGTTTCCTTTAAATAAAATAGTAAACTACCATTCTTAGGCTGGTATAGTTCCAATTAAAATTCATTAAGAAACACTTTTCCCCCATTCTTTTGCTGCTGTTGTTGGGAGACTGCTATAAATTATGTCCTCCTCCCACCGTGACAGAACTTATTTGCTGGCAAAACTGCACCTACTAGGAGGGTAAGTCAATAAGCTCTCTACACTGAAAGATTTTTATTTCCCTACTATAAGCTACACAAACACTGACTCATGAAATATACTCAGAAAGTACAATCTGGCATCCCAAGTTTAGATCCAATTTAATTTAAGGACAATGAGGTTTGAAAAATATGCATTTCGATATCTTTAGCAAGAGTGAGGCTAAATTAAGGTGTGGTATGCCTCCAATAATTTCCACTGCAGGAATCATAAAATGGGCTGGATTTACTTCTAGGATGGAAACCACAGAGAAGGCTTTAGCCCTTGTTTCATCAGTAAAACAGTTATTCCAAAATGTAATGGAAAAAATGCACCCCAAAACAAGCAGAAGCAGATCTCCAGGACAGTTTACATGTAACTGGTTTTGCTCTAACTTGACATGCCATCTTCCCCAGAAATTAGGACAATTCTGATCAGAGGGACCAAGGTCACAAAGTTCTGTCAAAACAGAATTGTATAAGCATGTACTGCAGCATGTATTTCATTTCTGATGCCCATTTATATCAAGAATCAAATCTGGAATGCCATAAAATGTCCAGCATCCATAAGCATAATTTGTTATTTTTTCTTGGAGATGATAAATCCAGCAAATAGACAATAACTCTTACCTAAGAGGGAAACTAGGGAACTGGACCTGAAGGTGCATAAAGTTCTGAGAACTCTTTCTCTAGAATTTGCTATTAAATCTAAGATCTATCTTCGTGTTTCAGAAACAAATACTCAGTGTTTAGATACTCACAGGATTAAGTCCAGAGTGTTTGCAAAGACTCACTTGAGGTTGGTACTGATTCTTTTCCCCCCATTACATATTTGGTCTAAGGTATAGTGGCTACTTGAAATTTCTCTGACTTTCAGCTCAAGAAATACAAGTGTTCTTCTTTAAGCCACAAGTTAAGTATTGAGAGCAAGTCAGAAACTCTGCCCTTAGCCTTCTCAGTCATTTTGCTTTCTGACCTTCAGGTATCACCCTCTCCAAGGGAGGAGATGCAATTCAATCTCCATGCAAGCAAAGGGCTAGCCCTCTCCTAAACAGACAGCTAATCACGAGCCTCTCTGCTCCTCTCCCTTATGGTTTGACTTCCACAGGGGTGATGGAACTGAGTCAAAAAAAAGCCTGTTCAAAGGAGAAAAAATTCATGCTGGGCAAACACCACCAGTTCCCATTTTTGAGTTACTAAAGGCATAGAATGCCATCAGCATGCCTGTGAAATTGTCACTGATGTTAGTAGGAGATGGGCGAACAAACAGACTGGAACATATAACTCAAAAAGAAATTTCCTAGCAGTCATGCAGCATGACATACTATTTTAAAGAAGTAAATTGGCAGACATCGTATGTTACCTGCAAAATGAATTTGTGTATGTGAACCAGTACAAAAATCTGTCTGTTAGGATGTATATTCTCTCCTGCATCTGAGCTCTGACAAACTTCTCGAAGTTATTACTCATAAAATGCTTTCCAGCAAAATCCGAGCATCTAGTGCTATGTTCCAACTAAACAAACCCCTTCATAATAGCCATGCTGTCTTAAAAGGCCCTCTACCACTCAGTCTCATGTATATGAACTATTTCAGCCCTTGTCAAAGGTTTCTTTCCATTTTTCTACCTCTTAAGGTTTAAGAAGCTTTCTACGGGGAAGATGATAATACACAGACACCATTTAGCTCTCCTTCTAAAGTTGAGTCCGAGCGTGTAATAGGAATAGAGAGATTATTGACTGCCTTCTGCCAGCACCAAAATACAGATCTTTACTCAGCATCCAGGTTAACAAAAAGCTCAGTACCACATTAAAATGGCTAATTGGAATTAGGTAAGCTTTCATGTTCTGTAGTCACACAGCTGGCCTAATATTTGTGTATTTCTAGAAACTCCATTGCAACAAATTTTCACACCAGTTGTCTTAAGCTCAACTTGAACTCTAGATCTAGACTAGTGAGAGATCTGAATCAGTCCCAGGGTGTATAGAAAAATATACATTTATCTCACATAATTTTCTTTGTTGCAGAGGAGGAAACAAAAAAAAAAAAAAAACACCCCAACCAAACAAAACAAAAACAGAAAAAAACCCACCACCTAACTGCCAAAAACCAATTTCTGCTCTTAAGATATGCTCTCAACCTTTCACACAAACTTTGCTGGAGACACAGAAACGTAAAAGACAACTTTGGGCTTAAAATTCTGCTGGAGAGAATTTAGCACTTTAATCTTTCTATCCTTTATCTTTCCAGTGCAATTGTCTTCATTACAGCTAACAGTGTCTCCCTGACACACATCTAACACGAAATCCAGTCCCAGACAGAACCAGATTCAATCAACAGAACGCTGCAATTCCTTGGTGACTGGATTGGAGAGGGCTGCAGTGCGCTGTACCGCAGATACTGAAAGCAGGTTCTTTTATTTGTAAAACACTGTGCCAAATACATTCCCAGCTAAAAAGATTCTACCAGATAGCTCTCTCCGTCTTTTCTCCCCCTCCAGTACTAAATAACTTATGACAAGGAAACCTCAAGTCAAATAGTATACATTCCACAATATTTCAAGATACGAACATTAGTTCAAGTGAGAAAAAGCTTGGTAGATAAAGCTGCAGCAGGTGGGGCAGGAGAAAATCTCCTGTCTGCACTAGCAGGAAGGTAACTCCAGCTGGAGATACTCCCTGGAAATGCACAATTCATTCTGATCTCCTTTCTCCCCCTTTTCATTTTTTTTCAAATCTCACTTATTATTTGGTGTTCTCGTTCACTTTCCATGAGTACTTATATATGACAGAGGCTGCTGAACTCAGGACCACCATCTTCTGATAGAAAATACAAAATATCTCACGGATAAAAACCAGCACTGACTATTTTAGTTGCACCATCACTTTAACTTGACTGTGGCATTTATGTGACACACATTACGTTTATACAATATTACAAGAAGCAGTGCTGCATATACGATCAGGAGGTTTTATCAATAATGCAGTTAATAGGCAGAGTGTTTGTGGGCAACCACAGTGTTACAGGTTATCTAAGAACATTTGTGTTTTGCTTATACTTCTATAATAAAAATTAATGACTTAAAAGTCCTCAGTGGGAGTATCTAGGACATTCATATTTATCAGAACCGTTACTGGCTTCTGCAGTAAGCAATTATTCTTATTGCATTAAACCGTTTATTTCCAAAGATGTATCCCCAAAAATCAAATAAATCCAAAAATGAATTACAGTCAAGATAGAAATTTACCTCAGGGATACTTTCAGAAAACTCAATTTAAAAATGCATTTACTTTTGCCTCTGTGCCAGTAACAAAGGCAGGGGAAAAGAGGGAAGAACAACAGAATCATCTTGCTTTCAGTGTTATCTACAAGACAATTCCAAAGCCAAACAAGCTGAAACCTCTCAATATACAACTTCTATATGTGAATGGTAGTAAGGCATTGTCACCTGTGACTCGGAGGTTGTTGCTAATTGTATAGACCTGCTGAAAAATACTTAATATGCAACAGAATATTGTTTTCAATATTGCCCTTGAAAGCTTTGAAAACTCGCTGCTTCCAAATCTGTATGTTGCGCACTACCAAAATTTTAGTTGGCATGACAGATGCAGGAGCACACTGCAGAAAGTAATTTCTATGTCAAATACAAAAGGCAAATAGTTGCATTTTGAAATTTAGAGAAAGAACATCACAATGAGAAGCCCCAGGAAGGAGGAAAACAAGCTGCACCACCATAACATTTTACGATACAAAATGAGATGTGGGCAATGTAATTTCACTTACGTGATTCATTTTATAAGCAATGCAAATGCAATCTCACTGATTACGCTCCAAAACAAAAGAGGGAATTTCATTACTTCAGCCAGTGCAATTAGACATGCAAAAATCACAAAACATCCTATCTACAGCAGAACAAATAGAAACCATCATTTCACATTTAGATGGGAATAACCAAGGTGGGTGAAATGCATTCTGTTGTGGTGGGTGCTGGGAAGGCATAAACTGAATTGCACAGCATTTAAGCTCACACAGTCTGTGGTACACACAGACCCACGCTCAAAGATTAATTCCACCAAATTTGTCATAAATGAGCGAGAAGGTATCTCAGAAACCCCATGACATGAAGTAAAAAAACCCCCAAACAACAACAAAACTAACAAAAAACCCCCAGTCATCCCCCTCACACACAAAACAAAACACCATCAAAAAACCACCCCAAAACTGCACATTGATTTTTTTATACAAGAGTCTGTTTCAGCTTTTATTTATCTTCTGGTTTCTTGAAGCTTGAGAATAGGAGGTTACTCTGAAGTAAGTCAGGCTGTGTGAATTAAGAGTATCATTGCTTCTCCTATATGGCTCCCTGGGGAATCTATTTATTAGGCACAGGCCTGTTTTCTGATTTAGCTTAAGCACTTTTCCTAGAGAATATGGCTGTCCACACCAAGAGGAATTTTCGAGTAACAGCTGCAGAACAGCCTTTTTCTGTAGGAACTATCTTGAATCAGCTCCCCTAAATGGATACACAGTACTGATTTTCATCTTCATACTCCTCTTAGTACTTAAAAGGAGAAGAAAATTAAATGTTGTTCATAGGTATTCCGATAATAAAAACTTCAGAAAAGCTTCAGCTTCTTGAAAATTAGCAATAAAACTGAAACTGACAAAACCAAAATACATAAATAGATGGAATATCAGGGCACTCGGCTATACTAACTTGGGTGTGTTGTTTTTTGTTGAACAATAAAAACCACTTTTGCTTTGACTAAGAATACATGTAAAATTGCACCCACCTACACCTCAGAACCTGCATTTCATTTACGTGCTGAGAAATATTACCCAAATGAAATGCAAGTTCTTTTCCCTTTCCTGCTCCATCATGGAGCAGGAAAAGACACCTTCCAGGGACAGACTACAACAAAATTCCACAGCTCTGCAAGGCTATGGGGAAATGCAAAGGAAAAAAGAAAAAAATGTTTCTATGAGTTTGCAGCAAAAAATCACCACTAAACATTCTGTAAAAGATACAACGATTAGTGTAGTTTTTAAGGAAACAGGCTAATTCTCTAAGTTGCTCAAGGAGACAAAAAATAAAAAAAACATGCAACTGTTAAAGCCTGGGAACAGCTGTCTTAACCATTTCTTTCTTTACATCTGGATCCACTGGGCTGTTATTTTTCTTTACATTTCTGCATTCTGGCATTGCCAGTGGAATTTCCAGTTGCACAGCACCAGGGCTGCTTGTGCTGGTGCTTACTGAAGTCAATAAAGTCAAAGTTCACAGTGACCATAATAGGACAGGAATGTGAGCTAAGTGAAACTACTTTGTTCACATCAATACTGTTACAGTCACCTATATTATACAAAGTTAGCAGTTAAGATTCTCAGTTCTTTGACTGAAGTGACTAATTTCCTGCAACCTTTCTCCTCCTTCCTCCCTCCAAACGTTTTGGCAATCAAGAACAGACTTACAGACTGTTTCATAACGAATACAGGCCTTAAGGGCGAAACTGGCAAGATACTCCAGTCTGTTCCAGAAATCCCTTCTGCAATTCATTATTCCATCTAGTTCTACTCTACTGGTTTACTCCAGCCTATAAAATCTTGAGCTCCTTCATCTTCTGCAGACTGTGAAGACTTGAGACTAACTACACTCCTAAAGAGCAAAATCATCTCTTTCTAGAATTAAAAAGCTCTGGTCTATCTACCTTCTGGAAAATCAACTGCTCTAAATCTTTCCTCATGAAGGGCTTTGCCTGCATGATGCTGTAGAAACTGAATGGTGACACGCTCAGAGGTTTCCCAGTAGTGACTACTTTTGCCTAAGAAACCATCTCTACCACTTGCTTTTTTCCATTGGTATTACCTACAGTAATAAGAACCACATCTATTCCTCTCCTTGTCAAATAACATGATAGATTTTTTAAATAATGATCACCTTCAACTGATGAAGAGAATACCATGCAGTTCCAAAAAGCTACGCTCATCTCACCCACACAAACGACATTTTCTTGTCTGAAACATCACGATCTCCCCAAAGACCATTTCTCACCAAAGTAATACTTTGCTGTTACTATGACTCAATAGCTGCATACCCTTCACAGTGTGTCACCAAGAGAGCAGCAAATACAACTTAGTTTAACAAGCACAGGTGCATATTTTTTGCAAAACAGCAAAATCACTTTACCTAGATCGCTGACATTCACTGTGTCCCGATACCTGTCCTTATAAGCCACTCTGTGCACATACACCCTCCTCCCAAACACGATCCAGTAAGCTGCTCTGCCCTTGACCTTTGCTAAGTAACCAGGCCCAGAGAACAGCCTGAATTACAGACTTGCCTTTGAACTATGTCTCAGTTTGAGGCAACCTGCCAGGTGTATGCACCACCAGTCCCAAGACATCAGCAAGCAGTGGTTTGCCTTGCTGTGCTTGACCCAGGCAAGCCAACTACCTGAACGGAATCTAACCTCACAGGAATTTAACAAGGTCTCTGCCTTGTGGCATGTGCCACTCACTTTTTCAGTTCCCAGCCTGATGGCAAAAATGGAATTCCAGTCCAAGGGTGATGGGAACATGCTTGTATGTGGAAGGACAAGTGCAACCTGGTACAAAGGGAACTCAGCCCTGGGATGTTACATATGGCCTGCCACCAGTTTGACAGATGTCAGAGCTGCACTCTGAGGCTACTACAACATACAGCCACTTTTACAGTTCGAAGTATGGGAAGTGCTGTGGACTCACAAACTATGCTGTCATTTTTCACACTGCTAAGCAAAACAGACGAAAGTGTTAACCATGAAGACCGGTTGTGTCCTGGATTTTCCCTGATCGTTCTCAGCATGTGATTCTCTCTTTTATGAGTGTCCCACCAAGCACTGACTCATGGGAGATACATCTTGTATCAAGAAGCCTATCAAGACAATTGCCTTTACCATCCAGTCCATTCACAGATCTGGTAAAGGCCACTATTCCTCCTTCCTCTCCCACTAACCCAGAACATATATCTGGAGCCTATAGACAGGTGGCTGCTCATATCCTCCCAACCACCCATTACCAGGCATGTGCTCAGTCAAACCCCTCCCAGGCCCATTCACAGAGCAGCTGCTCTAAAAACTGCCCTGAGCCAGTACCATGAGTCAAGACTTCAGGCATCACAGCCTAGAAAGGAGGATTCGCACAACAGCCACGCAGACCTAGGCCTAGATCTCTGTTCCCCTGTGTTCCACCTGCCCCTTCTCATGGTGTGGCTGCTGACTTGGACTAGTCCTGGAAGCTGCGTGGCCCCTCCATCAGCTCACCAGATGGGCACTGAGTATAAGTGAAGCAACAGGAGCACTAGGGCACCACTAGTGCATGGCCGCCTCCTTTCTGCAGAAGCTACACACTGGATCAACACCGCCATTTTCCCAAGTGTTAAGTGGGGTGGTTTTTTTCCTATTAAGGCAAAAATAAGAATCCCCTTGGTCTAATGAGTTTTCTCTATCTGCAGACACAGTTTGATCTTGCATTGCATGTTCGACTTCCAGATGACTCCTTCTGTTAGAGATGATTTTAGGCTTGGATGGGAAACAGACTTCTAAACAGGCAAATTAAAAGCAAACAAAACAAATGAAGAAAGAAAAAAAGTAAAGCAAATATCTTTAATATATTGAAATAATAAGAGCCCTAGCTGCAGTTTCTTAATTGTGCTAAGGGGATGTATTTCACAACCTTCTTCTCACCTTCCAGTCACAGCACCTCAGTCCTAACCATCCACGCTTTTTTGTTACTTCATTTCTTTTCATATCTTCCTGAAACAAAACTGTATTCTCACATGGTCTAATGTAGTCACTTATACAGTAAAAGCACGAAGTGACCACACTATACGCAAAAAACCAAACTCTGCCTAGTTTTACAGACTCTGCTTTTTCTTTGTTTTCCTACAACCACTTCATTTTTTCCTGAGGGACAGGCTGACATGAATGCCACATTAACTGCCAACCCCATGAGAAGAACATTTCAATCACCCATTATAGCTAAGAATCAGACCTCTAAAGTCTCCTGGCCAGGCTGTTTCATGCCCTTCCAGTAACCCTGCAGCATGGCTATCACTGCCACTTCTTATCTTATCGCCTGCTCAAACATTGTCTGCTAGGGGCAGACAACGAGCCAGACCTAAACAGTGATGTTAAATGAAGACTTCCTCCCAACACAGTCTTGAACTTCTGATGAAACTGATCACTCCTCAGCAAGATAACAAACCATGTTGGGGGTTTAAAGGCTTTAAAATCCAAGTCAAGAGAATGTAAATAGGCTTCCCAAAAAACAGCAAAGTTCTCACTGCATGCAAAATGCTCTCTGGGCATCAGGTAACCACCAGCTATATGTACATGTACATACATAGACACATGTAGAAACAAATAACAAATATACACCATGAGGATGTTTTGATTCCTCTGGTTTTTAATCACAGGGGGAAAAAAGCTCAGTCAAATTCTTTTCTGTTAAAAAAAATAAAATTAAAGGAGGCTTTTTAGCTCATTAGATTTTAAAACACAGCTGAAGTGGCAGCAACTTTTCCAGAGCAAAGAACCTCATATTTTTTAATTCCATTAAAATTCAGACAAATATGCACTAGAATTTGATGCATGTCAGAGAAAATAAGTTTTTCAATGTTTTTATAAGAGTAAAAAATCCGATACACATGAAACAAAACAAAAAACTTAAACCTAGGAAGTAGCAAGACTTTTGCCTCCATACTTTTTCTCTGTCAGGCTACTTCCTATCAAGAATATAAGGTTTACCATCACAATCTGTGTCATTCTTAGGCAGATCTGTTAACATGATTAACATTAGAAGTACACTAGCTGCACTGAAGTGCACATTTGGCCTCTATTCAGATTAACTGCCCCCTGTTCCAGGGAGCCACAGGTAGAAGTTCTAAACAGGGATTTAGGGTTTTCAAGGATGGAAGACATCCTGTCCTGTCCAAGGCCCCATTCATTCCCTCTGCAGTGGGACCATGCCCACAGCTCCACCAAGGCCGCAGCACAGGGAAGCTCCAGAGTCACTGTGGGGTCTCACTCTTGAGGAGAAGGGAGCACCCAAGGTTTGTAGCTGCTCATGGTTGAAAGGAACAATGAAAGTCATAGAAAGGTTTATTAGTAATCACACACTTGGCATGGAAGTTGGTATGCTAGTCCCTGACCTCCTTGTAGAAGCACATGGCAGTGGGTTTTGAATAAAGGGGTAGAGTGAAGCGGGGAAGGTGGGAGAGGGGGAGAAGCAAGGAGGGAGGGAGAAGGAGGAAGGGAATCACCAGTCCTGGCTCCATCATCGATCCTAAAGTGTCCAGGGTCCTGCGGCACATGCGTAGAACAAGCACACGCCCCCGGCTTTGTGCAGGGGTACCTTCCTATAGGTTATAGATTTACATAGGTTATAGATTTATAGAGATTTCTCCACCCTGGAGATAAGTTTTTCACTTTCTATGCAAATCAGTTATCATGCAGAGTCTGTTCTTCCAGACCTTTCTGGAAACGGGCTCTAGGACTTCGGGGGTGTTTGGTGGTCTTGTTCCCCCTCTGCAGTCCATGCCCATTCTCAGTCTCATTCCTGCGTTTGTGTTGTGCTTATCTCCAGGAACTAAGACAAGGACATTTGTCCCAGGAAAGTGCTGCCTACCACCACAGGGCCCCCTTCTCCAGCCACATCCTGTTTCTTCTCACAATATGTTATTACCAGCAATCCTTGGCTGTTAGTAGCAGCAACCCTTGGATGGCTCCACAGCCATGTGACTATGGGTGTTTGAGACATACACATCAGCCCCGTCTGGGCTTCTACAGACCCTGTCCTACAGGGCAAAATGGGGTGGTACTTTTGCATTCCTGCACCAGCCAGTGCCTCGTATCACCATCACTGTGGCAACACCAGTGGACAGCAGCTCAGCACTCTTCACGCTTCAAAGCACTACTCTGGCCCTGCAGAAAGTCAAATTCCCACTGATCCCCACAGGTGCACTCAGGCCCTTCAGGATGTAAAAATTATCTCATACTATTCTTGTAACCTTGAACAATGTTGGGAAATTCTTTATGTCTTGTTTCAAAATTACACAAAAGTCTCATGTGGGTTCATTCTACACTTGCACTTCACCAACAGCGAACTCTAAACCATCTGACACCACAAGACACATAAACCAGCCCTTTCATTGCTGTGTCTCTTGAAGTACCTTTGCAAACAAACTGCTCTCAGCCACACGTTAAACACAGGGCCATTACTAATCTGTGCAAGAATACAGATCCATAACCTCACCTTTCAGCAACAGTGCCAACCTCTGCAGCTCCCAGGCCCCTCTTGCTGTGCCTGGTTCCTGCTTCAGGCTGTTGTACCAGTACTATTGTACAGGGACAGATGGTGAACAGGACTGGAGAGCTGAACTGGGCATCATACTCCAGGGATTACTCCGAATTCCCAATTATGTTGCACGTACAATACAGACGTGGGCGAACAGAGCAGCACTGCAAAGGAGCGAGGGCTACTCCAGTTAGCAGCACCACCACCCCAAACAAGCAGGGCCAAAGAGCTCTCATAAAAACATTGCTTCACACATTCCTTGGCATTATGAATTCAACAACAGCAGCTTGAACCAGCCACACTGCACGTTACAACAGAAGTTAGTTTGAGCAGCCCAAAGCAGCCCCAAGTTGCAGGTCTTTGTGACACCACTGTGCAAATCAGACTGCTGGCCCTGTCAGGAGTTTAACATCACATCTGAAGGCAGTGGTGAGCCTTGACTAGGCGTGCAAGCGAATATTTTATTTCATCAATGATTAAGCCATACAAAAAAGGCAAAAATACCACAGGAAAAGAAAAATTTAAATATTTTACCCTTTTTAGCAATATAGTTCAGTTCAGGAGAATATTCCATGGCATCTTACTTTTTCGCAAGGACAATGAAAGCAATCTCAAAAATCTTGGTCCCATAGACACCTGTCACAAAACTTCCATGCACAGACGCTGCATTTCACCATTTCAAAACATTTCCCCAGGAACAATTACAAACTGGCCTTTCAAATGTATATGATGGGGCATGTGGCCCAGCGAAAGCACACATTATTGAAGTTCTATCCTCTTTATAATTTTCATAAACATTTAAGTCACGTGCTGCAGAGCAGCATCATTGAATGCTCCTTCAAGTTTCATTCCAAGAGAGTCGGGATCAGCCACCTTCTCACTAAGTGCAGGAAGCAGAAGAATTAGAAAGCAAGTAAAGCTGTCAATACAGGGAATTGTCTGTATGCCATTCCTGTAAAAAAACACAGGCACTGTAGAAGCTTAAAAGTCCTTTTCAGACACTGTGTCACTACTAACAGCTAATATAACAGGAAATTTTAAGTCAAACACTGTATTAGCCAAAACTACAGCAATAAATAGCAAAGTTGCCATGCCTTGCATAAAAATGAAACCCTAATGAAACCTAGAGCAGTTTGTTGATACCATGTGGTCTAGGCTACATGCATAATGTAACAGTGCAACTGCTAACAGCAGGCTCAGAGAAGATAATTTACACTTGTTTTTATGGACATGAGGAACTGATCTTTGAAGTTGTCCCTAATGAGATTCTGCTTGGCCCTAACAGCATCCTGAGAGAACGTGCTGGTTTTCTCCCCTGCATCCGGTGCATATTTATGATGCAAAATACAGACCTATTTAAATTGCACATGTGGACCTGGTGTCCCCCCATGCCTTCACAAAGTCAGATTCTCACAGTGGGGGAAATACCTACTAAAATGTCTCAATTTAGCTTCAAGTCTTTTCTGTAATTACCCATACCACCTTTACTAAGTACCAAAAGATACATGGGGTTTAATGAATATGATTCCTTTCTCCTTTGTACAGTTGACCTCCTAACTTGATTTGAGCTGCCAGGTCAATTGGCAGCTGTATCACACACTGCAGAAGACACATCCAAACTACAGTCCTAAGGCTCCTCAGAGAAAATACAAGTGTAGCTGCGCAATGGATTTCAAAAACAGGCAGCAGCATAAGTAACGGAAATAGGAAAAAGTTTTTGCTGTGCCCTGTGTAGTCGCAGCTTTAAGACTACACCCACCTGTTCTTAAAGGCCCTTTCAGTTAAGAGATCTGCAAGAACCATTGAATCAACATCACTAAAATCTCAAGTTGCCACAGCCGCATCCAGTAGCCACAACATCTCCTACAACTATAACATGCTGTGGTACAGCTATCAAGACCTGGCAATGGGAAAACACAATATTCCCAGAGAACAGACCTTAACCCTGTCATGCTCAGAGAACATGGGGCACCACATCTGTAGTGACACAACCCTTCTACAGTACTGGTCCAAAAATGACTGCAAAAGTTGGATCAATATTTAAGAACATTTGTTTAAATGCTGCCTGACGTATCTTTGGTATGTGAGTCCCCGGAGCAGTGATGTTAGCAAGTGTCATTGCCCACTTTGGGACAGGGTACTGACCCATGCTTGGCAACAAATTAAATAAGGACAGCCTAGATTTTACTCTCTTTTCCATACTTCTCCCAGATACAGCCACCCATATACCATGGTTCTTGATTATCACTGCTGCAGGTTAAAGTATTCAAGTAACCTAAGTGCAAACTAAGGCAGTTCAAGAAACTTTTTCATGCTCCATCCAACTGTTTCTTCTGCAGTATAACAGCTTTTGGGAGGGTGCTAAAATCAGAAGGTCGGCCACTCCAGCAGCTCCCCATGTAGCTGATACATAATATTACTTCAGTTATGCCATCAAAGAACCAACATTTTAACCCTTAATTTTCTGTCTTCTTCTGTTTGGAAAATGGGGGGGTGAGGCGGGATCCATAAATTCTTTGAACATACCTGTCAGCATTGTCCATGCTGTATGAATGCAGAGCATGTTGTTTAAGATTAGATGACTCAGAGGACAGATAGCAGGATGCCTGATTTTTCATTTAGAGCTCATTATCTAATAACACACTAAACAAACAGAAATTCTACCCCCCACCGACAGCTGTTTGGTGCCTTAAAAAAAAAAAACAACAAAAAACTCAAAAAACCTCCAAAAAACAACAAAATACCAGAAAGAATCGTGCTTTAATTCCTATAAACAACCTCTTGGTCAGCATGGCCAAGCTTCCATGCAAACAACTACAAGGCATAAGTCTGGAAGTTCAAAATCTAAAAAACCTTTTTGTTAGGAAAATAATAAAACACATACAAACACGAAAGACAGATTCCAACACTGCCACCACAGCAATACTGTGATATGTATTACACACTGTTGCGCTCCATGCTAGGGCAGGAATGTCTTTAAACACATATGCAGACAGTAAAATTACAACAAAGTAAATATGGCTGCAGGTGCAAGGTGTGCTAAGAACTACACCTCGAGCCAACATCTGCAGTTATTTCTGGGTATTTGAGATCATTTATACATTTCTCAACTTCCACTTATTCTGTATTGGTCATCTCCAATACATTCCTCCTGCATTTTATTGTATAAGTGTCTGGACCCAAAGAAATGGCATTGTCTCTTTATAGACAGATATACAGAAAATTGCCTTGTCTTATTCCAAATCTTCTACAGGCCCTTATTTAATTTGAACTAATTAATAAAAAACTCTACCAACTTCCTGGCTCTATGTGTTTCAGTTTATACTTTTTAACTCTTCACTGAATGAGATGATTCACAAGAGATCTTACTCATTCTGTAGAATAGCATCTTAAAAAGCTTCTGAGAGGAACACTCACTGAAAATAGTGATAGTACAAAATGATGGTATGAACTGACTATCAAGGAAGCCAGGTGATCCAAAATTAATTTTCAACTTCAATTGATATTTCTCTTGACAATCTAGACTGGATGCAAGGATTCTTTTCCGGAAAATATGCTCTGTAATAATGATATCTAAAATGAATGAGCCAGAACACAAAACCAAATCCCCCTAAATACAGACCATTTTAATTCCTTGAGACCACGGATTTCCTTTCTATTCTCACTCAAAGAAAATGAAGTCTCCATTCTACATACATACATTTTTAAACCAACCTATGCAGGCACAGAACTCATGGCGATAGATAACTAACAACAAATGAAAACTCCACGCGTTAAAGGTCTCTGTTTTGCCGCCCAGATGATGTATTGGGTTCTGAGAGGAGCAGTGTGTGTGATCCTTCCATTAACACAGCAGCACTCTCAGAAAGCAGCCATGCAGAGTAGCTGAGCAGAACATCGCCAAAGGTCACAGTGGAGACAAAAAAAGGGGGGACAAAATCATAAACCCCCCCAAGGATTACCATCAGCATTTTAATTCTCAGAGGGCGTTTGAAACTCCTATTACAGCATTTGATCTGTGCAGTCTTGTTATACATTTCCAGGAGAAAAACTGTCTTAAGAACTTTATACAAACAATTAAAATGACCTCCAAAACATCTAACAGGTTACAATATGAATCATAACTCTCTCAAAAACCCAAAGAGGGTACGTAAGTGGAAACTTTCAAGGTATAGAATAGCAACAAGAGCAGAACAAAATTAATTCTTCTTGCAAACATGTCTTCCTGTCAAAGCTGCAAACATCCCCATTTAAGAAACAAGATGATGGAAAATCAAACTAATGTCAAGAGAGATATAATCAAAATAAAACAATTATATATAAAAACTTTCAAGTAATTCAAAGATTACGCCTGGGTTATATATCATTTTTTTTCATGTCTAATTGTGTATTTATTCAGTTTTCATTTATTCACTCCCTTCCAAGAGGAAAAGTGAATGCCTGGATGACTTTAAACTTACAAAATAAACACACCACAAAGATGAAATTTCCCTCTTCCTTAATATCTGTCAATTATCATAATCTTATATGTACATTGCTAACAACCAGAGAAAAGAAGTCCTTGAAAGAAACGTTGCTTAAAATTGAGGGAGCCACTTAATCTGGCATTTTTAAGTGACGGGTCCTGTCCCACTGGAAGCAATAATGATGTCACTAATCACTGCATTTTACAACTATAGGACAAGGCTCCTATTTATTAAATATGCCAGACTACATGAAATTTTAATTCTGAACATTATTTTCCCCAAAACTACTACTTCACCATTCACAGGAAAGCAAATAACCCATTGTTAATGCTCACTGCTGGCCAAAAGTGAATGTGCCTTAAGAAACAAAGAAGCCTAGAGTAATTAAAAAGTAATGACTTTTTTCTTTGTGCTCCCCATATAAAAGGAACAGGAGGGAAGATATACTGGACTAGCACCTTTTCCTTCCCATAAACTGATCCAATAGCTAAACATTTAGGAGTAATGTGCTGACCTTCATGCTCACAGTCACTACACTCAATTCCTTACACCAGAGAAATTGTAAACGTGGTAAATAGCAAGTTTCCTGGCTTACAAATACATCAGATCAAGTCCCTCTATCACGCTCCTTTCTCCTTCCCTCCCCCATCCTCTCTCCATCTGCCGCCCTCCTGGGAAGGGAGCGCTACACTTAATGGCTGTGTGCTTTTAAGTCTAATGTGCTGGATATAAGTTAATGCCCAGTATAGTAAGTAGAGACTCTGATGCAAGGAAGCCTCTGGTGCTGTTTTTTCCCTGTCAACATCCAGCAGAATCTCTGCAGCCCTAATGTCAGGCAGGATGCAAGGAAGAGAGGGGCTAGGAATATGAAATCCACAACCTGTGACAAAAACAAGTCTTGCAAGACATTACACAGCACAGTAATTTAAATAATCTTTCGGCAGAAACAGGAGACAGTTGGATTTTATTTGTCACTCCCCACAACATAATGATTCAAATTTAGAGAATATGCCCATTATAAAATAGGGCATATAAAAATAGGGGCAAGTATTTCCCTGTCAGTGGAGAGCACACAGGTGAACTCTGTTGACAGCAGAAATAAAATGGGTCTGAACCATCAGTTATGAAGAGGACAACTGTATTTGGGGATTATGAGCTGACCTGCTCTCCAGCCATCCTCTTTGCCCCACTCCAAAAGCTTCAGCAGCAGCAGCAGCACTGCTCATCCACCAGCACTCAGTGACAGCCAGCAGCAGCAGATCCCGCAGGATACATACAGCTCGTGTGCTGGGAGAAATCTCCAGGTTTATCGAGGTTATGACCAAGCTTTATGGTCAACTCTTCAGGAGATAAATAAAATGACTGCAACGCCAGGTACCTAAACTTTATTGTTTGGAATCCAGACTTGCCGTTTTCTGCTCCAACCACTTGGTACCGCTCCAGGAATGTTACTGCGTGCGAGATTATCCTATCCTAACTTTTTCTTTGAAAAAGGCAGCAAAATAAAAACCATTAAATGAAGTCTAGTCACATTTACTACAGGACAGAATTGGTTTGACTTCAGTGTTTTAAATGCACACATGTTCACTGTTCTATTTTATGTGATCTTAATTTGCTGGGGTTTTTTTTTAATATCTTTAGCAGTTAATATATATTAGTTTATATTGTGGTGAACTTGGCAGTGCTAGATTAATAGTTGGAGTTGATAATCCAACTTAAACAAATCCATAATTCAGCCACAGCTTCCTCGTAATTAAAAACAACCACTACAATANGATAATCCAACTTAAACAAATCCATAATTCAGCCACAGCTTCCTCGTAATTAAAAACAACCACACAGTAACACAAAACTTGCCCTCTACAATACACAATCGAAAAATTGCAACCTTAATGGCCCACATCAAAACTGAAAGTAAATGGGTAAGACTTGAATTTCCAAATCCCATCAGACAAGCTGTTTGTATCTTCTGAAATACCTGCTATGAAATATGTGCGTGTATATATGCAGACAGCCTTAGCTCCGGAATTCCTCTATTGCACTGCTCTGCATGTTCACATTGCAGAAAAGATCTGAGAGCCAATATCAGGCCCTCTGCAAGCAGAAACAGCCTCAATGAAGTCCATAAAACTACAGCTGCATGTGCCAAGTATGATTCAAACCACTGGAAACAAGAAGTCATTGCTCCAAGGACCAAAACTCACAACTTGCTGGAAAATCCACTCTAGGGACTTGGGAAAACCTGGTGTAAATCATGAATTGAATGATTTTCCTGTGTAAGATCGAGGCGACTTCCTACCCAGCACTGGCACTCCCCTCTCCCTGCCAGCACGTATCACTTGAGGGAATGCAGGTAACCCCAACACCAGACTGGGCTGTGCCTTCCCAGCAGTAACTTTACAAGCTCAGTGTTCAGAGATGCCACTTTTAAAGGCATCTCCCTGCGTCACTGTACTTCTGCTATGCCTAAAAGCATTTATTTTCTCAAGTTACGTCACGGCATTTCACAGAATTCAAAATCAAACTCTTCAAGTGTTCCTTTGGGGAGGAGACGCACTAGCCCTCCATTTCTGAATTTTTCCATGGATACCAATGTTAGGCAACAGACTCTGAAATTAAGCCACCTCTGGAAGCTCAAGATCAGAAATGTAAACTCAAAAAATTGCCACGCGAACATTGAGTACAAAAATCAGTGTCCATGACCAACATTTGATCACTTCTGAAATAGTCTTGCATCAGACATAAGCAAGCTGCATATAATAATTTAACATGTAACATAGATGCCTAAACTCACATTGTTTACAGGGCTTTCCTTTTGCTTATTTGTCCAACCAAAAATTCTAGCAAGGGTTTGTAAAAGAAAAGAGTAAGATGTGTGATAGGTAGCTGCAGCACTTTCCTTGGAATAGCCATGTGTCACAGGGAAAAGGAACAGGCTCCCTCATCACTGCTGTCAGGGGAGACCAGCCTCATCCTGCCACTAGGAGAAAACCATGAGCCAAAAATTCTCCAATGGGATTTGCAGTGTGGGGCCTGCAAATTTAGTTATTAACTCTCTGTTTTGAAATCTATGCTCTAGGAGTTGTTTCACAGGACAGATTGTATTCTCACCCTTCAAGCACTAAATAAAAGCAAGAATCTGCTGCTTCCACAACAATATCCCTACTGCCCTGTTATTTTAAAAAAAGAAATTAACAAGTTTCCAGAGACAGTACAACATCCTGATTGCAACACATATCCATCTTTTTTGTCTAACTGCTTCACAGCAAAGAGCTTCCTTGGTGAGCAGCCTCCCTCCAGCACAAGGTACTGTGGCAGGAGCCACTGCTGTAAAAAGCATTCCTGGTCCCATCACACATCTCCCACAAGGTAAGAACACGCTGTGTGTTGTACATAAACATGAAAGTGCAGGTCAGCCGTATCTCAGTATGACTGACCGCTAAATGAACCACACAGGCAACACTATGGTATTAGAATCAGATCATGTAAAGAAAATTTCCTTTTACAGTCCTCAGCTATGAGATGGGGCCTTACAGATGGAGTGTTTGTCACCTGAAGGCTCCTCCGCATGATTAATACAGCATAAAAGAACATCAACACACATGAACACAAAAACCTTTTTCTTTTTCTCCCTCTCAGAGTTTACCAACAGCAGCCAGACTGACTCTACAAGGTGTTTTAACAGCACATTTTCATCAGTGAAAATCTTCATCAGTCTTATTTCTGCAAGAAAGGTGAACAAATATCCCCCTCCTTCTGTCTTTGCCCACTGGTGGATCCATAAGCACAGTGCCAGTTTCCTGTGCTGGCCACCCCTGTGACCCTCTACTGGTGAGGTTACACCAAGAGAGAGATCACTCTCTTGAAGTAGCTCATTGGAAAAAAAAACCCAAAAAAAAAAAAAAAAAAAAAAACCAAAAAAAAAAAAAAAAAAAAACAAAAANNNNAAAAAAAAAAAAAAACCAAAAAAAAACACAAACAAACAAAAAAACCCACAACCAACCAAAACCCCACAACACTACACGGACCTTTCTAACCTGGACTGTTCCAGTGTCACAGTCCATACAGCAGCCTCCAAAAGGCTCTGCCAACGCTCCTGGGGAGGTGGCAGAGCATGTGGCACGGGGGCAGGAAGGAGCAGCTGGGGAGCAGCAGGTTCAGCGCTGAAGCTTTTCTTTATCTCAGGGATCTTCCCCCCTTCCAGCCCTGTGAGCAACCTCCAGGCACAGCTTTTCTCATTCAGACAACACGTGGGAGCTGCAGAAGGCTGATACCTCACACTGAGGGACTGATGGATTGATTTTGATAGGCAGAGACTGCTCTGGCAGCCTGATCCCACCAGCACAAGAGGTAAAGGGTTTATCACCAATTGAAACTAGACCTGGCTTCCGTCTCAGGGCAGGGCAGTGTGGAAAGACGGTAATAATAGGGCAATGGTGACAAAAAATTATTTTAAATCTGTCCTACATTTATAATAATAATAATAATATTGGCACTTTTACAGCATTAGCCTTCCAGGGACGTCAGGCCATTTTTTTAAGGGTAGCTCGGTATTATTCCTTTTTACAATGACAAAAAGAAAGGTCAGAAATTTAATCAATTTTTCAAGAGTGCTTAGCACATTATGACTGCACTGTATAAACACAATACAAGCGGTCTAAATTTGAATTTTAATTACAAAACTGTAATTCCTGAGCCTTATATCACCACTGTATGAACACGTTTTAGTATGCTCCACACTCCAGCATCCCAAAAGGCTCTAAGTGTAGTTTCTTTAAACAGTTATTTTCATTTTACATGTAAAATTTCAGTTTAGAACTTATGTGATGCTTAGATTTTTGCACAAGTAACTTTGAACAATGTAAAATCAGTAAGATGGTAGGGATCTTCACTCACACAGACATGCACAGGCATATACAGGCACCAGTAAGAGTGTTTTCTTAATGACAATTAAAACTGGCATCTTTGCCACACGGCTTCCATTGTTCTGTGGCAGAACGACCACAAAACACCACCAGTTCCTGGCCCTCTTTTGGAGTGGGGGACTGTTTATTTTGGGACAGTTGTAAGTGTTTTCACCTCCACTGTCTCCCTCCCTGTATTCAGCTGGAATTCCCACCAGGCGCTGCAGGGAGAGCTCAGCTGCCTCGGGGCAGAGCTGCTGAAAGGCTCCTGCTCTTGGCTAAAGAAAACCAGGTTTGATTTCCTTCACACACCGGGCTGGGAACTGCTGCAGTCAGTGAGGGACTAGCCAGGGAAAGGAGACTAAACCCGCACCAAGGTAAGCTGATTGTGAGCCGTGATCCCAGGAAAGAATCCCTGTGTCGGAAAGTACCGCTGGAGTTTTAAGTGCACTCATTCAAAGGACTCCTGTTTTCACAGCCGGAGCTTAAATGTCACTTGATTGTTTCAGAGAGTACTGGTTTATTTATTTACTTATTTATTTGGAAAAACAAGTAGTGAAAAGAAACCGGGATGGTCATGGACTCTGTATGCTTCCGTAAAAAAAAAAAAGTGTCATTAATGGCCAGAGCAACAATTTCCAGCAAAACTACAACTCTGTCACATCAGCATCAGCTGAAACAGCCTGCCCAGTCACACGAGGTACAGCTGGCTGGTGTAAGACTGAATCTCTTATTCTCTCAGCCAATAATATTACATGTACCAACTCCACTTCTCTGTAAATGTCAAAGGAGTTCATATATTGCAAATGCCAACTCTTTTCCCCTCCCCCTAAATATCAGACACTTTATGTGAAACAAAAATCGAGAATATTGCAAAACAAATGCACGATTTCCCACTAATCTCAGTGGAAGTTTATAAAGCCCATTAAATGCAGTATGGTTTCACCGAGAAAAAAAAAAAGCAAGATCCTCTCTCTCGAGGTTAGTAGTCTAATAAGGTCTCTGGGCATTAACAATGTAAGGCTTCATCACAGCTGAAAGTTTTTTCTTCTACAATCAAATAGCTATGTTTTTATTTTACTATTATTATTATATATATATACACATTTACACACAGACATTTACCTACTTTATTCAACCATACATATATTTCTACCAATATAAAACTCTGCTTATACTCTTCCTTTTAAAATACGAATATTCACGTGGGGGACTGCTCTAGTACAGAAAAGGCAGTAAAATTATATAGTTACAGACTGAAAAATGTATCTCCAGGTATGAATAAACTTATTTAGAAGACTTTTGCTCTGGCACAGAAACCTCTATCTTGCTTATTCCCCTACTACTGAATTTAAACCATAACAAAGTTTTAACATGCATTCAAACTACCCTAAAAACAAGACACCAAGCCATGCTGGTGGGACCAGAGGAAACCCAATGAACTCCTCTAAAAGGCTCAGCCTGCAGCAGCTCAGGCTACAGCTGTTTTATCTTCACAAAACTCCCTCATCCTCACCAGATGGGCCTGTCCAAAGGGGCATTTTCCATAACAGATACACAAGGTTTATTTCACTCTTCTCTTTTTTTTCCCCTCTGCAAGTAAATGGGGTGTTGTTCCTAAACAGCAAGATTTTTCTGTCTGGTTAAAACCTAAGTAAGTTGTTTTTTATTTGAATTTGTCTCCAGGCTGCATCCTACTGCTGTTCACTGGTATTGTTGGTACCACTGCTAGCAGCCTCATACACAGTATCTCAAAACTCTAAACAGGCTTAAAAGTTGCTTTAATTTTAAAAAACAAACAAACACACACACACCCCCCCTCAAAAAAAACAAACCCTCAAACACACACTTATACACCTAAGGAGCAAGAAGCACTTCCCTCTTTAAGTCACAATTCTTGACAAAAAAAAAATTGAAAATATGAAAACTTTCAGAAGAATAATAATCAACATGAAGCACAGGGAAGCATATTGTAGTTGTTATTTATTATTTTGCAGCTGCCCTTGAAAGCAGGGAACTAAGGTGATGCAGTTAATTAAAACTAACTGAAAGTAAACATTAATTGGACACAGCATTCAAATACAAACACTTGATAACATTCAGAAAGTAAGTGAAACCTGTGGGTGGGAGCATTGCTTCAAGATGACAAAATAATATTTAAAATTACATCTCTTTATGCAAAACAACTGTGCAGCAAAAATTGCCTTTAGAATACCTGTTCAAACATTAATTAGTCGAGAAATAGAATAAATAGGATGCACAAACTGATTCAAAAGTTATACTGACAAAACTGCTGTTGCTGCCAGCCCAAGCAAAGGGAGCTGTAATAAATACACTGTTGTTTACCTGACAGTACACTTAAACAAATTGACTAAGGAGTGCTGGTATAAAAATATATATAAAGATAACTGTATACCAGCTCATAGAACTACATGACATTGTCACATGAAAGGCACAAAATGAAAGTGGGAGAAAAAGCCCAGGATATGTGTCCCATGAACTGGCAAAGTACTGCCAGTAGTGCCTTACTCACCAGATTTATGCTGGTGATATTCCATGGACTCTCCTTTACTCAGTGTGAAATCAGAGTTAGGCCCAAAGGATATGAGAACCTGTAAATGGCTCAGTGTAGGCCAAGAACCCAGTTCTCACTTTTGCACGTGAAGATGCATATCCATAAAGAAATTACTTCTAAAAACAATATTTCCTTTAGCAAAGAACCCCGTCCTTAAGCTGCACCCAGCTACTGATTTATGGCATGCAGCAGGGTCCTGCAGCAATAGATTGCCCTGCTATTCACACACATGTCACAAAATTCAGCTCCCATGTTGCTTTACTCATTTCCCTGCATCCCACGATTTTTAAAATAAATTTTTCACTAGAGAATATAGCCTCTTCAAACTCCCTCTTAGGAAAAAAAAACCACAAAACACAAAAAGAAACCAACAAACCAGACACATGCATTACTTTAAAAGACAACAACAAAGAAAAGCAGACTATAAAACCAAATCAAATCAATCCTGGCGGCTGCAGCAACGTGGCACTAAGAGAGATATAACAGGGTAAAAAGATCATGGTTTCTTTGTTGATACTGCTTTTACCAATTTTCTGTTCAGATTTCTCACTTGATGACAACCTCTTTCAGAAAAACACACAAAACTTCCATTACAATACATTGAGAAGACAAATAAAGACTCCATCTGAAGCTACCACATAATCCAGTCTCCCCTTTCCAGAAACAATGCTACTGTTCTTACATCGCACAAACCCTCATCATACCCATATCCTCACTTCCTTGCTTTCCCCTACCAACCTGGTAGGATCCTGTCTTTTCTTTCTCAACAGGTTTCCTAAAATCCATCATTTGCTATCCAGACTATACCTGAACTCACCTCCTGCACTTGAACATTGCTGTCTCCGCTTCCACTGTGAATCTAATTAATTTCCAATTTTTCTAAATTTTGGTGTCCCTTTCATGTGCCACACCCTCTGCTGAAACCAAATTTCTAATTTTAAGAAAGTTGCAATATTTAAGATAAAAATTATTTAAAATACTGTCACTGTACTGTACTTTGAAGTTTCAGTTTTTATTTCAACTACATAGTTTTTTGAAACAAGAAAAGTGTCTTTCAAGACATCCATCGAGTTAGTATCATTTAAGAGATACACTATCCCTTAGAGGAGTACCTGTATAAATGTTTGTGGGATTTTTAAACAAAGCATGAACAATTTTTACAGTGTTGAACACCACACTTACTCCTAAATTCAGCTCCCACTGAAGTCAATGTCAATAGAAAGGGGTTCTTTTAAACTGCTTTCTTATTTTCTTTTGTTTGCTTTGAATTCATTCTCTAAAAAAGATTTGTACTTAATGTCAGTCAGAAGCACAGCCTGGAGTGCGAAACGTGCAACAGAAGTTTTCTGACGAAAGGTCTGAAAAGCGAATCAAGATATGGAAATGTTTCTAAAATCAAAGTTACATCATCGTGGTAGTAATAAATCAAATGTAATTAATGGAAAGTTTTTCACCTTGAAAAGTCAGTCACATGCACGACAGACACTCTTCAGCATCCTTCCTAAAGTTGCCTTTAGGAACATTGTAACCACACGAAATCCTATTAGAAGGTGCTGAACTCCTACATTGTGACTCTTCCGGCAGGCTTCTACATAACAAAAATGCAATGAAGTACCATACAACTTTCCCCCCTTATTATGCAAAATCCTTATCAAATTCAATAGTGTGACATGGTTCAAAATCCTGCCTAACAATGACTCGCAGGATGTCAAGAGATGTCGGCTTTGTTTTAGTTTCACGTGCTTTTCAGTCTATTAATGCTAAAAGAAAAAGAACCTTCACATAAATAACCGATAAAGATCAAACCCAACTGAACAATGGGAAGGAAATTCAGAATTGAAACTGGTACTTAGCTCTTTGCTAAGCACGCAGCCCATTGTGCCTAGGTGCTGGGGGCACAGCGACCCTGAGCGCCAGAATACCCAGGAATAACAAGGTGAGGGAAGGAACCTCCAGCTCCCCACTTCCCATGGTTTTGTTGGTTCGGGCCAGGGCTATCGTTTAAAGAGAGTATTTGTAGTTCTTCGGAGAAACTACCGGGCAGCCCCCGACTCCTTTGTGCGGCAGGTTGCGAGTGGAATGTGGAATGCGGCACACGTTCCACTCGCAACCAGGAGGACAAAGGATTCACTGACCAGGGGGGACAATTAGTCCCAATTAGGCCTATTTCGCAGCTGAGTGTAAGGGCTGGGGGAAGGGAGCTTAAATTTTAAAGCAATGGGTCCCTCAGGCGAGTTAAAGCGAGATCAGTAAAGTCACAAGCTTGAGAACACGGGGCGAGTTCCACCGAGGTGGTGGCACCGAGCCTCGGGCACAGCCACCTCCAGGAGAGGATGGAGCACGGCTTCTCAGTCCTCAGACACACGGGGTAAGAAACCTGCTAACCATTTTGCCTTTTAGCTCCAATGACTAACTAACCAAATTTCTCAGTTTTCAACCCACTCCTTGAGCAGCAGTCCTCCGCCTCAGCCCAGGCAGGCACACAGCAGGCACACAAGGCAGGCACACAGGTCGGGAATACTCACATATGCACATGTGGAGGCTGGAACCGGCTCTGATTGATGTTGTAGTGTGTAAACGCCTGCGTTGGGTTGGAGCTGTATTCATCCACCGTTATGGTAACTTTGCCTTGTGAAGGAATTCCATGAGCCATCCTTCCTCCTTATGGACATGAGCAGCTCACAACTTCCCAAGGCCAGGAGCAGGGTAGGGCATTGTGGTCCGGGCAGTTCCTGATTCCCAGCAGCTCCGCATCAACTCCGTGACCTCTGCAAGGAGAGAAAGACAGCACACGCTGCTATAAGCCATGAGATGTAAACACAGAGAGACCTATTACTCTACGCTCTCCTGGTTTCCATTCAGATTTGAGATCTTTTTCTATATTCTTGATGCACCCATCACCCCTCTCTAAGCATTACTATTCACTTTTTTTTTAATTACCTCATCATCCAACTCCATCATCATTAGACCCATCCAAAGGATGAATGCTTAAAGTAAGGCTTTATCTTCAGGGGGTGGGGGAAGGGGGAATAAAATATCTGTGTCGAAAGCTCCAGTTAAATACTCCCCATTTCATATCCTTTATTTTAAATAACATCTTATGTTAATTGCAACCACGAAAATTCACAAGTGGACCCAGTTTCCTGAAGGACAAATTGCTTTCCACAAATATGCATGCTTGTTTTCAAGGCGCTGTTGTAGCTTTAGAACACTGAGTAACAAGTGAGAGACTACACGAAACTGATGTAAAGAACATGTTACAATTGCATAGCAAAAGGCGCACCCAAATACCTCTGAATCAAAGTATTTTTGTCCAGAAAAAGGCAAATATCCAGGCAATGTTAACAAAATATCCATATTATAGCATACTAGCATTGAAACTGGTTTGGATTCACTGTTACCAGACAGTAATGATTTATCTGACAGACTTAAGAGCGATTTTACGCATAAATACTTCTGCATAAGATGAAAGAAATAGGCTCTTCCTTCTCTATGCATCCCTATCTTTCGCTTCTTCAGAGTGCTCTTAAACATATTCTGCGTTAGGGCTGGATGTGTAATATTAGCATAACCCAATAGCCAGAAACCTCCCAAACACACTCCACTGAGCTTCTTGCACAAAATCTGAGCTTCGATTTTTCAGTCAATAAACTGAGGATACCTCAGCTGCCTTCCTTTCAGAGGGACTCTGCAAATTGATCAGCTGATGTTTGAAAAATACTTTCAAGATGAGCAACTTTTTAAAAGCCCCATTTATGAGGCATATTCTCAGCTGGGACATGCTATGCTAGCTGCAAGGACTTACATGAAATCATGACACTTGGAATCCATCTATATTCCTCCCTTTAGATGCCACGTGCAAGAGTGGACTTTTCATATCTGGAGTGCATTTTACAAAAGTGAATCAGTGCTTACTGGGAAGACAAAGAGATGGGAAAGAGAAGATAATGACTTGAGCCCTGAGCATCAAACTAAGCAACGTTTTCCAGTGCAATTTTCCTGGACTTCTCTAGCTCCCAGATAGAAATGTGTTTGCCATGTGTAACATTAAATATTTGAAATCTTTGATTTGTATTCAAAATATATTTTTAATACAAAGACTAATTTCCAGTTTGGCATGAAGCATGATGAAAATGCTCTGCAAATGGCAGATGGCCTGCTATAGGCCATTTATTTTACTATTTTACCACCTCAGGCCTATGTAGGCTTCCATATGTTACTTGAGTTAAGACATCCTGCAACCTGCATTCCAGTAACTGGATTCTATCCTTCATTTTCTTTAGCATTGGAAGGAAAAAAAGTATATTAAAAAAAATAAAAATAAAAAGATGAAGATGAAACATAAAGCACCAATTTAAAAACTCACTAGAGACGGTACAGCATTGTAACTATGGTTATGGTCTGGTCTTCCCCGTAAGACCTAGTAGACCTCTCTCTTGAGAACAAGGTTTCAGCAGCAAAAATAAGCAACGGTGAGCTTTGCTGAAACAAATCTTTGCTGTGTTAGATGCTATGTAAGATGCTGCAACAACTGCTCACATAATGTAGTGGTTACCACACCAAGTTTGCAGCTGTTTCTTGAATTTCCTTTACAATTATATTTTAGTGTTGTTTTGCATAACAGTAAAACACAACACCTGCTTCAAACTGCAGTCCTGTTCCAAGCACTACAATTCTTTTGAGATAGAAACTACGAAAAGCGCACAACACAGAGCAGCATAATTGCCCTGTACTGAAAAGTAAATACAAATGAAAACATCTTCCTGCCAGAGAAATGACTGTCATTAACGAAAATGCTGGCCATCAGAGCTCCCAGGAAAAAAAACAACTGGAGTTTTTCTTTTACACTGCAAGAACTTTAGAGCCTGTATATATTAAGAGATAGTGTGAAAATTATATGTGTAATGTTCTTTTTTTCTGCAATTAAAAGCAACAATATAAAACAATGCATTAAACTAACAACAGAAATATGCTTGGGCTTTCAGAAAAGCTAAATGACACTGTTCAGCAACCCAGCATAAGAAAGGTCAGAACATTAAATTTCATATTATAGTTCACTCAGGGAAGAAAAATCTAATTTGTTCATGAGAATGAATTATACATAAAGATAATAAGCATTTTTTTACAATGTTTATCACAGTCCATGTTACAGAAAGAAATTACAACTAACTGGCATAAAACAAATGACAAGAGAATACTTAAATAGCTATATTAAATACTTTTAAGTTGACTCCCAATAAGTGTATAAGATGCAATTGCTTCCCATTGTTCTAATCTTTAATCTTAAAAATAAATCTCTACTTAAATTAAGACAAAGCTGAACAAAGCATCCTTTTAAAATGAAATTCAACAACAAATGCCAGGCTGGGAGTAAAAAAAAAAAGTATAATTCGAAGCTGGCTTCTGTGTCAATTCTCTTACTTTCCATTTAGTACTCCATAAAGTACTGTAGCTCAACTATCAGAAGTATCTAATTATTACCTTCTTTACTGTGAATGTCTCTGAAGAAAACAGAAGAAAGAAGCTGAACATTTCAAAACTTTAAAACAAATGTATTTTAGTCCCAAGATTTAAAAAAATAAATTTAAAAATATTTCTTTGAATTGCTACCATCCTTCTTTCTCCAACTATGAGCACTACTTGAAGGTTACACACAGGAGTACAAAAAAATAAAAGTTGCATTATTTTCTCATCTATCAAGTAAAACAACGTGTAGTATCTTCCACACCTTTCGAGGCAGTTTTAAGTAAGAATGACGATATTAAAAACCTAAATGATGATTTTGCAGCATGTTGCTTTTTCCCAGATACAGGCTGTTATCCTTTTCCAGCGTGGATTTGTACCGGCAGCAAGACAGGAGATGTGCCATTGTACATATCTGCTCAGTGTTACAGGTATAAACCGGCACTTTTTCGGAACAGGGCTGACCCAAACTTAGGTGCAGCTAATTGTAAATCTGTACACTGCCGCCCCGTCAAAAAACTGCCACGGAATCTGTACAGGTAAGTCATTTTAAATGTAACGTTACATGGCACGGAGAGCTACTCACACGAGCTCTGCGTACGTACATGCACACGCAGGCACGCGAAAAACCCATTTCCCCAAATAAAATATTTACGCCTTCCTCATCTGAATTTCAAAAATTTGCCTCTGGCTGGGCTCCGGCTGTAGCAGAAAACGCTGAAAGGCAGGAGCTGGGAAGGGTTAACCCCGTGTCAACACCTTCTGTTGATACATCCACTATCCCGGCGCTGTTACAGCGACGCGGCACGCTGCACCCGCCCGGGGCGCGGGCACCGGCCGCGCCTCAGCCCCCAGAGCCCCCGGCACTCACGGTGCGCTCCCCGCGCCCCGCGGGGATTCGGCAGCGGCCCCACAGTCCCCGAGATGCTGCGCTGCAGTTTGCGGACAACTCCGGGCTCCAGCTACCCATCGAGTCCGGCGGAAGCAGAGGGGGGG
>VZTE01005374.1:1358464-1421276 GCA_013397775.1 Eulacestoma nigropectus | reverse complement strand
AGCTCCTTGAATTTCTCTGACAGTGCAACAGGCTGGAGTAACCTGACCACGCTTTTCAGTGTGGCACAGGATGAGCTCCACAACCTGCTGCAGAGGCTCCACAGCACCTTCAGCCTCACTAAAGGGAGTTATTACACAAGTGTTTGGGATGTGTTTGACAGCTTCCTCAGCACCAACAGGAATCCAACCGAAGGAGTTTCCCTTGCAAGGCTGTTGGAAGCAGTGGCAAGCGACTCTGCCAGCGATCTGTCAGGTCTAGAAATCACAGAAGCCACCCTCTACATTCTCAAGGGGCTGAACATCTCTGGCCTGCTAAATGAATTCAATATAAGTTCCAGCTCAGCTTTTCTCTCCAACACAACCAGTTTTGACAGTGTGATTGATATCGTTGCTCATCACTTCATTGTTGTGGCAGAATCCCTTTACAACAAGACCCTGCCTTGGACTCAGAGTGACCACACTCTGTCCCCAACCAGCTTGATCACACGGTGAGTTTGGGTATTGTAGTTCCATGGATGGGTTGT
Organism: Eulacestoma nigropectus; assembly: GCA_013397775.1. NCBI lineage: Eukaryota > Metazoa > Chordata > Aves > Passeriformes > Eulacestoma > Eulacestoma nigropectus. The sequence continues at coordinate 1,420,752 of VZTE01005374.1, read as the reverse complement.
GACCACCGTTCTCATTCCAGCATGAGAAGTATGGAATTTTCTTCCAGTGGAAGAACCTAAGCCTGCAATCACCATAATTTAGGACATGGGGTATAATGTGGGTTAAATTGAAGAAGAGGATACTTCTCCTTGAGCTGAACATACAGCTAAAAGCCAGGCTTTCAGAAAACTTTGTGTATTGTCACGTATCAACTCACAGTGGAACAGAGTCCTGACGGAGTCTTACCACCAGTGGTAGGTTCTTCGGAAACCCTTCCTTCGTGAGATGACTCTAATTTTCGATCTTCAGTCTCCCGTAGGTGTGCCTTTCCATCTATATAATGCATCCATCACATAGATGTGAACCTTTCAAGTGTGTTTTCTTATTTGGAGAGTGAATGACAGCTTTGGGAAATAACAGCAAAAAGAACTGATGGAATAAAACTGGGAGGGTACCCACTTAGGAGAGGTTTCTTAGGAGGCTTTCATCTGGAATTCTTATTTGCTCTGCCAAGGAATGGCACCCACAGCTGACAGGTTGCTCACTAATATACCTTGTTTTTGAAAGAGAAGCTGATTTAAATTCCTATCTTATTTTTCAGATTTCTGTTTTTAGAATTTGAAAACACCATCTTGCAGGTGACAGCAAATAACAGCTATAACCCTTACCTGATGTGTTTAATAAATGCCACGGAAGCTGGAGACGGGGAATTGACAGGTGATCATGATTTCATTAATGCTGTGGGGCCTCTGCTGGAATGTGTCCTGCCTGTGTTTTGTCTAATGGTGGGAAGGAATGGTGCTACGTGGTTTTACCTGCTGGCGATTAACTGGAGCTGTGAGACCTGGGGAAGCCAGACTCAGGTTTTGTTTGAGTTATGTCATATTGCGATTTTAAGTTTCCATCCCAGTCTCTCCAGAAGGCACATCTCCTCTTCTCTGAGTGATGACAGGTTGCTGACACTCAGACAAAGCAATCTTACAAATAGAAACTTCTTTCCCTTTTCAGCTTTATGTAGTTGTAAGATGACAGCAGTTATTTCTGAGAGTTAACATGGTATTTCACATAGGTATTCGTTTGTGCTTACTGTAACACCTGAGAGGTTTTACCTGTGCACCTGTTACCAGGATGGGGTGGATTTCACTAGGAACAGAGCACCTACTTGAACTGGATCCATTACAATCCAGATTACAACCTAGACCTTGCTCTGTGATTTCAGAGGTCCTCAGCCATGGGAGTTTGGTGGAAAGTAGCAATGCTCAGTTGGCCTCAGAGTAAAACTGCTGATATTCCCATCTGTGAAGTTTCTGGCATTTTTGTATGGAGTAACTATTGGGTTTTTTTCTCTGCACAGAAAACATCACACTGCTTTTGAAGCAAACTCATCTGAAAAAGAACTCTTCTATGCAAAATAATACCTCTGAGAAACATTCATCCATACCAGAGCTTCTGAAGCTAAAAGTGAGTCTGCTTAAAATGCTGACTTGAAGGACATCCCACAGTGATACATGAATGTGCAATGGTGGTTTTGAAAAACAGCATATGGAAAAAAGTTTTCTTAAAAGAACAGCTGATAAAAACTAGGACTGAAACTCTGTATTCTGCCTGCTGCCTATATTTGAAGGTCACCTGTAAACTGGGTTGAGGAACTTGTTCTTTTATCTGTCCCTACCGAGTGTACACCCATTTTTCAGAGAAGGTAGAGGTGTTCCTGTCCTCCCATGTGCTGGATAGGATGGCTCTGTTTTCCACCAGCCATCCCAGAAGGATGAGCACTGCAGAGATGGCCAGTGGCGGCATATTCCTCAGTGCACCAGTAGTTCTAAAGTTCAGTGTATTGAGACTTACTGAAGCACCTTGCAGAGCTGAGATCATTCTGACATGCCTCAGCTTCAGCTCAGGAGGAAGTAGGGAGGAGTTCTCGAAGGCACAGATAGGGATTAGATACCTCTGCCCTGCTGAAAATCCATGGAATTGTGCATTCCTAATTGGCAGTTATAAGCATGACTAACTGGGTTACTGCTGTGCCTAAGGAGCTGTGCCAACACCAGTGTGGCTGGGGTCAAGTCCCCACATGCTCCCCTAGCCCCAGATGTCTCACAACACCAGAGTGGCTTCTGAGATTAAGCACCCGTATTGATTTAAGGAGTTCCCTCACCAGCTTTGGGTTTGGCAATGCCTCATTTGAATAAAATGCTTCTTAGCCCATGCATTCATGACTGCATTAATAGCATGCATGCACTTGAGGCTATTGCTCCATATGAGAAATAGCATTTAAAAGTCTTTTTAGAAAAATACAGCAGTATGCAATGTTGTTGCTGTGTAATATATCTGTAACAATAACATGATGAGCCTCAGTGTGGCTGGTACTTAGAGGCATAAGCCTGGAAATAATTCTTCCCATAAGAGCCTGATAATGTAAATAATGATGTCAGACAAGAGGGAAGCCCATAATGGCAAAGGACTATAATTTTACAGGGGTTGGCAGATGAGGAAGCTCTGACTTCTGGCCAAGTCCCTTTCCTGTGCTTCAGTAGATGACCAGGTGGTATCTGAAAGGCTAAACCTGTTGTGCAAGGTAGATTTATTTGGTCTCTGGGAAGATTAATTAGTAAACAGGCAAGTCCAATGGAGTATTGCTGTCTGTGCGTGTTGGGCAGGGGAAATGATATGTTGAAGTTTGCAAGGTTTATTGGATCCAGCCAGGTCTGCCAGAAGATCACATAATGATTGTTACAAGCTGTTCTATTGGAGACCTTTTGAATGAACTAAATATATATATATTTTAAAATCTTAGTCCTAAGGAGAAACAGAAAGGGACAGCTAGACTCTCTAAAGCTTCCCTTTTGTAGTTCTGTCATCTAACTGGTGTTTGTGCATTTGTCTTCCTTTTTTCAAAATGTCCTTTGAAGATCTCTCGCCTCCAGGACCTGACAGCACTTCTGTGTGACTACGAGAGCTTCAAGTCAATCCAGCACCTCTGCCACCTCCCTGAGGTTCCCTTCGGGGAGCTGTGTGAGCGAGGCCAGTCTCAGGAGCAGCTCCTCCATGCTGCTGAGCTGAGCAGCCAGCTTGTGACCAACGTACTGAATCACAAGAGGATCTCCCAAGAGCTCCAAAATGTACTCATTGGGGATGCCACAGACATCCAGACACAGCTGAAGTGGTGAGGCTCTCCCTCTGAGCTAGACTGTTTTAGTATTCTGTTTATGAAATTACTCTTGCCTTCTCTTTATATTCTCAATTTTGTTTGTTGTTCTGTTTTTCCAATTCAGGCTTCAAGAAAATGTACCAGAAATTGCTTTCTTTCAGGAGATTCCTCACTATATGGCTACTTTGAATTCCATGTTGAACATCACTGAGAGTTTAACAGACTCGAGCAAGCAAGGTACTCTTCTGCATTTTCTTTATGATGTTGGTAGACATCACCACTGGTACCACACTTTCTGCTGGCAATACTGAGAGCTGCCTAGCTGCCAGGAAGAAGTGGTATTAATGAAATAACCATACACCATGACCTTGGGATTCTTTATCTGGGGTACTTCTAGAGCCTGCTCAAGACCACCCTTTGTTTTCTTTACAAAGAAAGCACCAAGTCTTTCCATCTGAGCAAATTTTGCTATCCTGAGACGCGGTAACTTCAGCCCACAAACCAGTCTGTAAAACCTAGGAAATAATGAGTGTATGTTCCAAGTTTTTGTTGGATTTTTTTCTTATCAGCAGTGAGGTACCACACTTCCATACTTTGCATAAAGTCTTGTCTGTGTGCTTGAGATTTGCTGTGTGTCTGGAGAAAGCTGTTACATCAATTGTTCTTTGACTGTTTGTTACAGAAAAGTTAAGAGACATGTTTAAAAATGTGGACCAGCTCAAAGAGGACCTCAAAAACACGACAGGAATGTCCACAGCCAGCATTGATGCTCTTCTGGAAGCATCTTTCCCAGAAAACAGCAGTCAGGTAAGTTTGCTGTTATCCTGTTGGGAGATCCTGTTGCTTTCTACTGCTCAGACCATTAAAGCCAGTGTTTGTTAGTGAATGCACTAAGCAGATCACTGGGTGTGTGACAGCACAGATGACCTCACAGGGATAGACAGCAGAGCACGTTCTGGATTGGAATAGCCACCAGGAATGCAGCAGGAGCATCACTGATGTCAGCCCAGCCACTGGAGACTGGGAGCCATATGGTCCCTTTGGCTGCCACCGGGAGCTGGTCGGCAGCCAGGCACTGCCTGGAGAGGGATCTGGAGCAGGGCACAGCTCTCTGGGACACACTAATAGGAGCTGAGCAGGGTCTTCAGTCAGGTCTTGGTCACTGAGAAATTGTCCCAGTCCAGGTGGAAAAGCACATTTGTAACCAGAACCTGAGAGAACACTCAGGCTCCAAAAAATACCCTCCCAGAATGAGAGATGAGCTTCCCTTCCTCAGCCTCCTGATCCTGCAAGCAGAGCTGCAGATGGTTTTCACCTTCCCAGCCATCTTGTCTGGACTGGACCCCAAAGAGCGTGCCCTTTTCCAAACTTCACATGCACCAGTCAATGAGAAATTGAAGCCACAAAAGCTTTTACTACTGTGCAAGCTGGGTAGTAAAACACAGTCCTTAGGATTTGTCCCTGGGAGCAGGAGTAATGGGCAGGCATTTTCTGGTTCTTGGGTGGTTGAAATACGGCACTGTGGAAAGAACAACAGCAAGGCAAGATTAATCCACGCGTGGTGGAGCGTGCAGCGCGCCCCTAACAAACCTCTCTTGCCTTTGTGCGCTCCCAGCTCATCTCTCAGGCGCTGCACCTGGAGGCCTGCAGCGCCCGTCCCGCTGACCCGCAGCTGCGAGCGGTGGCGCAGGAGTTGTGCAGCCGCCCTCTGCCGGAGAGGACTCGCAGCACCTACGTCCTTGGGGTCACCCTGTTGAGACACTTGGACATTTACCACTTCTTATACAAGGTTAGTGCTGGATTTTTGGAGTGGCTTCTGCAGTCTTTGCTGCACGCAGTGGCTGAAAGGTCATAAAATATCATTGCAGTGGCCAGAAGCTACACTGATTTACACAAGCCAAAAATCAGGCTTTGCTCATGCAGCAATTTTTATTGCATATCCATGCTGTGACAGCATGGATATAAATGAGAATCCCAGCTGGTGTAAAGCAGCAAACCTCATTTAAAGGCACTGGACCTACTCTAAATGCCTCCCTATCTGCTAGTATCCTTTATGTGCTGTCACAACCTCTTGAACACTCCCAGCTGACCCAAAAATAGGGTACTGAGCTAAATTTTGTGATTCCTTGAAAAGGGAAGCCCTGGAAAAAGTCCTGTAAAATATCTTTTCCCTATCTGTCTGGAACTACAAAGTTATTAAATGATTCAAATTTCCCCCCCCAACTATAGAAACAGCATCTAAAAAACATTCACAGAGAAGTGAATACTGAGCATATATTTAAAAATACAGGAGTGATCCTGGGCAAAAAAAGTTGTTAAATGACAATGCCAATGAATTTGGGCTCAAGTCAAAAGTCACTCGTAGTGTTTGACACCTGTGCTGTGTGAAATGAGAGACTTGATCTTATCCCAGGCAGTATCCCTGACACGCATTTCCCAACTCTAGGTGTTTGGAAACACAGTGTTAGGTTATGTAATGTTAGGGGGAGTGGCTTGCAAAAGTGCTTGGGGATTTAGGAATACAAATCTCATTCATTTCCCATGGGACACCCACTCTGTAAAGCCTCCTAACTGTTTTGAAAATCCCATAGTGCTCATGTTTGAGTTAACACAATATGGGCGTGTACATGCCTGTGCATGCAGATTCCTGCTCATCATAATTGATTTCCTTCCTCCCTCTTGCAGATGTTTTTCCCCAAGGAGCTTCAGAAACCCATGGACAAGATGTTAGGCCTTCTGACAAAAATGAAATATTTCAGACACCAGGTTGAATCTGGCGTTGATCCGTTGCTACAAGCTATTCATTCCCTGAAAAAGCTCCGACAGTCCAGGAAAATGCCACTGACTAAGGTACGTGTAGTCTGCCTGTGCTTTTGAGGCAAAGTAGCACTGGAATGGTTTCCACAGTAATTTCTTACCCTAGAAGCCACAGGTGCATTAAACCATAGATTCTGTTTCAAAGCAACAGTGTTCTGAGAAGAATCTCTGTCAAGCTTATCCCTGGAAGTGTTCAAGACCAGGCTGGATGGGGCTTCTGGAAGGTGTCCCTGCCCATGGCAGGAGGTTGGAACATCATGAGCTTTATGGTCCCTTCCAACCCAAACCATTCTGTGATTCTGTGTTGCCTTCCTGGGGGAGTTTTGATTTGGAACAGTGGGACCATCATGTGCTCATGAGTGGGGAACACATGCTGTGGGAGGGGCACTTGGAGCAAGAGTCCTCCTCTTGAAGGAGGGAGGACTTCCAGCAAAATACTGGAAGGATCAGCTGGTGAAAACAGCTGGAGAACTGCCCACTAAAGGCAAACCCACCAAAGTCAGCAGCAAAAAATTGCTTTAGCTTTAGTGTGCATTAGATCACACCCAAAGCCTCGAGAGTGCCCGAAACATTCAGTACAAACCCATTACTGCTCTGACAGCTGCAGTAACTCCAGGGTGCACTGCACGGTGTCCAATCCATCTCTGATCCACAGTCCAGGAGAACATAGATGACAGGAATCGTTCCTGGTCATTATTCTGCCTGCACATTGCAGAGCCACGTGCAGCATGGACTAGATGGGGACAGTGATGTGCACATCCATGTGACAAATCCTGTGTTGTAACCCAGATGTGTGAATGTCACCAGGCACACATTATAGGGAATTTCTCTGCACGCATTGTAGGCACTTCCCACATTGGCTCTCATACCTGGAAATAAATTTGCCACCTCTGTTGTAGCAGAGGTTGGCCAAAAGATGCATGATTTCCATGGGAAGTTCCTATTTTTAGAGAGGCTAACTTGTCATAAGAAAGCAGTGTAAAAATGTTCAGTCCTTGCCTTCTTATTCTGTTATTTCTCTCTGAGCGGGATGCTTTCAGCGTGCAGGATTTATTTGTGTTTTGTCTTTTCTGCAGGCATTGTTTAAACCAAACAACTTCCGGATAACACATGGCACGTTTAAATCCATGTCAAAAGTCCTCTGCAACCAGGAGATCACACCCCTGTTTTTTGAGTCTTTGCTTCCAGACTTTGGAGACCCCGTAAGCAACAGTTCTAATGCAGAGGACGTCTATGTCCAAAAGCTGATGAGGAAATATGGGATTCCTCAGAATTCCAGTAAGTCTGGCTTTTCCCTAGGGCACAAACATTTCAGAGCCAAACTCTGCTATTTCCAGACAGATCTAGTGCTGAGCTATTCCCCATATGTCTCTGAGGGCTGTAAGTAGGGCTCTGAGGGCTCATTATTTATGGTGGCTGAAGATCTGCGCTGCCCTAATTATTGGTGGTTTATTTCCATAAATGTTCAAAGGGAAACTGCCTGTGCAGCAGAGCAGTGCTTGACACTGCACTGGCTCCCATTTGTTGACGATCTGGTCCTAGGGCTCAACAGGTCACTGCTTTTTCTTGATGTGTCGTTTTTCTGACTGTACTGACATTATTAGCTCCTCTGAGTTCACAAAACTCCATTTAACCTTCAAGCAGATAATGTTGGCTCTAACAGTGAGCCTCTTGTTGTCTTGAGTTCAGCAACAGGAGATCTTGGGGGTGGATTGCTTTTGTCAAGATGCATTAGATCAGTGAGTGAATAGGGCCCTGAAGTCATTCACTGGACGCAGCAATGAACTGGGCAGATGGGAGAAAAAACACACTGGTAGCTTTCTTGTGTCTGGTCTGTTTCTTCTCTGTGCAATTTGTTTGCTTTTCTCCCCTTGCAGCCCCATTTTGCTTATCCTTTTACCTGGACCTGGTCAAGACCCCGACCGGAGCTTTGATTTGGTCTTTTTTGAAACCAATGGTGCTTGGGAAGATCCTTTTTACACCAGATACCCCAGAAACTCGAGCAATCATGGGAAAGGTACGGCTCTGTTCCAGGATATCAGGATACACCCACTCCAAAAGATTGTAATTTATCTAGCACAGGCTTGTTTCTCTGGGAAGCAGAGCACTGCTTTCTCACTGTTTGGAGTATTAATCAAATTATCTTTTCCCACTTGCCTTGCTGGCCATATGACTCATCTTTTGTCTTTGATTGAGTCTTCCCTCCAGAAGCTGCTGTTGGACTAATATTTATAGGACAATTGTTTAAGGCCTTCAGTTTATGAAGTTTCACCCCCATATTTTCAGCCAGTAGGAGACATGTGTCTCCCAGGACAAATGCCGTAACCAGTGCTTGTTCACAAGCAGACCAGTGGTAGAAGGAAAGCTGATACTCAAGACATGCTCTAAGTATAATATTTTAAAGTACTTAAGCATAAATTCACTGTGTTAAGGGACATTTTTGCCAAACAGTGAGAGGATGCTAGGAAAAATCCTAAGGAAAACAAATTTGGTCTCAGCTGTTTTATTGATTGATTTATTTATTGGTTAAAATCTGTAAGGTAATGAATAAATGAATCCTTATATGTTGTGGGCTTCTTTTGTAGTCAAATGCAACTCTGGAGCAGATGGCTGATTTAGCCCTGAAGTCCCAGGAGTGGCTGGACCAGTCTCCTGTCATCATGAATTCACTGACTAAGTTAAACCAGACAGTTCCAATGATCAAGGTATGACTTCCTGCCTCCCCTCTCTCTCTTGCCAGGAGGGAACTGGGAGGATAAATTTGTTCACTGAAGTAAACTGGGGTTCCAGGGACATCTTAGGTCAGCTGGGCAGACCCTTCTCAGGGTGTCCTGGACTTCACAGTTTCTGTGCCTGCCTGTTCCCTTAACAGAAATGCTCTTGACTCACCTTTCCCTGCAAATTCTCTTTCTGAAATGAACTGTTTGTAATATGCTCCCTGACCCTGGCCATGCTGGGGCGTGCTGGAGGGCTAAGATGAGCAGGGAACACTCTTCAGTTTGTAAATTAACTTTCTGCTTGATGGAGTGATCCAGCCAGCCAAGACCAGGCAAGAAATGACTTTTTCAGAAAATGAAACAGTATCTATAATAAGCATGTAGTTCTGGGTACACACATAAGAGCTAGGAGATGTTTTGTACCTCAGTGAATGTAAATAAAATTTCTTTTTCCCCCTCCTAAGGAGCCTAGCCTTGCTTGGATACAGAAAGCAGTAGACTGTAATGTTACACACACTTGTTTCCCATTCTCTGTAGTAAAAATTGTCTCCTTTTCTTAGAAAAAATGAGATCCCTGGAACCCAAAAGCATGAGCAGTTAATTTTAGGGGCTGGAATGAATTCTAATTTCCATGGCACCAAGAGAAAATCCAGAGCGGAATATGCAAAAGTTAAATTAAATATTCTCTGCTGATTGCAGTCATTGGTGGAATAATAAAATATTCAGCCAAACAAAAACCTGTGCTGATCTCCAGGTTAAGTTTTGGTTGCCCACCCAGTGTGCACTGGCCGTGTTCACAGGACTGAAAGCAGACACAAGGGAAATTTACTTCTAGAATAACCAAAATTATCCATGATTTTCTTGATGGGACTCTAGTGCCTGGTGGAGGCTCAGTAGGCATCCTTTCTTGACTCAAAGAAGCACTAACTTGGACTCAGAGAGCTCTCTGTGACATTCTCATTGCTGGCATTTGCCCATCCTGATACAGAGTGAAGGGAGTACAGAGGGGGCTGTACAAATGCTCAGTGAAGGCAGCTGCTCTATCGTGTTTTAGAAATACACAGTGAGCGAGCTCAAGAGGCTTCTGGTCAAACTGATGCTTTTTCTTTCTCTGCTTGTTGATAGAATGCCCTGCAGAATCCCTTTGTGCAGGTTTTTATCAAGCTGATGGTGGATCTGGATGCAGCTGAGCTCCTGAGTCAGATAAATGAACTGGGTAAGTGTGTCCATATGTGTTGCCCTCTTCTTGCTTGTTCTTCAGGTCTGGGAGCTCCAGAGTAAGCCAGCTGCAACCATCCCCTAGTCCTGCTCTTCTCTGGCCCGTGTTGGAGGCTCCAGGGCAAGGCAATCCCAGCTGTGATTCAGAAATCTTCCGGGGAAAAGACTCTTAGAGAGCAAAGGGCTGGTGTGAAGAGCTGTTTCTCCTGGGTGTTGAGGGGTAGAGGGATGGGAGGCTCTGCCGCAGTGTGTGGCCACTGGAGGACACTGTTTAGCCGTAATTACGACTTCAAATGAGCTACCTGGGACTCTGCTGGGAAATGTTGTGGAGAGCTCCCTTGCACCGCAGCAAGGTTGAGATGAAAAGCTCTCCAGAGCAGAAAAGCCAGGGATCAGATAAAGGTATCCAGGCTGATGGAGCCAGAGGCATCAATGCAGGAGATGCTCGGCTGCAGTTTGTTGTTCTCTGGTGGGCTTGCAAGGCCCTTCAAGGCTACATTTGCTGCTGTGCACTGTGAGAATCACCAGTAACAGTGGTTGTGGGTAGATCCCTGTGAGTGCACAGTGTGGGGATCCCAGTCCCTTCCTGCCTGGCCTTGCTGTCCCTACCTGCTTGTGCAATGAGTGGCCAGGCATGTCAACATAAATCTGGACTGTGCCAGCGAAGCCGAGCAGCAGCCAGGAGTGATTATGGTCTGTTGCAGTCATTTACATCCAGTTGGTGATGACCCCTGTGTTATTCATGAGCAACAACTCCTGCCCCATAAAGCCACGATGCCTGCAGCAGCTGTTCCATATTAGCTACCTTGCATTATGCAGCCACCTTTGAAACCTGCCAGCAAACAGCAGCATCTTTATTAACTGCAGCATCAGGTTCAGTCCACACATCAGCACAGCACACACAGCTCTGCCTTGATGTGCTTAGATGCACGTCCTCCCCTGAGACATGGCAGCTCAACAGGCCAGTTGATTACATCCTAAACCAGAGGGTGTGGAAGGAATGGTGAGCACCATGTGTGAGCCTAAAACCTCAGCAGGTTAGTGGGGACTTCTGATTTGGGATGGCTGTCACATCCCATTGCTGGCATCCTCCCAAAGGCAAACTCATGAGCATATTACAAAAGATTAACATAAAAACTGGGTCAACAGCATGCCTTCATTGCACTGCTGAGTGCAGAAACGTATTTCACACTTCATGTTTAGTATGATGGCTTTTGGTTTGTTTTCTTTCCTCCTTTCTGGTGTCATCGTTAGTGTAAAGGAGTGGAATGATGGAGTGGATTTTTTGCCGAGTGTAGTGATGCTGGTGGGTCTGTTTGTGGGTTTTTTTCCCTAGATGATATCCGGCTGGAATTGCAGAACAACGCCGACATTGTCGATCAGCTGAACGCTTTGGCTGCCCTGGCTGTGAACGTGTCCTCCTGTGTCTCCTTTAACCGCATTCAGGCAGTGCAGGACTTGGATGAAATGGAAGCAGTGGCTAAGGAGCTCTTCCTGAAGAATGAGCTGTTTGCAAGTATGTGACAGTCCCAAACCCCCTGTCAATTAAATTTAGCCTGATAGAGTGTGGGAAACAGCATAAAATATTTGGCTTTTCATCAGCAGCTGTTGTGGTCACAGTTCCCACCACACAGCAGTCGATTTGGAGCCAGTGTGTATGGGACCTGCTCACTGAGATCTCATTTTTATACCTCCTCTTCCCTTACACCTCTACTGTCTGTGGTCAGCTGGTGATTTCTCTTGTTTAATTCTCAGTTTGAACAAAATCCCACTGCCCCAAGGTGATCTCTGTGCAGCCACTTTCTTTCAGGCTCCCACGGGAAAAGGGGCTTCAATCAAAAAAGGTATCACAGAATCATTCAGGTTGGAAAAGACCTTTAAGATCCTCAAGTACAAATACGAGACAATTCAATTTATTATAAGGTCATAAAGCACTTGAGATATTCCAGCCAGGCACCATAATATTATACTGGGTCTTCTCCGTCACACTTTTCACATTTGTGGGATTGGATTGTGGGATCAGACTGCAGAGAGGGGTGGAGGGAGCAGGGAATAGGAACTTACATTTGTATCATTAATATATCTTAATATATAAAGAAGGACCTCAATTGGGATTTACTCATAAGTCCTTTGACCTGTTTGGTTTTATACTTCATAATTGACGGGTCAATAGAAACTTCTGCTTCTCTTGGAACTTCAAACCCTGGTAATATTTGTCCTCTCCCATAATAGCAGTTTTCTTCCCTGTTTGTCCTCCATTCTATCATACGTTTCATATATGGAATAATCAGGAAAAGTGTTCTGGATAGAAAAACTTCTGTGAAGAAGCCTTGTAAAAATGAGGAGTTCCTACATATCTGTGTGTGCTGCTCCCGTGCTGTCGACTCCAAAGGAAAGCTTTTTCCCTTTCTTTACCCAGGTATCATTTTCAAGCTTCCTTCAAGCCCTGGACACTCAGTTCATGGGGGCCTGTCCCTCCCTCCTGTGCTCAACTACACCATCCGAATGAGCAGCAGGATAACTCAAACCACCAACAGGATCCGAGAGCGCATCTGGACCGTGGGCCCGCACAATTCCACCTCCCAGAGCCAGATCTACAGCCGGGCCTTTATTTACATCCAGGACAGCATTGAAAGGGCCATTATTGAACTGCAGACTGGCAAGAAACCAGAGGAAATAGCTGTTCAGGTCCAGGCCATGCCTTACCCCTGCTACAACAAGGATATGTAAGTTTGGTGTGGCTTTTGCCTTCCTGCTTTGTGTCAACTCATCTAGTCTGACTGGTGGAGTTCACCAGCTGTGCTGGTTTCCTTAATACCATGCTCACACAGCATAAAAATAATTTAATTCTGTTTGCTTGGGGTTTTTTCCCAAGGGGTTGGACAAAAGAGGGAATTTTTGACTCTAAGATGGTCTGTTTAGTTTGCCTGATCTTTTGTTTTTGGTGCTCTGTTTATACCTGGATTGTGATGGTAACTGTAGGTTTTATAGCAGGTAAAACTCCCTGTCCCTGTTTTACTACACATGATGGCATTGAGGGTTGGCAGGACTTGGGTTAAATATGAGCCTTGGCTTGTTCTCCAGGTGTTCACATGCAGACAATGCAGCAGAACTTAGAAAATGGATTTATTGGGAAAAAAGGGTCCCTAGGTTTATGAGCTTTATGGTGGCCAAACTGAGTGGAAAACACAGGGAAGGGATTTCAGTGTCCATCAGAGAGCACTGGAGGATGTTCAGCAAGAAGTATTGATAGGTGTGAGGGTCACTGTGCCCTGACTGAGGGTCTCCCTTGGAACAAAAGGACAGACTGGACCTAGGAGCTTTTTCTACTCAAAACCTCCATGCCAACTGCATGAGCCAAAAGATTATTTGGGAGCTATAAGATACCACTTGGGAGCCATAGCAGACCTGTTAATCTCCTGTGTCAGCTGTCACTTAAGAGAGCTGGGGACCTATAACCTCTCCTCAGGGCAGCAGCATGTGAGGTGTGGGCCAGGGCACAGGCAGGAAGCATCCAAACCCAGTTCTGCAGCAAATTCCTGGATTATTGCTGAGAGAGAGTTTTGTACAGTGATTAACTGGCTGCTGGAAGCGCTTACTCCAGTGCTGTCTGCTCCTTTTTGTTCTTGGGCTGCTGGGAAAATCACTTGCCTTCGGGTTTCCCTCCCCACCCCAGGTTCAGAGGGACATGTTTGCTTAATTATTAAAATACCTCAAGGCTTTGGGTTTGTATCCAGCAGAAGTCATCACAAAATGCCTGCTTATTGATTGTTATTGCATAGTTATCATCCTGTAGAGAAGAAGAGGGAATATATATATATACACACCAGTACACAAAAGGTATTGGGATATGATGAGTTTTTAGGAGCCTGAAAGACCTTTTTCTGATTCTTTGTTCATAAGGCTTCCTTTGCATGGAAGCATTTCCAGAAGCGCTTGTTTATAGGAAATTTTCAGCTTTACAGGTAAAAAAAATTTAAAAACAAATGTAATGTTAATTTCTCACTGTTATTGTTAAATATTACTGTTACATTAAATATTTTGCAGGAATAACCCTGATTATGGGTCTTAAGCCAGGCTTAGACATTAAGGAGGAAAGCACAAGCCTTGCAGATGCAATGAAGGGAATCTCCTGCTATAAAAACTTGCTTTCTGTGGCAAAAGGCAAAATTTATTGTTGGCCAGTGTTATCTTTTTTTCTGCACACATTTGGCACTGGAAGAAGGTTTTCATTAAAGTGAGGAGCCAAGAAATGTGGCCTGGATCTGCAGTGCCTCTCCTGTGAGCTGGTAGGACAGACAGTGTGTAGGAAAGCACCCATATCCAGACTCCAACACCGGGAATTATGGCCTGATAACAAAATTTGGCCATTCTATCTGTAAACAGAACTGGGAATTATGGCTGGTTGCCATGATGTTTCCAAATGGAATGCAGCCCATCAGAGAGCCAGAAGATGCCACTGCCCATGGTGCTTCCTACTCCTGCCAGTGGTGGTGCTGAGCAAGGAAATCCCTCTGCAACTTAAAAAAAGAAAAAAGATTCTGAGCAGTCAGGAGTTTGATGAATAGAAAATCCAGTGCAATGGAAAAGGAGTCTTTTTTTTGTAATTATTAATTTTACTCCACATTTTGAAATATAAGCAAGTCTTTTCCTGTGCCAGAGTATTGTTCCGAAAAATATATTCTTGTATAAAGCCTTAATCCCCAGAACATTTCGTATTCAGCTAAAGCCTGCTTTTGCCTTTTACAGGTTCTTAACCAGCGTGACATACTCTCTTCCATTTGCTCTGATGGCTGCCTGGGTGCTGTTTATAGCTGATTTTGTTAAAACACTTGTTCAAGAGAAAGATCTGAGGCTTTATGAGGTACGGGGAAACTTTCTGGGGCGTGCAGAATTATAAACAGATTTTCCTTATTAGTGGCTAGTGTGTCTAATGTTCAATATTAAATGGAGCAAAACAAGCATTAAGGAAAATATTGCAGATACCTATTGTTTGACCTGCAGTGTGTGAATTCTGACATTGTTACCAAGCTCAAAGCCATGGAAATGCAGGGTGTTTGCCCTTCAAGTGGAGGGAATATTGCTTTGCAGTGCTGAACACAGGAAACACGGGAACCTCACAAAATTACAGGGTTTCTGAAGATTTAAAGCTCTCTAAAAATTGACTTTGAGTCATACCTACTGGGGACAAAGACATGAAAAGTGACTTATTTCCTATCCTTGAAGTTATTATACTTAATATTTCAGAAGGTGCTACATATTACATCAGCTCCTTTGAAATGAAGTTCTTCATTCAGGTTGCCTGTTGGAAAAGAAATGACATTGAGACATTGGGAATTTATTAAATTAACTCAGGTTTTCAATGTGATCACTGTCAACAGAGATGAACAGGGAAGAACTTTTGTCAAACTAAGCTTCAGCAAGCAACAAGAGCTTTGAGCAGATTTGTTTTTTATCTAACACCATGGAAACAAATACTGATTCACCAAAATGTTTCCAAGAAAGGACACTCTGACCTGTGATGAGGTGGAAAATGAGTGAACCCCAGTGAGTGCTCCCTGGCAGCCCCTTACTCTAATTTAGGCAACCATTTTCACTGTCTCCAAGGACCAGGGCATCACTAATCTTTTTAGCTGTGTAATAATCCACAAGACACCAACACCTGTAGTTTCTTCTGGATTTACCAATACAAATTTACAGCTTTATGCATGTATGGAGAACTAATCATCAGCTAAAATAAATTAGTATTTCTTCCTTGTAACCATGGTGATTTAGCTATTATTTATTGTCTTGGGGTTGTGTGAGAAAGGTCTGGTTTCAAAGACACTTGAGAGCTTTTAAGCTTAAGCCACTGGATCAATTATCATTATTTAAAGAAATAACCAAAGGACTTTAGAAAAGTTATAGATCTAAGGCCAAAAGCTGCTTTGGAGCTTTTGGGCAGTGACACTTGATCCTTGCAGGTCCTGTTTGGGCTGTTCTTTTCCAACAGCAAACCTTGGGCATTCCTGAAATGGAAGTGTGTAGTCTCTCCCTGGATAGAACGAGCTTGGTCTGGTTGCAGGCCCTGTCCAGAAGCTGGAAAAAGAAATTATTCAATATCAGCAGAAAGATCTCTTCTTTTCTCTCAAATGCCACTTGTGATTGTTTTTCTCACCTTCCTCTCTGCAGTACATGAAGATGATGGGTGTCAATGCCAGCAGCCATTTCATCGCCTGGTTCATTGAGTGTGCCATCTTCCTGCTGATTACCATCACCTTCCTCATTGTTGTTCTAAAAGTGGGTGAGATCCTTCCCAAAACAGACACAGCGCTCCTGTTCCTGTACCTGATGGACTACAGCCTGTCCATCATAGCCATGAGCTACTTCATCAGTGTTTTCTTCAACAACACCAACATCGCGGCCTTGGTGGGCAGCCTTGTGTACATCCTCACCTTCTTCCCCTTCATCGTGCTTCTCGTCATCGAGAACCACTTGAGCTTCTCTGTCAAGAGCCTCCTGGTGAGTTCTGCTTCTCCATATTTCCAGGCATTGTGTGGAGGCAGGGACTTTAGTACACTCCAGCTCTTATTGTATCTCCTGTACCAAATATACGAGAATTTGGTGCCTTTCTGAATTCCATCAGTGGCTGTTGACAGGCATGGCAGGAGAGTTGGCCGGGGTCTGTTGGAGGGACACCTGGAATAAGCTGTGTCCCGTGACCGAAGGCACTACTTGTGGAATTTTAGTGAGTTCCCACCTGCCAGCTGAATCACAGTAGTTTGAGCTATGTACTTTCCCCTTTGGAATTGCAAAAAAAATGGGAAAATTCACCCACTGTGAAAATCCAGGCTGTCTTGGTAAGGGGTTTGGATAGCAGGGCTGGCTCTGCTCACTGCTGCCTCAGATCATCCTTTGGCTTCCTGTGTCTCAAATTCCTACACATGGGAGTAGATGTAAAGCCTTGTTTCTTACCAAGGAGAAGAGTAGGTGGGTGTTAGGTTCCAGAAGCCAGACTCGTTTTCTTTGAGTCACCAAATTCAGGAAATGACATCTATTAATGCAAATGGTAAAATAATTAACCACATGGCTCCATGAGGTAATTCTCAAGCACTGCTGTATTTCAAAAGCCTGAAATAAAGCCCTGTATGAGGGAGGAAGATGTGTCCTGGGTGTGGAAGCAAAAGAAAGTCAAGCTCTAAAGAGATGTTTTAGCCTGTCACCAGGTGGCACTTCCCATCACAGGCCTGGTCCAGTGCTCCTTGTGACTGCTGGGAAAAAAACTAAACCCAACACTCATTTTTCTGGTTATTGGAATAAGCCAGTGATTGGTTGACTGACCTGACTTCTCTTTGAGACTAATTCGTATGTTCCTCATTTTCAATTTTGTTTATTCCCCAGAGTCTTTTGTCTCCAACTGCCTTCAGTTATGCAAGCCAGTACATTGCTCGCTACGAGGCACAGGGCATAGGTGAGTTTATGGCAGACAAAGCCAGGCTTTGAGCTCTCCTGGGGTGACATTTCACTGGCTGAGATGGACCCTGATTGTATTTCTCAATTCCTCTCTGCAGGACTGCAGTGGGACAACATGTACAAGTCCCCAATGATTGGAGACAACACTTCCTTTGGCTGGATGTGCTGGCTCATTCTGATAGACTCCTTCATTTACTTCATCCTGGGGTGGTACATAAGGAATGTTTTCCCAGGTAAGGATGCAAAGCATTGAGGGTGGTGCTGTAGCATCTCTTTTGGAGAACAATGAACACAGAGCTGGCTGATTCAGTGGCTCAGGCAATTGGACAGTGCACACACAGGACACCTCTGTCCCAGACCAAAGGGAGCATGACTTTGTGGGTGTCTGAGCCTATTAATGGCACTGAGAGAGAGCAGAGCGAGGGAGAATTAGGGTTTCTCAGCCTATCACATGGGTAGATGGAACTCCTGAAGAAGCTGAAGCCAAGGACACGGGAGGGTGTGATTGCAGTCTGGTGGGTGAGAATGAGAGCAGAGCGTGTTAGCCTGCATTTGTCAGCTGAGTGATTTCGAGCTGTGTTACTTACACCGTTCGGTTTCAAAAAGTAATTCCTGCCTTGGGCAAGAGCCAGTACATTTGTCTTTTGCTTTTCTTCCCCACCTGATGAAGCAGGCCACTGGCATACAGAAATCTACCCAGTGGAAAATGTAAAGTTCTCCTGCCCTCCAGCTACGGAGTTACTCGGAATAACAAATTAGTGAGTGCTTCCTATTGCGCCAATCAGAAAAGTCTCTACCAAGTCCTGGCGGTGCATGAGCATATCAAGAGATCTCTGTGAAGTTAATTTTTGCTATTTTGAGTGCACTCCAACAGTGACGCTTCCTGAGGAACAGATACCTGAACGAGACTCCTGTTCCTGCAGGTAGATATGGCATGGCTGCTCCCTGGTACTTCCCACTGCTTCCATCTTACTGGATTGAATACAACAGCTACCTGCCCTTTTGGAATGAGAAACAAAGAGGCCTGCTCTTCTCCAAGCTGATGTTAAGGAAAGAAGTCACCCTCCCCAATAAGATATGTATGTGGATACTAGATGGGGTAGCAATAATAACTTATATTTTGGGTAAACAAAGCCAAATTTGTTAAGGGGCACCACACGCAGAAAACACCATTGATCCATATTTTGAAGCACAGGAAAAATGGAAAGCTGATACTCACATGAATGGAGATTTGGATCTTAAATTATATTTGTTCTTCCTATTTGTTGTGGAGAGTCAGTACTGATTTTCACATGCGTATTTGTATGTGTTGCAGTTGGGCAGTTACCTTCCATGCCTGTCTCTCTTTGTAGAAATACATTTTTGTTTGGGCAAGCAAATACAGGTTTCTACTTGGCAAAGGGCACGTGTGCTTCTTTGCTTATGTCTTCAAATGTTTAGCCAGTAAAATATTGAGATCACACACAAAAGCTTGCTGGTTCCACCTAACTGAAAATAACTCAGTAGTTTTGCTGCATGTCCTCTAATTTTCTGTGCTTGTTTAGTATAAATAAAGTTAGGTGCTCTGAAATACCTAAATATGAGACCTTTTCAGAAGTGATTAATGCCTGTTGTCAGGAGTTATTAGAAGCTGCAGAAGTAAAAAGGAGAAATCCTGGAGAGCTCAAAATTATATGGAACCGGTGACATGTTCTCAATATTCCTGGCTGAAAGGCACCTGCCTTTGCTGTATTTTGGTCTTCTCTGGGATGAGAAAAGTAGCACAACACCTGCTGCACTGCAGTAACTGTCCCTGACCCTTCTCTTTGGTGTCAAAGGTGCCCCCCATCCTCATGTGGAGCCGGAGCCCACTGACCTCACCTTGGGAGTCTCCCTCCACGGCATAACAAAGGTTTATGGATCTAAAGCTGCAGTGGACAACCTCAGCCTCAACTTTTATGAAGGGAATATCACTTCCCTGCTGGGACACAATGGAGCTGGGAAAACTACAACCATGTGTGTATCCTTTAAAGCAGCTCTTCCTTATCCTATGGGGTGTGATTGGGTGAACAAGAGGGCAAGTGGGGCTGTGCAGCAGTGGGAGACTGAGGAAGGTCCTTCACTAGGCCAAATCCCTCATGCAAGTTTCATCTTGTTCATGGATGACCTCAGGAGTTCCTTCATCTGTTAGAATTCTTTAGGTTGTAAAAGGTCCTTTTCTGCTTAGGAACATTCTTTTTAATCTGTTGAGATACCTGGGATACATAGCACAGCGACTGTTCAGGTGTTTTGTTCCATGGCCTGGGGTTAGGTTGTTCTGGAAGCTGTGGGGAGCTCGTGCACACAGCAAAGCTGAAGTGATACTAGCAAGAAAACTTAATAAAGATACACTTCAGCTGTACAGACTCATGTGTTGGCTGGGCTGGAATGGCAGGGGATTAATGCATTGGCCTTTCAGCCTTGCTGTTTATAAGTTATTATTTGACTTGTTAGATAATAGCACTAACACAGACCCGTAGAACTTGATTTCTCCACTGATATATATGTGCGTATCTCTGAGAGCAACATTAAGCTGATAAATAGAAGCCTCAGAAGAGCCAAAACCAGTAAGACAGATGTGTACTTCACCTCAGCTTATTACCAATTCACCTTATATTCTGTTTGCAAAGTGTAGGAAAGGTGATATGCAGAAAAGTATAAAACCTTCTTGAAAGTTTGCGCAGGCTTCAAATCCTGAGTAAGATCACAAGTTACTGCTTTTTAATGATGGTTAAAAGTCCCAGGAGAGAGAAAGGCTCTGTGAAGGTGAAGGGCGGTCTGAGATGCATCTTCTCCCTTTAGTCCCTGCAGGACAGCACCAAAAATGAGCTGTAATGTGCAAGTAGTTATTCTGAGCAGAGGGAGTTTGACTCAGCTCTTGCTTGGTGAGTGATTATTTGCTTGAACTAGATGAAAGTGCTGCCCACTGTGAGGTGTCTCATCCAGGAGTCCTCTCCCATTTCTCATGAATAATGGCAGTGAAATCAGGTTTCCACACACTGCTGTGGTTAGTCAGATGAAGAGGCGGTTTTCGGTCTCAGGTGTGGTTACAATATGAGGCTGCCTGGGTGCTGCAGACAAACCTCAAAGGATAAAGAGTAACTGCATTATATGAATTCCCAGTCATTAAGCTGGAAGTCAAGGGCATTCCTGAGTATTGATGTGTGGGATATGCAGTGTTCTGACCTAGGGAGAGGGAGACTGAAGAAGATAAAAGTAGAGGTGAGGAGTGGCCAGGATGAGCTTGGAGCTTGCCCTTGGAATCCCACAGAGGGGTACAAGGATGTCCATGGATGTTAATTGGCCTCTGCCACGCAGTGGCAGGACACACAGTGGGCAGTGGTGTCTGGCTGGAAGGAGTGGGAGGGTGATACAAGGAAACCTTGGAAGCGCTGACAGCTACAGGGCCACATGAAAAAAATTACCCATGGCTTTCTCCTTTTTCTAACTTCCCCTTTCTATTTATTTGTCCTTCAGATCTATTTTGACTGGGTTGTTCCCTACATCATCAGGCACGATCTTTGTGTATGGCAAAGACATCAGGACTGACCAGGAGGTGATCAGGAAGAACATGGGGGTGTGCATGCAGCACAACGTGCTCTTCAACTACCTCACCACCAAGGAGCACCTGCTGCTCTACGGCTACATCAAAGTCCCTCACTGCAGCAAACACGAGCTCTACCAAGAAGTGAAGAGGTATAAAAACATCAGGGTGGGAGAAGCGAGAGAAGGCTGTCAAAATTGTTGTCTGGTGGTGCCAGTGCCACTGCAAAGCTCAAAATCATGGATTGGAGGACTTGTTGCAGCTCCAGCTTAGGGTTCAAATGGTGCCTTGCTCTGACTAGAGGAATATATTGATACCTGTGGCTGTAAGAAAACAATATCTCTTCTCCAGGGGTTTTACAAGCTGCTGTGGCAATTATTTGGAGATGAATTTATAGGCCTAAGGGTCTACTCCTTGCTGCTTTACAGTTTTCCCCAGAAAGAGATTTAATCAACCAGTCAGAAAGATGATGTTGGCTTTATTGGTTCTTCGGAGAAATGAGGCAGCCAGAACATCCCAGGGAGTTTGGATCTTGGTGTCTCAGTTGATGGGGCTGAGCCTTTAACCTTGACTTGTCAGATGAAAGCTTTGAAAACATCCTCAAAATTGTTTTAAATTAAAATCCCGATGACTGAGCTATGGGGTGACTCTACACTGTGACCACTCAGCAGAGCAGTCCATACTTGAGCAGTTTTTCATTTGCAGTTACAGTTTTTCTGGGTATTTTCAGATTCCCTGCTTCGAAAAGATGCTTGAAGTACAACTTTTGGGGGTTGTTTTCCCTCTGTTTTCCAGGACTTTGAAGGAGACTGGGTTGTACAGCCATCGTCACAAGCTGGCTGGCACCCTGTCTGGGGGGATGAAGAGGAAGTTATCCATAGCTATTGCTCTCCTGGGAGGATCCAGGGTGGTGATTCTGGATGAACCAACCACAGGGGTGGATCCGTGCTCCCGGAGGAGTATTTGGGAAATCATCTCCAAGAATAAGAAAGGTACTGTGATGAGAGGAGATGTTGCCCAGAGGCAAAGGTGATTCGTGTCACTTTTGCAAAGATGGTACCAGTGGCTTTGAACTGTGGGTTTTGAAGGCCACAGAGAAAAAATTGTGGGATACTGGGATTTTGCAGGTCCAGAGGGTGCATCGTGGTTGGTTTCTGTAAATTCACAGTGTCATTTCAAAATTAACTTTACCATAGTACATAGCCTACAATACTGTAAAATTTGTCTCTCTTGTTGCCTTTCATTGACTTTCACTAATAATTACCAAAATATGCAGTAATTTTTCACCTGATACTCTGTGTCCCGTCATTCAGCAAGGCTTTCACCTGTCTCACTGTTGAGATAAGGACAGATCTGACCAGAACATGATAAAAGAAAATTGTTATAAACACTCATTGTATTGGTTCAACAATGTGGACTTATTTGCCATGGACTGATCCAGAACAAGGGGAAGCTCTGGAACCTCTGTGATTATATTGATAATATCATTGTGTGGGGAAATACAGAGGAAGAAGTTTTTGAGAAAGGGAAGAAAATAACCCAAATGCTTCTAAAATCCAGTTTTGACATAAAACCACGTGTTCATTCTGTGGTGACTGTGTTTTCCAGGCAGAACCATCATTCTCTCCACACATCACCTGGACGAAGCAGAAGTTCTGAGTGACCGGATTGCCTTCCTAGAGCATGGGGGGCTCAAATGTTGTGGCTCACCATTCTACCTCAAGGAAGCCTTTGGGGATGGCTACCACCTGACACTCACAAAAAAGAAGGTTTGTGTCTGAGCTGGTCCTAGAGCTCCTGGCAGCTCTGTCTCCAAGGGAGTCATCAAAGCTGTTTGAGGGATGTATTGGCAGGAGCTGAGTGACATCCACGGCCTTATGAAAACCGGAATGTCAGTGCTCTGCTTTGATAAAAAAGAACAGGGTCTCCTTGAAGGTTAAAGGCAAGGCTGGGTGCAGAGTGTGAACTCTGGAGTTCAGAGGAATAAAGCAGATGGAAGGAGCCTATCCATGGTATCTGGCCTGAGGCAAAGTGTTCTGCTTGCAAGGAGTGGGGAACTCTGCTCTTGATAGCATTTATTACAGTGCTGTTGGTAGCCCGAGTACACAGATCCCATGAGAGATCAGCCTCTCTTCCAGAGTGCTGGCATTGGAGACAGAGAAAATGAAAAAAGACTCATGAGCAAGCCCCGTTTTTTATGGGAAAAAGAGTGAGTTTGTGCTGGCAGCCAAGTTCAGCTCTCTGGTGGCCAGGCTTTTCCTCTGTTGTACTACAAACCTCTAGCTAGGGCAAAGTGGTTGATTCAGCCCAACCTGGTGAGGTTTTGGATGGACCACGATGGGCTCAGTGCCACATGTTCCTTTTTCAAGGGCTGGAAACCCACTTCCATCTGCTTTTGATATTTACCCTGACATGTTGGATAGCTGGACTGAGATCACTTACCAGTTGTGCTCTGGGACAGGATTTGGGCTACATCCTGTAGGAGGAAGGTTGACCTCGCAACCTTTTCAGTGACCATAGAGTGTTCTCCTTTTTCAGAACATGATAGAGGAATGTGACACCACAGCAGTGACCTCCTTGATCCAGTCCTATCTGCCAGAGGCTTATCTCAAGGAGGATATTGGTGGAGAGCTCGTGTACTTGCTTCCCCCCTTCAAGTCCACCGTGTCAGGGGCCTACCAGGCCCTTCTCAGAGCCCTGGACACCAGCTTGAATGATCTCCACCTGGGCTGCTACGGGATTTCCAACACAACTGTGGAAGAGGTACGAGCTCAGGAGCTGCTGGATTTACTGAAATGTCATGGAGATTATTTTCACAGCACTATGTGGCTCTGCTCCCTGGGCATGTTAGGAATTGCATGAGGGTTTCAGGCAGGGAAGAAGGGCTTACACTTAGGTACACATGAGGGTGTAGGTGTATCCAGAAATCTATACATGTGTTAATGCACAGTCTCGTCTTGCTGACAGCCTTTTGATGTTTTGCCTGGAAAATGAGGCACTGGAGTCAGACTAAGGAGAGAGTAACACAGGCACCTTTCTGCCCATGGGAAATCTCTGGTCAAATAAATACATTTAATTGCATCAGAAATAAAAAGTAAATGATGAGCAGTGATGACCCTTGTCTTGCAACAAGGAGGGAGGAAGATTGTTACCTTCCTGCTCAGAATTTCTTGCTTTCTTTTAAGGTTTTTTTCCTAAGACAGCAAGAATAAGTTGTACATCTTGTCCCACATGGAGCTCGGGTGCCGTGACAGCACACTCCCAGCATGGAGGTAGTGGGATTGTCAGGAGCTAGAGGGTGAATATCCCAAGGAAACAGGTGTGAGTTTCCACTGCTGCAGCAGAACAGAGACAGGAGGTGACAAGGAGTTGGACAACAATTTTATACTGGAAAAAAAAGTTAATTTCTCTCACAGAGCACAAAGGGAATAGAAAGAGGATTATAGTACATAAGTGCTGCACCAACTACAGCTACAAAGCAGGAGAGTGGATTCTGGTAATTGTTTTGGTAAATGGAGTCATTTGGACAAATTTTCCTTCATATTTTCTTGCTCAATAGGTGTTCCTCAATCTGACAAAAGAGCTAGTGAAGGACCAGCAAGAAGATGCTGCACTTCCCCATCAGCTGCCTGGAGTCAGTGGTCACACTGGTGGTGACGAAATGTCTCTGAGCACAGACACCTTCACAGAAAGAGACGGTACTCAATCACCTACAGAGTTTATTCCAGATTTACTGCAGATGCAAACACTGATAGATGGACATATTTGAGGTCCCTGTCTTCTTTCTTTGTTGAAAACCACATTTCACCCAGCCAAGAATCACAAACCCTATAAATCACAGGAAATAACAGCACTCATCAGTCTGTTAGATCCCCTGGTTTGGAATAGTCTGAATCACGGGATAAATTACTAAAGGAGTTTTGTTTGCATCTGCCTTCCTTTAAATTGATCCAGGTTTTAATCTAATCAAATACAGCGTGTAGGTGAAAGAGTAAATTTGTACCTCTGAAAGTAATTGCTGTAATAGATGTAGAGGATTATTTCCCCATAACTAGTAGAATTGGAAAGAAACTTTGTGGAAATCCCGTAGTCTGTTGGAAAAGCAGCCCAGCTCTAAGCTGGGTCCTCCTTGCTGCTTTTTGCTGTGCCTCAGACATTGCAGTTTGGTAAAGGAGCCAAGAGAACCAAGCTACACCACTATTGCTGAGGGTCTGAGACCTGCCAAAGGTGGCCTAGCCCAAAAATGAGACACACCTGGCTGCAATGCTTTATTGGGTTAGAAACATTGTTTTGTACTTATACCATTTATAGTTACTGAGGCATCCAAGAGACAACACAGAGCTGTTTTTGTACTTCTCAAAGCTGACCTGCAATGTAAATGTTACTGGAAACAGTCACTCGTGTAGAGAAGTGTTTTGTTTCGCCCTTAAAAAAAGGCTGAAAAGGATTTGCTTCATGGGGTAGTATATAGGTTAGTATTTCATAAAGAAGAATAGGTGGCACAGGATTTGGCTCTGCTTTTAGTATACCACAAAACCTGTCCATGCAAGAGGTCCAGTGGCCTGTGCTTGTTTTCTTATTTCAGGATTAATTTTGTTATTTATTTGTCTGAGGACCTGCTTTTTAAATTATGAAAGATTTCAGCTCACAAATCTAAACCAAAAATATGTTTCCTCTATAGGCTGCAGCTGGGCAGGTAGGATGTAGATAACTTATTTCATCTGGAAGCCTGTGTTCCTCTTGCAGGGTCTCACACTGGAAGTCCCTACACATACACATTTGAAATTTAACAAAAGAAACTGGTGTTACATGAGCTCGTGGCTGGAGTCCTGTCCCACGCCTGATCCTATGTTTGTTCCACCTTAGTAGTTTTGATTTGCCATCTGTAAAGGTGTGCAGGAGGCGAAATACCCTCTCAGAGTGCTCTAACCATCTCTTCCCTTCACGGCACAAATGTTGAGCCATGACCAAATGCTGTCCTTTGTACCCAGACCAGCTCCTGATCAGGTCCAAGAGCCTGCGAGGTTTGCCGCTGCTGCTGAAGAAAACCTCAGCCCTGTTCATCAAAAGGTCCCACCACACCCGGCGGGACGTCCGCGGCTTCATCGCCCAGGTCATCCTCCCTGTGCTCTTCGTGACGGCTGCCATGGGCCTGGGGACACTGAGGACCAAGGAGACCGAGTACCCCGAGCTGCTGCTGTCCCCCTCGCTGTACGGCACGGCCGACCAGGCAGACTTCTTTGGGTGAGTGCTGCTCCTTGGGACCCTGACTCCCCTTGGTTCAAATGAGCCCATTCAGGGTTATTTCTGAGCACAGCCAGTGTCCTACACATAGGACACACAGTTGTGTTGTGCAGACGACACAGAGAAACCCTGTTCCTAAGGGATCTCTGAGGAGATGGCTTGGCTCAGACCAGAAAGCTTCAGAAAAACAACGTCTCAGTTGGAACTATGAAATGTGTGAGGAATATTCTTGGTGTTTCCCATTGGAGTCCTTCAGCCTTGTAACAGCCATAGGGATTTTCTAAATATATACATATATGCTCCTCCTCCAGTGGGAAATGAGGCACCCACGTCAGTTGCCTCCAACATTACAACTCTGGGATCAAATTCTATCCATCTTGTGAGCATTGCCCTGCTCTCTGTCAGCACAAGATGTGCTTTCCTGGCCAGGCCCTGCTGGTCCAAGGCACACAGGGACAGCGTGTGCTTTTCCAGTGTGATTAAAATGTCACCGCTGAATTATTTCATTCTGCTTAAAAATCCTGTTACAAAACAATTATAATTGGTATCATTTGGTTTTCATGTTGTGAACCTCTTTCTTTCTCCAGTGATTCTCAGCTCTAAGTCAGAAATATAAAATTTAGCTCTAAAGCCATCTGCTCTAGGTATTCTTCCCAGGATTCCTGATGCCTTTCCACTTCAGTCGTGCTAGGTGGGGGAATGAGCCAGAGCTTCATGTCTGAGTCCTCTGTTCCTAGTGTTCCCTGCTTCTCCTGATGGGTCACTGCTGGAGAGCTGGGGCAGAACCAAGGACAATCTTCTTGAATGGTGAAAACCAAGTGGATGTCACAGATGAGAGAGCTGATTGAGACAGGGCTGCAAGCAGTGCCTGAAAATTGCAGTAGATTCTTTTTCCCCTGTAAAGAGAACCTTGGTTGTCCAAAAGTATCTTGCTTGGATCTAGAGGCAGCAAATCCCTGGAGTAGTTGAGGTGATGAGGACTCCTTTTAAACCTGTGTGACTGTCCTCATGTACTGCGTGTCCTTCAGTGCTGCTTCCACAAATACTCAATTATTTAACATCTTAAATCCTGTTTGACTCAAACACAGTTTTCCTCCTCACAGTGGTAGTGGAAGTTCTTTGAACCTTTTCCTGTTTTCTGTTTTTCTTCGTTAATTCTTAGGAATTTTAATGAAACCACAGCTGCTTTAGTGGCTTCAATGCTGGCTTTCCCTGGGACGGATAACACGTGCATGAACGAAAGCAATTCGTAAGTAGTTCTTGGAGTTTTTTCCACTTAAACTCTGAACCTGCAAGAGAACTGGCATGACACTATTAGCTCTTAGGCCTTAACAACCATCTTTGATCATCTGCACTATTCTCATGCATTGGACTCCTGCATTATTAGGAGTGATAGGGAAGCAGCTTTGGTGGTGGCAGGATGCCAGGATGAAAACAAGCAATTCTCCTCTCTGGGAAGTGGTCCTTACCACCCCCAGTAATTCCAATTATAACGTGAGCCCACACAGCGAGTTCTCAGCACAGCGTTTGTTACTTCTATCTAAAAGCTGTGCCATGAGGGCTGGTTTGTTTTGGGCTTTGCAGATAAATTCTCAGGGAATTGGTGGTAAAATCCTGGGCAGACTTGAATGCTTGTGCAGGCAGATATTTACCCTGAGTGTTTGCAGTGACTGCCCAGGCAATACAGCCCATCACAGGAGTGCCTAGGGATTGCCACAACAGCCCTTATTTCTGGGCTGGCTTCAGATGCTTTTGGCCTATGAGTGCCAATTCCTTGCACAGTCTACTGGAGAAATGAAGTGGTGCCTGGATTCTGTCTGATCAGCTGAGCGAATCCAGGTGCAGGGAGCAGCAGGGAGGGCTCTCTGCCAGAGGGCACAGGAGGCAGCAGGAGGCTGGGGATTCCCTGCACCACCCAGAGCTGACAAGAAGGTCTGCTTTCCTGCTGAAGCTGCTCAACTGCCAGCCTTGCTGTCATTAAACATGACAGCAATTAGCTTCGTTTGCACACCTGAGCACAGAGAGCCTCAGAGGAAAAAGTGTTCCTTTTCAGGCAGTGTTTAACAGAGGACATGCTTGGCCAGTGGATTACCAGTGGAAACCAGAGAACTAAGTATTCTGCCTGCAACTGCACGGATGGCATCCAGGTAACTTGGATAAACCCAAAAGTGAGGGGGCTTGGGGGATAATTGGGGGCCTTGTTTGTTGCGAGTGGTTTTATGGGCTGGCGTGATGCTAAGGGGGACTCACCATTCCAAGTCCTCCTGTCTCTTTTTGGCCTTGTTGAATTTGTACACTGGATAACCCCTGTCTGCACCAGTTTGGGGATAGGAAAGGAAACAGCATTCTCGAAAGATTCACACCCTAACATCCCTGCCTTGCTTCCCATGGTAGGAAAAGGTTTAATGGTGTTTTTAAAGGCTGTATGATTGTCCCTTTGGACAGAAGTGAGTGTGTGTTCAAGAGGAAGATTTCATCTTACACAAGCACTGTCACTATATAAAATCACAGCTATTTTTGCTGCTTGCTCTTCAGAATTTAACTTTATGCAAAGTCTAGAACTGCTCCTTGTTCTAAATATTAATGATTAATAATATTAATTATTTGCATTACAGTAGTACCTACAGAGCCAGATATGGGCACTGCTGGGCTTAGTGTCTTTGCATGCACATGGGGAAAAGGCAGATTCTGCCCCAAGGGTGTTACACTTTTACAGTTCATTTTGGGGTTGAGCTCTCCTCCCTCCAGTGCTGTTCACCTGTGCTCAGCTTTTTTCCATAGCAAATAAACTCATGGCACAATGTGATGCCATTTTAATGTAAAGGATGTACTTAGTTGAACGTTTCTAGACATTCTTTAAAATGCAGCTATTCTGTGCAGTTTTCTGGACATACACTTAATTTCACATCATTAAAAGCATTGGCATAATTTCTCCAGCAAGTTGGGATAATGTTCAAAGCTGATTCTCACCTCTAGCAGGCACAGGCAGGTGTTCCTCAGCATGGAGGAAGCTATTTTGTGTATTCAGATGAACAGATGCACAGTGGGGGAGTCCAGGGCTTTTGTTATGGATGAGCTGAAGGAAGCAGCCAACATGCTGTCTGGGAGGACACTTCAACCTCATGAAACAGTGATGTGACTTTGGCCCTCAGCATGTTAAATTATATATTCAGGACTAATTCAAGGTTTCTCTGAAGCCCAGGAAAACATTTCCAATGACTGACAGCAAAGCAGAAATCTAAGAGTGTAGCTGCCGTGAAATGGAAGATGAGAGTTTGAGGCCACCACAGAGTTTTTTGCTCCATGAATTGTTTTGCCCTCTGCAGTTGTCTGTGCAGTCACTCTGCTAAATAGGATCAGCCTTAATTCAGCCAAAATCTCCCTCCGTATCATGAAGCACATTTCAAGGTCTCACTGATGCCAGTAGAACTGAAGGGTAGATTTAAGCAGAGGTTGTTTGTAAGCACCTCCCTGAATGTGTTGGGGACGGCGTGCAGGGATGTGTGCTGTGTGTCTGTGCACCCTGGCTTGGGAAGGAGCAGCCTCTGCAGGAATGAGGCTCAGGACCAGAATGCTGCCATGGCCTGCTCTCAATCTTGTCCTGATGTGGTGGTTTTTAGTTAAAACACAAACACTAAAGTTTTTCTTTGCTTGTCTCCCCTCAGACATGTCCACAGACAAACTACACTCCCCCTCACAGAAGGACCTTCTCCACGAGGACACTGTACAACCTGACAGGGCACAATGTGGAGACCTACATCCTGGCAACCACCAAAGACTTCCTGCAGAAACGGTAAGGCACAAACTCCCCTCCCTCTCCTCTGAACGGCACTGGGAGCAATGCAGGACATCCTACGCCTGTCACATCCCCTCTGCCTGAAGAGGTGGCAGTCCAGTAGGGGTTTAGAATCTGGTGAAAGGAGCTAAAGTGTCCTGCAATCATGGATAAAAGATAAAGGCTCATGCAAGTGCTCTGCTTGATCATAGCAGAGATAGCCTGGGGATAATGTGTCAGTCACCTGGCATGTTGAGGCTGGATCTGCAGACAAGCCTTTGTCTGACTCAGAAATCTTTAAAAAGAGGAAAATCTGACACAGCCTGTCATGAAGTAAACCCTGGAGAGAGATTTTCCTCCAGATTTGATTCTCTGAAGAGTCTCAGTGTGTACTTCACTTGAAGGAGCACATCCATTCCAGTGAGAGCAGAGTCTGAGCGTTTCCTTGTGCCACGGGGCTCTCAGAGCTCTTTGTGGGTCTGGGCTCTGCCAAGCAGCTACACAGCAGGGCTTGGGGCAGAGGTAATCTGCCACTGAGGCTGGCAGGAAATGTGTTCATCTGCCACTGATGAACTGAGCTGCTCATCTCCTGGGTCAGAAGCAGCATCTCAGCCCAGAGTGGCAGGCACACAGCAAAGGAGTCCACATGGCTCCAGGATCTTGCTCAAACGGAGGCTTTCAGCACGGTTTTGTCACAGTGTTACCAAGCTTCTGGGATTTTTTTTTTCCCCCCAAAGAAAAGCTCCCACAGCAGTGGTGGCTTGGCCCCATGCTGGGATAAACTCTCTGAAGTCAGGCTGGAACTGCCTGGTTGGCAGTGGCACATTGACATGGCCCATCCAAGGGAACCAGAGCTTTGGGGTGAGGGTAACAATGCATTTCCCTCTGGTTTTCACTCAGGTATGGTGGCTGGAGCTTCGGGCTGCCTTTGACAGCAGATCTGCAGTTTGACATCAGGCCAGTGCCCCCCAACAGAACACTGACTAAGGTAACCAACCTTCACCTGCTCATCCTGGCATGGGAATTGTGGGACTCAGGAGAAGCCATGTCGAGTTCATGGATATTCCAGTAAAGAAAGCAAAACCCCCTGAAATCTGCGGGTTGGCATGACAGAGATGACTTGCAGTTCATTTCCTTTTCTCTCCCCATTCTTCCTTATTGGTCTCACGTCTCTTGCTAGCAGGAGGCAATTTTTCTGCTGTCATAATTTTATTACACAGAGGTGAAAAGATCAATTAGTAGCACCTTTATCTCATGAGAGAATGTATGTACCATAACGAGGGCTGGCTGGTGCATTCTGATATGCCCATTTCTCTGGTGCTGCTCAGTGAAAATGTTGTAAAGCACCACAGCTGAAATCTGAGGTAGTTTGCACAAGTGAAGCAGGACAAACCAACACGTTGTCAGTAATAACTCCCAAATTGTTTCAATTTCTCAATTGTGTGCAGGTGTGGTACAATCCTGAGGGTTATCACAGCCTCCCAGCCTATCTCAACAGCTTGAACAACTTCATTCTTCGAGCCAACTTGCCAAAAAATGAGACTTCCAGATATGGTAAGTGTCCCTTCACATAAGCAGATAACTTCTCCCCTTTGGAGGCATATCGTGGTTCTGCTAAAATCAATGACAACACTTACCTTGACTTCAGTGAGGCCATTTCTTTATTCACTGTTCTGCAATTCCTTTCAAAACAGAATTGAAAAGCATGAATAAATCACAGAGTTCATTTGTCTTAGTCACAGGCTCAGGGGAGCTGGACAGGGAGGACCCCAGCTCCTATGTAAAAGGCTTCATCCAGGAAATGCCGGTGGTTGCTGTTTGATTTATTGCCTCCCATGTGGCACAGGAAGAGCTGTCTCATGATAGGTGCCCATTAGTTCTGCAGAGAGAAGCTCCTCTAGGTCATCTCCGGGGGGTGGGTTAGATTAGGAAATTTTAATATGTCACCCTTCTGCTGAGAGCAGCCCGGGGTGTGTGGGCATGAGTGTGTCTGCGTTTGAGTGAGAGTGGGGAGAGCGAGATTAGGTGAGAAACATAATTTTCAGCTGTATTTTTCCTCTGACACGTGACATACACAGATCCAAGGAGTGCTGATGGCCCATTTGGGGTCCTCATAGCTTCTTCTTGATAATGTACTGCAGCAACCCAACTTCCTGCTGGTAAACCAGGGCACCTTGCCTTTCCCTTTGCCACTTAGCCTCTTTCAAAGTGCAGTGTGAGCACCAGCCTGTCTGTATGTGTGTCTGTCTCCAGGGAGGGCCAGGGTGCAGGGACAAGAGAAAGATTTATGTTGAGAAATCTTATACAGAGATTTTTGGGCTCTGCTCTGCCAATAGCAGCAATTTTGTGCAGAAACACCCTCCTGATTGACTTTCTTGGACAAGCAGTGCCCTTCCAGCCATGTCCTGGTCAGGCCTAGCCCTGCTCACCTCAGAGGGCTGCTGTCCCTGGTGACACAGGGACAGGTGGCAGTGTCTCTTGGCTCATAGAACATGTCTGAATTGAGCTATAATGGAACCAGGCATGTGGCCTGAAGCTTTGAGTGTGACACCCTGAATTCCAGTAGCACATGCTGATCACAAGTGGCCCCAGCGTCTCTTCTCACCTCACACCACTGCACCAAGACTTCCCTCCCAGCCAGCTCAGCTCACAGAGAGTGACACCAGAGCCTTGTCCTGGCCACCCCCTCAAACAGGCCCTGGCTGTCCCCTCTGGGGTGTGCAGTGTGCCCCCAGCTCACACATCACAGAGCTGCAGCCCGGCGGCCGAGAGAGGAGACCCCAGCCAGGCACTTCCAGCGGCAGGAACATTCCAGAGCAGCTGAATTATTCAGCGGTGAAGCTCCTTGCTCTGTCTCTGTATTCCCAACACATGCTGTAGCAAGAGCAAAGGCAGGAAGCTCATGTGAACAGCCAGAAAGTTTTCACTGGGGAAGTTTTATACCAGCAAAACAGCAATTTTCAGGGGGAAAGAATAGCAGCAGTTTTTGTTCCATCTGTCCCTCTGCTTATGTGCTTTTGGAAAGAAATGCTTAGTAGTAAATGACCAGACAGATAATTCTCTGCTTCCCATTAATCATCCAAGCCAGAGAAGGGGAGAAATAGAATGAATGGATGAGGCTGGTTCCCCCGAGGCAGAGTAAATCCAGTCTGAAATACAACTGAAGGGACGTTCCATGGGGTACACTCCTGGCAGCTCAATCGAGTTGTTGCTGTGACAAATAAATGACGGTTTAAGAACCATTGAAGTGGCCAGATAAAAGTGTGTTGTCACTTCAGCAGTCAGAAAGAGGTGCCAGTCCTGCTTTGGAGGTTTGACTTAGACTGGGTATATTTTTAAAAAAATACATAAAAAGCTTTTAACCCTGTCACTAAGCAAGTCATAATAGCTTTTGACTTATGTATATTGTGCTTTCTCTTCTCTCAATCCCAGCTAACAAAAAAGGAGAAAGTATTGAAATGGAAATTTTGACTTCTAGCCTAAGCTCCAGTAAAGGAAAATGGCTTTATAGTGAAGTATTAACAGATTAGACAGACGGTATCTTTCTTCCTCTCTCTCCCTTTGGGAGAAGGCAGACATTTCCTGGCTGTTTGTATGGCTTTATCAGCAGTCCCAAGATTTTAATCCCGTTTCTCTCACTGAAGACAAGACTGAGGTTTGTTTGGGGTTTTTTTTCTCCAAAATTAATTTCCAATTAAATCCTCCCTTTTAAATTCATTTGGTCAGGATGGCATTTGGTCAGCTAAACCCACAGGCTCCTCCCTTCTGGTCCCCCGTGTCAGAGTGCCCATTCCTAGGGAAAATTACCCAGAATAGTTCTTCATCACATCATTCCTAAGGTCTGGCACCTGGCTGTGAGGAGTTTAAATTCCAGAGGTGGCATGGTCTAGAAAATCTCTGGATTTAACGGCAGCTGGAGGTCCCCCAGCCCTCCCTGAGGCATTTACTAAGGTGTCAAAATATGAATTGAGAACCTCCTTTTTAGGCACATAAACATGGGAACCCTCTCTCAGGCGCTGGAGTCTTAGAGACTGAGCTGTCATCCTGGGGGAGCTGAGGCAGAGACCTGCCCTGGAGGTTAGAACTGGCCCAGCAGAGCCCCCTGTGTTCTTCCTTTTGCTTTTATGGGCACAAATTGCCTCCAGACATGGCAAAAGCACCATGGTGATACAATACTATACAATACTATACAATACTAGTGTATTTTGGGCTAGGTGTTCTCCTTGGAAAAGAAGCACTTAAACCACACGTGAAGATACCTGCACATGAGCAGAGAATTTCTCTGTTGCAGTTTGGGCCTGATACAAACCCATTTTTAATGGATTTTTTTTTTTAAAACATCACAGGGGACTTACCAGTGTGGTAATTAGATTTTTGCTAGTAACTTTGAACGAAATACTCTTTTTTGTTTGTTTGTTTGTTTTCTAGCTTCTTAAAACAGAATAGTTCAGAATTAACTCACTGCCACACTGAGGGCAAAAGTGTCTGTAGCTTACCTGGGTTTCTGCTCTTACCTCCACAGATCTCATATGGAGAAAGACATCTATTAAAGGCAGGTAGCAGTTGTGGAGAAGGGCAGCAGGGAAAGACTTGTTCCTGGTGATAAAGAACAAATGGAACGAGGCGGGATCATCAGACAGCAGCTTTGAAACAGAACATACTCCTCAGTTTTGGAAGTGTCAGTGCTGAGGAATCTGAGCCGGAATACACAGGCCCACAGGCACGTGCCTTATTAGAGGTGTGGGAAGGGAGTGGTGCTGTCAGCCAGACAGATGTAGGAACACGGCCTAGGGTTTGAATGTCAGATCTGCTGTGCAGCCAAGTGAAGTCATAGGAGAAATGAGGATGCTCAAAATTCTGCCCAAGATCACACAGAGATGACAGAGCAGAAACACACTTTTGATCTGCTTTTCTTCTCTGCTCTCTCAGTTTTCTATATTACTGTCAATATCAGGAGCTGGTGAAGGAAGCTTTAATTTGGACACATTTTCAATTTCTTTTTTTTTTTCTTTTCCCTGTAGGTATTTTCTTATCAGCTCACCCATATCCTGGAGGACAGAGTCAAGAACAAGTAATGTAAGAGGATTCATTTGGCTGATGCCTGAATTTTTTAGCTTTAAAAGGAGCAAGCTAGCTTCTTGGAAACCATATACCAGCCTAAATTACTGGATATCTTTCTCTAAGTGATGAAACTGTTCTCGCTTGTCTTTGTTCCCTCTATGCATGAATAGTGTCCTGCTTGCCACCAGAGCCACCTGTGAAGGTGTTTTTGCAGGATCCCATGGAGATCTGGAGGTCACAGTTACAGCCTCACACATTAATGTGCTTGGGCATAATAATAATAATAATAATAATAATAATGACATCATTTTCCTTTTGGCCCTTCCACTCCATGCTGGGGTCCAGCACTACAGCTCAGTGCTGTGAGTCCCTTTTGCTGGGCATCACTGCTATCAGCAAAGGGAGCAAAGAAAGGAAGAAATTCTCCTCTGTGAGGGTGGTGAGGCCATCCCTGGAAGTGTCCAAGGCCAGGTTGGACGGGGCTTGGAGCAACCTGGGATAGTGGAAGGTGTCCCTGCCCATGGCAGGGGGATGGAATGGGATGGGCCTTGAGGTCCCTTCCAGCCCAAACCATTCCAGGATTATAAAAGATGCTGGCCCAGAATCAGGACCTTATTGCTTCTGAGCTCTGACCAATCCTCCCAGTGAGAGAAATGTGCCACTCTCGCTCACCAAATGCATCTTTCTCCCCTTTTCTCCCAGGCTCAACAGCTTACTGGACATCATAGTGTCAATGTCTGTTTTGGTGG
Organism: Eulacestoma nigropectus; assembly: GCA_013397775.1. Lineage (NCBI taxonomy): Eukaryota > Metazoa > Chordata > Aves > Passeriformes > Eulacestoma > Eulacestoma nigropectus. The sequence continues at coordinate 1,385,026 of VZTE01005374.1, read as the reverse complement.
GATACTCCATCACCACAGCAAGCTTTGTGCTCTACATGGTCAAGGAGCACCAAACCAAAGCCAAGCAGCTGCAGCACATTTCAGGCATTGGGATGACAACCTACTGGGTGACCAACTTCGTTTATGATCTGGTAAATAATTCCCATTCCTAAATGCAGCAGGAGGAGCATTACACAGCACGGGGGGAAAAAAGTTCTTTATTTAAAGTTGGTTGCCTTCTTCTTATTGCTGCCAAGAGTGTTGTGTAGTAATTGTTCTCCAAGGCATTGAGGATGATTAAACGTGAACTGCAACACTGGATTCTGCTATGCAAAGGCATTCCTGCTCTCTGGAGTATATGCAAAACACCCAGCACATTTATACAGGAGCAGCACGGAACAGGCTGCAGCTTGATTTCCATTCCAGCAGCCAGCTGCTCCTCTGACAGCTTTCAGGGCTGGATCTGCTGTCACCCAGGCTCCACAAATCTGGGGTGAGGCTTCGAGGCTTGAGGCTACAGCCAGTCTGGGAACCCTGGCTGGGACAGCCGCAGGCATCCCACAGCTGACACAACCCTGCTGGGCAAAACACCATCACTGGCTTGAATGCTGTCTGTAAGATTCTCTGTTACAAAGTTTTTAAGCCAAGGAAAGCTACAAATGCAGTCTTGCAGGACCTGAGCAGGTTCCTTTTCACAGTGCTATATAGATATACCCTGTTGAGCTCCCAGCACTGTGCTGCATTCCCTGGCATAGGCATGTCCTTGCTCCCCCTGAAGCTGTTTCCTCCTGGTGCCGGGGGTTAATGGCACTGTTGGAAAGCACTGCTGCGCCAAGAGGATAAATGTGTGCAGTGTCTGTAGGCTGAAGTGCTTTGTGTCTTCTGCATTCCCTGTGGTGCAGGGTGTCAGACCCTCACACAGGGAATGGGCAGTGCAGCCAAACTCGGCTCCTGAGCCTGGCATTGCCAGCTGGGCTGCAGTGCTGACCAGCTCCACCTATCCTACACATTTCTGTTGATGCAGATCTGCAAGTGCCTAAAATCCCAGTGATTCTATCACTTCTTGAAAACAGGAAATCTTCATGGGCATTTGGGTGACCAGCCCCCTTTGGTGCAGGGAGAACTAAGGGCTGAAATCCCATGGGGGATGTGAGCCAGAAGTGCCTGCCTGGAGGGGCTGATGTGGGCAGGCAGCAGCACATGGATCCCCTGTCCTGCAGGAGGGCTGGAAGGGGTCCCAAGGCAGCAGCACAAGGATCCCCTGTCCTGCAGGAGGGCTGGAAGGGGTCCCAAGTCATCGTGCCCCCAGCCTGGCTCGGCAGTGCAGCCCCGAGCTGCAGCACAGCAGGGAAGGCAGAGCAGGCCTGTGCCTGCCTCCCCGATCCAGGCCCTCGCTCCAGCACTGCATATTTGTAAATCAGCCTGTGGAAAAATCCCCGGAGTCCTTGCACAGTCAGTATTCAGTGGGCTGAAACTAATCCAGAGCTCTCGGCAACTTGATATTTCTCAGTGAATCCCTGCCAGTAAATTCTGCTAAATCCCAAAGCTGGGGAAGAGAGGAGCTCTCCAGGCAGACGTTTGGTAGGTCTCTGGCTTGACTCAACACTATAAAGACTAGATTTACAGGGCACAATGAAGTGGTCTGACTGCAAGGCTAACAGAAAACCCAAAGGGGTATTTTTCATTCACAACCTTTTTTTAAGGTACTTTCTGCCCACAGTCCTCAATGCTGAGGCTTTGCCTATTCAAAGAGGCTTTATGGGAATTCATCTGCAAGCCTGGGGGGGATTGAAAGCCCACCTGTGTTTGGTTTCCCTTAGAAAAACCAAGCTGCATTTGTGGGACCAGATTCAGTCCTGGTGGTGTTGCTTCTGTATCATTGTAGAAAGGTGTTTCAGAACTGTTGTCCTAGTTACATCTTTTTAATATCATTTTGCAGGTACTTTTTATGGTCCCCATTGGACTCTCAGTAGGAGTTATTTCAGCCTTCCAGATCCCAGCTTTCTGCAACAACAGTAACTTAGTGGCAGTATTTCTTCTGCTGTTACTGTTTGGGTAAGTGTGGAGCTTAGTTATTTAAATATCACTGCACAGGGTAAGGCAGTCAGGGAAGATCCAGGCCACTGCAGTCTGAGATCCGGGGGGGACATACGGGCTTTTCTCTTCAACAAGCACTCCACAAACACTAAGTTGCTCCTTCCAGGAGCAGGGAGGTAAAGCACTGTTGTCATGCCTGCTTTATTCCGAGCAAACCCTATGTGAGGATGTGGACATATTCAAGGTCCCAGCAACAGCCCAAGCTGTAAGCAAATGCGTGCTGACCTATTGCAAAGTTCAAGAGCATTTTAATATCAGAGAGCAAAATAAACAGCAGTAGCATAATTCAGCAAAACTTAGACAAACTCCCCCTGGCTTTGAATCCTCCAGGCCCAGTCTCTTTTTCAGGTGGGGTTCTGTGTTCAAAGTATGTATCATAAACCTTTTCTCCAAATTCTAACAGACACAAAGGCATTTTTCCTTTCTTTAAGCTCTGTAATGTGGTAATGTAGTTATATGCCAAAACAGAACTGTTATGTTATGTTCCAACCCTGGAAGTGTTCAAAGCCAGGTTGGACAGGGCTTGGAGCAACCTGATCTAGTGGAAGGTGTCCTTGTCCATGGCAGGGGGTGGAACAGGATGGGCTTTAAGCTCTCTTCCAACTCAAACCATCCAATGATTCTATGTTGTCTGATGTCTTCAGTGGTTTGTTTTCAAAGTAGCCCTTTGACTTACCATGGTTTTCTCTGCACTGTTGGTATTTATAGATATGCATCATTTTCCTGGATGTACCTGCTGGCTGGGTTTTTCAAGGAAACAGGGATGGCCTTCATTGTTTACGTCTGTGTCAACTTGTTCTTTGGCATCAACACCATCATCACTCACTCGGTTGTGTTCCTGCTCTCCCAGGAAAAGGCCACGGACCAGGTAGGAGCCCCACTAACACAGATCCTATGGTGACACAGCAGGAGGCTTCTTGTGGGCTTGGTGGCTTTGGTCAGGTCCATAGCAGCTGGACACAGTCACAGGATTTCACAGGGTTCCCTATAGACAGGACACGAGTCACGTATGGAGCTTGCTTGTCTGTAAATCTGCACCCCCAGCAAAGAAGGAAATGGTGGTGACAGAGGGGAGAACATGAAAAGAGAGGGAGAAAACTGAGGACCCTCTATATGACCACCCTGGTGATGGAAGATGAAGGGCAGGAGGTGGGTGGAGATGTTTGATAAAAAGTTGTTGATGAACACTTCAAACCATTGCTGAGTTCTCGCAGCATGAACTGTGGGGAGTGACAGCTGAATGTCACTGCCCTGAGTCTGACGTGCTGCAGTAAGCCCAGCACCAGCTGTCTGTCATCTAGGTCTATAATGCAGTCATCTTCTCCCTGCAAGAATGAAAATCAACTCAGAGACAGTGATGATTCCCTAAAGTAAAGCCTTCTCTTAAACTGAGATCTCCCTGGGAATGGCTGGGATTAAATGCACACCTTACACTTAGATTTCTTTTTTTATGGAGAGCAATTAAAATAGCTGGGTTGCATTTTTCTCTCTATCTGGACAGAGTTTATTCAGGAACCCCTTGGATTTTAGGGATATGCAGTTATGATCACCTTTCATCCCTCTGTGCCCCAGTGGCAGGGAGTCAGTTTCCATTTGTGCTAATTTAGTGCCTCTCCAGTTTGCTTTGTGCACTAATCCTTTCTTCTGCTAGAAATGTACCAGAGTTCTTTACTGCAAGACTGTGCGCTGGGCTGTTCTGCTGTGAATTAGCTGGAAAAGCCCTTCCATGTCTAGAAAAGCCAACTCCTGTGTTTTATGGAGATGTTTATGGAGATGTCTAAGGAAAACAGACAGGACAGTGCTCCAGGGGAGCAGGCTGTGCTGGACAGATTAGGGGGGCACAGTGGCAGGACTCAGCTCTGGCTCCTGGGTGGGTTCTGGGTGCTGGAGCAGCAGCAGGGATCATCCTGGGAACTGGCTGCTGTTTACTATGGGTGATCACAACCTCACAGCTGCCTGTTGACTTTTATGACCTTGTGCCTGAGAAACGAGCTGTCTCCAGAGCTCTTTGCTCTCAATTTATCTCTGCTCTGAGACACAGGCAAATCCCAATGTAATTGTTACACTTCAGTCCCACAGTAAAACCTATGAATTTATTCCATGAATAAAAGCAGTGACTGACTGTGCTGCTCTTTGTTTTTTTCCAGGGTTTGCGTGATCTTGCTGAAAACTTAAGGCATGCGTTCCTTCTGTTCCCACAATTTTGCTTTGGCTATGGCTTGATTGAACTGTCACAGGATCAGGCACTGCTGGGCTTCTTAAAAGCCTATGGAGTGGATTACCCTGACAAAACCTTTGAGCTGGACAAGACCACGTCCAAGCTGTTGGCAATGTTCATCCAGGGCACCGTGTTCTTTGCCATTCGTCTCACAGTTCATGACAGGATGATTCAGAGAGTCTGGAACCACGTACTGGAGTAAGTAACATCTGGAGCCTCGCAGTGGAAATAGCCCCAGCCAGAGCTCCGTGGTTGCATTCCGGGCTCCCACACCATCATTGTCAATTATGAAGCCCATAAATTTCCAGGACAATTTGTGAATATGGAGTGAGTTTTCTCTGGCAGAAGTCCCAGTAATTAGAGTATTAACTAACAGAGGTGTAGTTTACAGAGTCCCCTGGCAGTCAGTGCTAGCTGGGACCGCAGCCCTGGGCTCAGGGTTTGGTGGGTGGATGCTCAGCTGTTGGTGGGGGCAGTCATTCCACTGGCAACCTCCTCTGTTTGTCTCTCCCTGTCTCCTCTGCCCTGGGTGCACACAGAGAGGGTGAGAACATTCCTGTCACCTGCATTAGGAGCGTGTCCACAAGGCAGGACCTGCTCCAGCCCAGAATATTTGCTGAAAAAGAGGGAAAAATAATAGGCAGGAAGAGAACACTGGGTGGAGCAAATACCAGGAGAGAATAGAAACTGTGTATCTGAGTTTTTTGTGCATGCCCTGGGATCTCACAGGAAGGCTCCCTGGGATCTATCCCAACTGCTGGCTGCTGCTGGAGGATAAGTCCCTCTCTGTCCTCCCCCAGGTTCTTGTTTGACAGAGTCCATGGCAAAGCCTCCCTTCTGCCGCCTGCGGCTGCGGAGGATGAGGATGTCCAGGCAGAGAGGAGCCGGGTGGAGTCTGGCAAAGCTGACTTCGACGTGGTGCAGCTCCAGAACCTCACCAAGATCTACCACCTCCCTCACAAACGCATCACAGCAGTGAAAAACATCAGCCTCGGGATCCCTGCTGGGGAGGTGAGCGAGGGGAGAAGGCTGTGGGCACCTTCCAGTGTCACTGTCAGCTCCTGTAATGGTTTATTCTGCTCTGGCCTCTTCCTTCCTTTGGCTCATTTACTGATTCTTGGGGTTACAGCAGTGACAAAAGGCTCCTGGTAGATTTGGGACAGTTTGTGTGACAGTTTGAAGGCCCTAGAAAGAGGGAAAGTGGATGGGAATTGATGGAGCTGTATCCAGAGCAAAATGTCTGCATGCTCTGTTTGTACAGTGCATTTTTGGGGGGGGTCACTGGGGATCACCAGGTGGTAAATGAAGACAGCAGAATGTGTCCAGCTGAAATTATTCACCTGAACTGCATGGGAGATGGTGAGTCAGGCTTATCTGCTTGTGTTTCCCATCAGGGGAAGACAAATCACATCAGCTGAAAATACGTTTTCATGAATCAGGACCTAAAATTAACTCCAAAGAAAAAAACATTCTTTGGTCATATCAGTGCAGTTGCCTCCCTGAGAAGTGAAAAGACAGGAGTACACAGAGCGCCTCTGAGATCCAGAGGAAACTGGAGACCAGATTCTACCTCAGACTGTGCACCTGACTTGGGGGGAAGCTTGGAATTAAGCCCTGGCACCTGGTTTGTTTTAATTGCCTGGATCCCATTGAGATGAAAGGATGTAGGGTGCTGGGCAGGACAGCATCCTCACATGGAAACTGGTGCTAGTCTTTATGGCAGAGGATTTTTTCTAAGCCAGGACTGGCACTGAGGTCTCTGACTTCTGGCAAAATTCACCCTGATGCTGGTGGAAGTTAGGGCACCATTCCCTACCTGTCAGCAGAAGCTGTGGCCCTGCATTGCAGACTGTGCATGGTTCCTGTCCCTGTATGGACCAAGGTGGGGAAGAGCCATGGATTGCTGTGCTTCTGCAGTGGGCCCAGCACAGGAGGACTCTCACGTCAGCTAGTCTGTACTAATGAGAGCAAAATAACAGTAATTATCAGCACAATGGTGATGGCTGATGTAACACACAACTGCCTATCTCCAACCTTAGCAATAAAATGTGGATTTTACCATGAGATACTGGAACTGCACTACAGGGAGCCAGTTCTTCATCTTACTAATGGAGTCCTTTAGTGAGATTATGGGACAAAAACCTTGTGTTGCATTAAGGCTTTACCAGTGCCAGCCCAAACCTCAGCCACCCCATCCCCATGAGCAGCTCTGTCCCTGCCAAGGGGAGGCTTTGCACAAATGAGCCAATGGCGATTTGGCCTAAGCTCCTGCAGAAATGCACCTCGCAGTAAAAGGAATGACTCTACTGGAGACATGTCCTTGATTCTTCACCATATTAAACAAATGGTCCTAATATAAGCTGAAGTTTATTGCACCATAAACAACCTCCATTATAACACTGGGATGTGCTGAGTTCCTCTGGCAATTCATCTTGCTCAAGGGGCTGGAGAAAGAAGGGACAAGGTGCACTAAGCACCATCTCAGAGCAATATTTCTGCATTACAAATACAGCATTTTTACATTTTGACTTTTCTTTCCCAGTGCTTTGGCTTGCTTGGTGTGAACGGAGCTGGAAAGACAACAATCTTTAAGATGCTGACAGGGGATATCGGAGCATCCAGTGGAAGGCTGCGGGTCCAGGATCATTCTGGGTATGGAGGATGTGATTTCTGGGGAAGCAAATCAACCTGAGAGCAGTTTTTAAGGCTGGGTGGCAAAGGAAAAGAAATGTAAAAGTCTGAAATAAAACATTCAAACCAAAGCAAAAATAAATAAGGCAGGGAATTCATCCTTTGAAGGTGGCATGGTTGCTTCCTAGGGAGTTGCATTTTGCTGTCAGATCTCTGCTCTTCTCAGAGGTGTTTCTTCCACTTCAACCCACTGCAAATGGGATCAGGCTCAGATCCTCAGCAGTGTGATCCCACTTCTAAGCTAGACCTGGAGACCAGTAGGGCTGACCTCAAAGCTTTCTTTAACAGGTGTGGGCTTGGTGGCAGCTGTGCCATCTGAGGTGCTGGCAGTAACTGGAGAGCTACGTACTGGACACACAGCCTCTGCAGAACTGGGGGCCTGAAAGCTGGAGCTCTGCAGATCCACTGCATTTTCCTTTAAGGGTTGGGAAAGGGGGTAGGAAGTTGGAGAAAGGGGTTTTCTCCCTCCTGTTTGATTCCAGAGTGCACTGGCAATTCAGCATGTTTACAGTGATGTGCCAACTTCCTTCCACAGGTCCTTGAATGACATCAGTGAGGCCCACTGGTCACTCTTTGGCTACTGTCCTCAAGAAGATGCCTTGGATGACCTGCTGACAGTGGAAGAGCACATGTATTACTATGCTCGGCTACACGGCATCCCAGAGGGGGACATCAAGGGAGTGAGTAACAAGGGGCTTCTCTTGCAGCATTTTTGTAATTTGAGCCTTTAAACGAGTCTTTCAGTAGATACATGTGTGGTAATCCATGCCTGGACATGTTGTGGAAGCACAACTCTTGCTCCCTAGGTTGTACTCCAGCTCCTCCACCGGCTGAACCTGATGGCCTACAAGGACAGAGTCACCTCTATGTGCAGTTATGGCACCAACAGGAAATTGTCAACTGCTCTGGCTCTCATTGGCAATCCATCCATTCTGCTGCTGGTGAGAAATGGGGGCCTTGCTGGGGGAAGAGGAGCAGGTCTGTGGGCTGGCAGGAGAACTTGGACTGTCTCACAAAACCTCCTCAGGCACAGCTTATGGGACACTCCCCACTTGCCCATGCTTGGCCTGACAACAGAAACCATCACAGGAAAGTTTAGGTTCCAGCAAACACTTGTATTTTCTTTAAGGGCATGAGAGAGTGGCAAGTCTTTCAGTTTCTCTGGTAGCATCTTCCAGAGGTCAAAAATAGACCCTTTATTTGCCAATTAAATTCTTTTAGTTCCCAGCTCTATCTCGTTTTTTGTTTCTATCAACTAACCTGCACAGCTTTGCAAGAAAAGCAGCATCCAAGGCTCCAAAGCTGTAGGAGAGCAAAGGGGCCACTTCCCTCAGGATTAGAACATAACTGCTTTTCTAGGTTTGGCTTCCTGTCTTGTCTTTCACTTTGGATTTCCAGTTCTTCTGTGGGCTTACCCCATTGCTAAAACATATATTTTTGTGCAGTTTTCCCACTTGCTATGCACTGAATATGTGCAGAGCTCTGTGAGCAGGATTCCCAATATTAAGTTGGATACCTAGTGGACATAAATATCCCTTGTCCCAACTTGTATCGAGCCCAGCACTGCTGCCTTTACTTCTGACCACCTGACGGTGCTTCAGCTGCTTTTGTGAGATAAAAAATCTCAATAAAAAGAGGAAGTGAGGGAATTCCCTCTGTACCAGCTGCTGCCTTTGCCCAGGCTTGTTTACTTTTTGAGTGCAAATTTCCAGTCAGTCCTGTCTTTCCCAATAGGATGAGCCGAGCTCTGGAATGGACCCGAACGCCAAACGCCACCTTTGGAAAATCATCAGTGAGGAAGTGCAGAACAAATGCTCTGTGATACTCACATCCCACAGGTAGGGCTGGGCTGGCTCTGCCTCCTGTTTTGGGGTCAGCAGAGGTATGGAGAGCCCATCCTTCACACTCCTCACTGGTCCTTGCACAATTACAGGGCACCAAGCTGTGACAGGTTTAGGGGTTTGTTGTGTCTGAATGTGGTGTCCACAGAGACCCACAACACTTTAGGGAAGATCAGTGATGTTCTCCAGTTACTTAACTATTTTTTATACCTTCTCAATGACTTATTAGAGTTTCTGGGTTGGTTTTGCAGCATGGAGGAGTGTGAAGCCCTCTGTACCAGGCTGGCCATCATGGTGAACGGGAGTTTCCAGTGCATTGGCTCTCTGCAGCACATCAAGAGCAGGTCAGTAAAATGAACCTGTTTCACTTTTACTGAACAGCCGCTGCAGTTACTGACCTATAGCTTTGAGTGCTCAGAACATGAGACCTGTGTCATCAAAACAATGACTTTTCCTAGTTTATGTCCCTTATTCACCACCGAAATTCTGTGTTAACTAATGCACTTTCTACTCCCTCACAGCCTGTCTTCCCAGAATGTGTCCCCCAAAGTAATCTGTTCACTGCTACAAATGAGAAATGCATATTAGAGTTGAGCTTTGGTTTTATTAGTTACAGCAATAGCTCAGCTTCTTATTAAGTTTCACTCCAGGTTAACAACCCTGACCCCATTCAAGCTGCACTGTGCCTGGATTAGATTTCCCCAAAGAGGCTCTGCAGCACTCTCAAAGGAGTTTCTTCATCTGTTTTTCTCTTTTCTACAGTGCTAATGGTGATTTTCTTTTCCCCCTAGATTTGGAAGAGGATTCACTGTGAAGATGCACCTTAACAGCAGCACAGTTTGCACTGAGACACTGACAGAGTTCATGAAGTCACACTTCCCAGATACATGCCTGAAGGTAAACAGGGCAAATGCTTTCAGGAGAGGCTTTCCAAATCCCTTCAAACTGACCAAGAAGATCTTTGCAAGGTGGACATCTTGTAACATACTGTGCACACAGACCTGAGCTCTCAGGGTCACACTTGTCACTGCTTTCAGCTACACTGTCTGAGGGCTGGAGCACTCCAGTTCCTTGGTGGCTGAAGTAACATCAGCCAAACAGCTGCAGTGGTCCTGCAAGGCAGTTGTTAAGTCACCCTTTGCCCTGGGAATTCCCTTCCCACAGAAGCCTGGAATACATGGAGACCCACTTCAGGTTCAGTGGGAATGAGATGCTTCCAGTGCTTCCAGTAACTGAGTAATTGTAAAACTAGAGTAACTGAGTCACAAATCCCATCCACTGTCCGTAACCCAATCTCTGCATGAATCAAAACTGCACACTTGGAGCTGGAAAATGCTATGGCCACCCTGGAGCTTCCAGCCTTGCAGTTTAGTTGTCCTCCCCCAGCCATAAACCCCCACAAGAACTCCCAGTAGGGAAACACTACCAGACAATAACATTCAGAAGACACCACAGCCCCTGCCCCTTCATCCTCCCATGGTCCAGCTGTTGGATGTGTTGGCTCTTGGCTTTCCCCCACCACTCCTGTCCCCACAGGATCGGCATTTCAACATGGTGGAGTACCACGTCCCAGTCTCGGCGGGAGGGGTAGCGAATATATTTGATCTCCTGGAAGGCAGCAAAGCAGCCTTCAACATCAGGCACTTCTCTGTGAGTCAGACAACGTTGGAGGAGGTAAGGAATTAAAATGTGAGGCCATCCATTTAAAACTGCTAACAGGGGAGCAGACTGATGGTTACACATAATGGACTGCTGCACACAATACACTACAGTTTGAAAGGGATTTCCATCTATATTCCTCCTGGGGGTACTTTATCAGCGCTGCAGCCTCCAGGTACCTCTGCTGGTGCTAGGGAAACACATACAAAGCTGCCTGGAGCATAAAGGATCTGTTCTTCCCTCTGTCACTGCTGATTTCAGCAGCCTCGTGGGTGTGGGTGAAGGGCAGGACTATGAATCACCCCCAAGTCCAGGGCTAGGCTTTCCACCAGTACTGAAAATATGCTTTATTTCACTTTTTGGGTTGGAAGTTCATTTAGCATTACTCCAAACTTATCTTTGGGGTTCATTCCATTTTCCCTTGGAAGAATATTCCCACTGGCAACAAAATCTTGTAGGGAGCACATCAGCTGAAGGGATTGCCACAGGGATTATCCAGAAGAAATCACCCTGTTGAGCATCAGCACCTGGAATATTAGGTTCGTCCCAGAGAGAGGAGCAGAGCTGCAGCCCTGTAGTGCTAAGGATTGTGACACAACAGTCTGGGAGGGGAGTTCCTCTGTGCTGTTTCAATAAGGGGTAGTGGTTGTGAGAGAAACAGGCAGGCAAAGCGCAGAAAGCACCAGCTCAAGTTTTGTGGGAGGACAGCTGGGATTTGTGAATATGCAAATCTGATTGCAGGGAGTGTTCTGCTAAGAATCCTTTCTGTATTCGTTAGCTGCTGTTGAAAGGAAGGCTGTTACATGTGATTTTATACACCTCTCTCTACACTGCAGTTGTGCGTGCACAGATGTCAATTACACAGAGACAGATGGGTTTATGAAGTAATAACAGGACTGTATTACAGTGCGATCGAAATGAGCCACTGCATGGGCATTGCCTCGCTGGCACCTCGGGAAGCTGAGCTGCAGGACAATTAGGTTCTGTGCAGGAATGTCTTTGAACAATGCCTTTGGATCCCGGGTGTTGATTCTGCAGTACAGGAGTGCACATCCATTTATTTACATTAGCCCATGAAAGCCCAACAATTTGCAATTCTCAAATTCAGCGTGAATCCATCCCTGAGCGTGCTCTCCAGGCTCACAGTCAAATGAACAGCCATGCCTTTTTTATATTCATTCATATCATAACTTATTTATGCTGTCACATACTGAGTGTTTTCCTTTAAACTTCCAGGTTTTCATCAACTTTGCTAAAGATCAAGCAGATCCCGTCGGCGTGGACACAGGCCCTGATGTGACGCTGGACAGTTCTGACACAAGTAGCCAAGCTACCACCATAAGCTCCATCTACTGAAGGGATCCACCCACACAGGATCATAGAAGCTGGGGAAAAGACCTGACAGCCCCTCCAACCCTATTTTCAATGATTTTAGGGTGATGGGGATAAGCAGTCCCATTTTCTTAAAGTACTTTGTTTTTTGATATGCACTTAATTTGTCACTAGGAACATGGTAGGTGTTTGAGACTGGCACTTGGTTACAAATCAGATTGGTCTTTCCACTGGTTCTTTTTCCCCCCCAGTTTTTGTTTTATGATCACTGTAATGGCTGTGAGGATTTAGACATCACCTGCTGCTCGTGGCCGTTTGCTTACAGCAGACATAGCTGTGCTGGAGCAGAGGAGCTGTGGGCAGTGCAGGGTGTTTCACCACAAAGCAGCCCCACGGCTGCAGAGGAAAAACCACGCTCCACTCCCTGCTCAGCAACAGGCTTCCTGGGTGACTGAGTGAAAGTGGCCCAGTTTTGACAGGCTGCCCCCTGGGGAAATGGGGCTCGTGGCCTTGCCCCTCCTCCCAGGGTGTTGTGAGGGTGTAGGTGTTACGTACTGACAGTCGCAAAGGCCACTGGTGGGGGCCACCTTTGGTAACGACATAAAGCTTAGCTGGTTATGTCAGCACAAATATAACTATTTCAAAAGTTAGCGCTGCCAGTGGTTTTGGTTTGTTCCTGTAGCTTATTCCAGCTCTGTGTAACTCAGTGAGTCCTCTGGTCCCAGGCAGTTCCTGGCTCTTGGTACCCAGTGGAAGATGATTCCCCCATGAGCCCCTTTCTCCTTCTGGCTGGAGGTCAGGGCTGCTCTGGTATGGCCGAGGAGTGGTACAGGACAGGTCTGTTGGTGGAATGCTCTGACAGGAAGAAGCTCTTTGCTTCATAAGATTGTATTTCCCTGAGCACAGTAGAAGCAAGGAGCATCTCCCTTGCTCATAAACCCTCCATCTCCAGCAGTTCTGCCTCTCTGTGTCCTCTGCAGTGACCTTCCTCCTCAACCCCATGTGCTTGCTGCCCCTGTGGCTCTGGAGCTGTGTTTTCTCACACAACAAGGCATCATTAGCTCCTGCTTCAAAGACTCTGCCTGCTGGCTTTAAAGGAGTGCTCTGCCCACCTCTGAGAGCAGCCCCCAGCAGCTGAGTTCAGCACACCACCACACACATCCTGCTCTCTTCCCCCAGAATGATTAATAGATAGAATAGTTTAATATGATTCTTTATTATATGTATCAGCATAAGGCCCCAAAGACTCAGGTTTGGGTCAAGGCATTGATGTACATTCAAGCACAAAATGAACTCTGAGCTCAATAAACTTGCTGTTGCTGGTAAAAGAGATTGCAGATAAAGCCTTACCTTGTGAGACCTGGAGTGGCCCATACAACTTTTACCTGGCTTCACCCACACAATTCCAGCCAGGTGTTTTCTTTTTCCTTTTCTTTTTTTTTCGCCTTCCTCCAAACTAATCTGAGTCAAAGGAACCTTTGATGAAAGCTGCAATGACCCATCCTTCTTATCCTGATCATGAGTTTGACTAGTTCAGCTCCTATGTGATGCCAGGGTTTGCTGAGATAATCATGCAAGGAATACATACTTTGTGAAATCCCAAACACTGTTGATACTCAGTGGGATACTGAAGTTCAAGGTTTAGCTGCTGCAAGGAGGTCACATCCTCTCCTCGGTCTTGGTGTAAACTTCTTACTGATAGCAGGAGGAGTTTTATTATGGATTGAAAGTATTATCGAGCTTTGAATTATGCCTCAACCTGCTGACTGTAATTAAAACTGGGATTCAGCTTCTTTCCAGAATGCGTTTGACACCTGCAGTTTGTAAGTAACTGAAAAAGCTGCCCAGATATCCATTGTAGCTTCTATTATTGTCTCCAGCTCTGCAAAAGCTTTTTTTTCATTTTCATTACAGATCTTACACAGATCACAGTATAAAATTAAGCTTTTCTCTAATGGAGGGCTTGTGCTCCCTGCAAAGGACTCGGAGCATGAATGCCAATGATTTAAATGCAGCCTTGTAATACCAATCAGAGTATTATTTTATTATGTCGATGGCTTTGCAACTGCCAGTGAAAGATGGATCTCCAGACTCTGTCCAGATGTACTTTACATGTAATTGAGGGAGACTGATACAAAACTATTCTTTTGTCCCTTTAGAGCCTACTAATCAAACAGAAAAAAAAAAAGGAAGTGATTCACTGGAATACTTCAGCAAGTTGCAATTTAATTGTATAAAATAGAGTTTTGAGGGGGGAAAAAAAGCAAAAAGCATCCTTTGAATTTCCACCCAATTCTGGCATTAATAGAAACATCTGCTCCGTGTGAAATGTGTCACGGCCATGATACACACTCCCCGTTCTCACTCACAGGTAAAAATAAACCATCTGCTGTTGCAATCAAGTCTGTGGGTATTGGTCCAAGCAAGCCAGAGTTTATATCCTGGGGGGAATTTAACTGAGGCCTGTGGAGAAGCAGTTACAACTGTTCGGGGGCTTGAAGCATCTGGCAAGGAGGTTGTATATAACGTCACCAGGGGCTGAATTACCTTTCGTGCCACATTACAAACATCCCCATTTCCTGCAGAAACTCAGATGCATCCTGTCCCCTTCGGAGGTAGGACACGCTCCAAGTTCAATTCCGAGGCAAAAACCTTGGAAGCCAGGACTCTCCTACCTCTGAACACCAGCTCCATGCCTCTCATCACTTTTTTGTCTCCCTGAGAAGGTTCCAGGGGTGGCCAGGAATATGGAGCACTGACTGAGAAACTGCTGAAGAGAATCTGAAAGGTTTGGAGCAGGGTCTACAGAGCAGTGGAAGGATGGGGTCACTCCCCCATCCTCACCTGTGGTTGTAATAGTGGGTGCCCCCCACTGTCAGCCCTCTCTGAATCCCCTCCGAAATGCTGGCTTTACAAGACTGCCTTCAAAATGAGCCACCTCGCCACCTCCTTCCTCTGGCCTGAGCAGGGAGCTGAGATTGCTTCCCCTCGAGCGCTGTGTACCACAGCACATCACCTCTCCAAGAGCCAGAGATGAGTGCTGCAGTCCAGGGGAAACAAGATTTTCATCTCCCTCCTTTCATGCAGTCTCACTTCAGTCATCCCAGTAGCCGTCCTTGAAGCAGCAGTGCCAGGGCGAGCCCTGCCAGCGCGGCCACACAGCCCCCGGTGCGCTAATTGGAAGGGGCTCACCCTGGCTTCATTTAAAATGCTCTGGCACATCACACACACGCGGGAGAGGCAGCGCAGGCACTAAACAGGGCCAGGGAGTCAAGGAGGAATTCCAGAATTGGTTGTATGCATTGCGAGGCTGATTGAAGCCGGGTTTGTAAGAGGAGCTGTGGACTTGGGAGACAATGATTCAAATCTCCATCCTGGCTCTCCTTCATCTATCACTCTGTGCTGCTGATGAGAGCACGGTGCTGCTGTGGCCTGACCCTTGCGTAGCTTCGCTCTCAGTGCAAATAGCCACTGAGGGCTGGCTTTGCAGGATCAGAAAGGGTCTGGCAGGGGCTGAGGAAATGTGTCCAGAGGAGCCAGCATTAAGTAAAATATTGTAAATTCAAGGTCTCTAATGAGATTTTTTGGTCCTTTCATGAGAGCTTCAGGAGTGGTTTTGTTACTGGATCAGTTCAGAAAACGTGTTTATAGCTCAAATGAACACATCCAGATAAACAAAATTCAGTGACTAGTAAAACTCAGGAGCTGGTGCCCACAGACCTGCTGCCTGTTAGGAGTCACTCCTGAGATCCAGAATTTGCATGATCCAACCTCATAACAGGCTCAGTATGGGGCTCTAGCCTGTTATACAAGCTTCAGCTTCCTTCCCTTGCTGCAGCTTCACTGAAGCTGCTGTGAGCATTTTGGCTTTTTACAAGCCTAGAAAAATATATGTCTCTTCACTTAATAGGGGAAGGGTTATTTTGTGAGCTGGTGGAGAGAGAAAAATGGGTTTTGGATGGCAACAGCACATAGCATGATTTTACTCGTTTTTTGTTTTTTTTTTTGCGGACAACAGCTGTGATCTTGCATAGCTCTAACAAAGTATCAACAGCATATTAAAAGTGAGCACAACACAGAAAAGCAGCAGTGGGGAATGACAAAAAAATTTGAATTCACCAGAATTATTATTCCATGGCAGTATTTAAAAAAAAAATCACTCTAATTAATTTAGTTGTTCAGGGAGAGGATGGAAAGAAGGAAGATGGCACTGAAATAATAACATTAGTAAAGGGACACAGCCAGCGCTTGCTGTTGGCTTTGCTCCTCATGCTATCCACATACACAGCACTGGGAAGGAGGGAGCACAATGAGGAGCAGACGGGGGAGTGCAGCCCATTTTGGGCCAGACCAGACTCCTCAAAATATCTGTAGCATGCACAAGGTCACCTCAGGGAGTATCACCATTTTGAGACTGGAGGCTGCCCCACGTCACGGTACAATCCTGCGGCACCTGGATGCTGGCATGTGCTGGAACGAGAGAGTCCCACTGGTTGAGCCTGGGATGAGGGATACAGATCCTTGTGCCTGCAGCCCACGGAGCAACACTTGGAACCAGTCCCCTCTCCAAAGTGCTCATCCTGGGGGGTGTAGCCCCCACTCATTGCTCATTGCTGCTGGAGGACACTTCTGGAAACCAGGCCTTCACCAGGGAGAGCAATCCTGAGGGCCCCATGCTGGGAGTGAGACAAGTAAATGGCAGCACTCCCACGAGCTGTAAGGCTCAAAGCAACAATCCCACCATCTCCCCAGCCTCCAGAGTAATGGAGGTGCTTTGGTTTTAAGCAGTCATACACTAGACCAGCAAGTTGGGTAGAAATGAAGCATCTCCTAGAAAGAGTTCAGCTCTTCACTGACAAAGAAAAAAACAAAGGATGGCCACGACAGTTTATGGTAACACACATGAGATGAAATCCAGGTGAAGACAGGGTAATAACTGAGGCTCTTACCTCCGTTATCAGGTCAAGGTGAACTCTCAGCCCTCTACTCTCCATGTCCTGGTTGCCAGCTGAAGGGTTTTTGCCCAGCCCTCTGCTTGAGTGTGCACTGCCTGTTTCCCAGCCAGAGAGAAACTGAAGCCCATCCAGTGTGTGACAGGGAGGAGGAAGCAGGATGATCTGCCTTTCCATAACCAGACCCAGCTGGGTTATTCCTGCACAAGACAGCAATGCATTTAAGTTAAAATGATACCAACCAAATTGAAATGCAATTAAAGGAGTTCCCTTGGGGTTGAGCATCCAATTACTAGCATACCTTTAATTACACCAGTGCAGCTCCAAACAGACACGTGCTGAGAGGGCCCTCAGCACAGAGCTGAAGCCTGCCTGGTGACCCATATCTGTGGAGCCTCACGTGGGTTTGCATCACCAAGAGTGGCCTGCTCTTCCTTCCTCCACTGGGGAAGAGCCCCCAGAGTGGCCCAGCCTGGCCTGAGAGCAATGCAGAGGAGAAACACAGAAACCCTTTTCATCTGTGTAAGAGCAATTTTCTCCAACAGTCGCTGGAAAACAATTAAGATCCAGGTGCTTCTAAAAAGCAAGAGTTTTTCACACTTCTTTGTACATGACATTTCCCTCTTGCAGTGCCAGAACATGCCCTGCCTCCAGGAACTGTGAAAGTTAAAGCATCAAAGTTGACCTTGATAAGAAAACTCGTTAAAAAATTAACATTAAGAATTGCTAGAGACACCAGAGCACCTCTAAGTGTCCCTCAGCCATCTCTGTGGAGTTACATGAGGTAAAAGAACTCAAAATACCTCTCCACCTTTAACCTTGAGCATAATGCCAGCCCCAAAGCAGCCAGATGCAGTGGCTGTGAGTCTGGAGTATGGTCCTTGGTCTGGAGCCTTAGTTGAAGTCCCTGTCAAAGCCTGTAGTCAGGCTGCTCTGGACTGCAGCAGGCTGTGCAACCATGCCTTCCTCCCCCAAATTCTTATTTAAAATCCTGTCTAAGAGAGAAAATAAAGCTGAAGGAGATTCTCCTTTGCCCACTGGACCACCAAGCCTGAGGGCTGGCGTGTGTTGATAACTCAGGTACCCCATTTTAGTGCAAACTTGCATCACCTTGCACCACATCGTGCCCTTGGATCAATTCTGAGAGGTGCACGGAAGCAGGTGCTTCATCCATCTTCACATGCTCCTCCTCAAGTGTTTCTTTAAGTACCTTCAATGTCAGTAAAACTAGTGAAAGTTGAGACCATAGGCTTAATCAGATTAACAATTATAATCATTTCCATCCATCACCACAAAGCAGCTGCAGTGCTGCCAAATCCGTTCTGCTCCAGGAACCCGGGGAATCGGAGCCGTACCTGATCAGCCAGACAAGGGCAGCTCCAGGCTTGCCATAAAGAGGAAGAGAGAAATTGCCCAGCCTGACTCCTTTATTCATTGTTTTTATGAGCCTTCAGAGCCTCCCCAGAAATTATTAAAGCCTCTCTAAGGAGTGCAGCACCACAGAGGGAGCGCTTCCTCCTGGGCTGGTGCTCACACTGTGATAACGCCCTCCTGAACATACCGGGGCTTGGGCAGTGAGGCCTCCCCTTTCACCTGCTTTCTGCACCTTCAGCATTTGACCATCCTCATTACAAACTCAGCAAGTGGCTTTTTCCCCCCCATAATCAGCTCTGCTACACACTGGCAGATGGCAGCAAAGGCAAAGCTGGGATGTTTGTTATAAACCATCCTGGCTGTCGGTTTGAGGGAGCCACCTGCTCCTCAGGGTTGGGTTATAAACTGGGATGTGTGAAATCGGGCAGGATTAGTGAATACCATGACACTGCAGCAATGGGGACCTTCACTGGGAGGATTTGGGCTGAAGACTAGGCAGTGTACAAGCATGTCCAACCTTTAAAGGTCCTAGAGCTAGAGCTGGGCCCCCAGATGCCTGCACGGATAGAGATATTCAAGGAGGAACGGGATGGTTTGCTCCATGCCTGCTGCCCTGCCTTCCCTGACAGTGGAGGCAGCAGAGCAGAGGGATGCAGCTTCAGACCAAGTTCATATTTCAACCATTCCGGAAATCCTGTGTGTCAGAACTACATAATTGTGCTGGCCTGCAGGAAAATGTCATTACTGGGTGAGTGTCAGTGACCCGTGACAGCAAGAAACCTTCACAGCTCCCTTGGAGAGTCTGGATGTTACAGGAGTTATTTTTCCACTCTGAATATCCTACATGGGGTGATTTCTGGGCTTGAAATCAGCTCAAGTATGATGCTAATATAGTGCCCCTGTGAATAATATAGCACCACTTCTCCTGTCAAGTGAAATGGGAGAGGCAAGTGTCCCCCCAGGACTGCGAAGTTTCTGTGTTACTCACCAGCCCCATCCTGATAAATCAAAGCTGCTGTATTGTACTTCCCTCCCACCCCCTTTGGCATTTTTGAGCTCTGGCTCAAGCAGGAATTACAGGGTGAGCTGGCTTGGGCTGTGTAAGGGAGCACTCTGGCCTATGTGGCTATATAAGTCCTTGAAATCACCTTAGGATGTGGGAAGATGTTTTCCCATCCACCCAGGCTGTGACATGCAGAGATGCTCAGCACCCATCTAGTGAAAACAGGAGGGTCTGTGCCAGGGCTTTCCCATCCCCATGGGCCTGTTTGCAGAGTGGGGCAGGAAAAAGGAGCCTGTCCAAAGGGTTTGGATGGCTCAGGGCTGGGGGGTCCCAGCAGCAGGATGGGGCAGTGTGGGTGCGGGGCTGGGGATGTGCACTGGCTCTGGGAGGGCAGAGGAGCTCACAAACCATCCTGTTTCCCTCAGAGGTGGATCAAGAGGAGAGATTATAGGAAAACCAGAGCACAAAAATAGGGGTTGTGCTTGCAGCACAGTACATTTGAGTGACAGACCCTGGTAACTCAGAGGGGAGAGTGTGATGGTGTCATCCACTGGCACGGTTTTGATCTCTTCCCTGCAGATGATGGAGAAGCCAGACCTGCTCCCAGGCCAAAGGGAAACAGCCCCCATGGCTCACGGGTCAGACCACTGTTTCTTCTGGAAGTTAATAGCAATCTTATTTGTGGATTAAAATGCAGCTGCCGAGGCTGCTCGTACAGGATTTACAACGTGGCCTCAAAATACAGGAGAGAAGGAAAGCTGAACTCTCCTTTGATGTTTGCAAGTGTAAACTGCAGACCTGAACTGAACACACTGTAAATAAGGATCATTAATCATCAGCTAAGTGCCATGCAGTTGCTGTTATTTATTATAACATAAATCATCAGGAGCCGCTATCATGTTAATTTGGATTTAGTATGGATTAGTACGGAAGAAAGAATATCCTCACCTATTTACAACATACATACCTTTACTTGTAAACACACACAGATGTGCTGGGGCTTTTGTTTCTTAGTTTCCTCCCGCTAGGAAGCAAGTCAGGAAAATGCTCTGGGAGCTCTGCACATGAGGGATTGCCAACAGTTCAGGCCCAGCTGCAGCGCAACACAATCTGTCTTGTGATAACACAGTAAATTAGCACTGAGGGGGAAGCAAGACCAGGAGGTCTTGGACCTGTTTTGCCACCCCCAGCCCTCCTTCCAGCCCCTGTGCAGGGCACAGTGCTGGCACTTCCCAGCTACTGCATTGCATCCATGGATCTCAGCAGTAACTCCAGGGGTTTCCTTATTTTTTTATCTGCAGCTCAACTCTGGCTTTCACACTGAAAAAGCACCAGGCATGGGTTTTGTGGGATGCTGGAGCCTGCTGCTCCTGCCTTTGGAAGGAAGGCTTAGTAGGGAAGGAGCATTTTATTTTAAATTAAGGGAGCATTACCCACATGTTTCATATTCTCCAGAAATGCCAGCTGTACTTCTTGCTAATGTATTACTTTCCCCCCGATTTGGCTTTATTCAAGCTCAAAAGTGGGGCTGAGACACTCATGCACCAGAGCAAGGCTGGCAGAGGCACCACCATGACCGTACCTGGTGTTTTGGGTGTGGAGCTCATGCCAGATTGGCTCCTTCCCTCTCCACAGATCATTTCTAAATTTGGTGGTGACACAGCTTCATTGCCCAGAGATCCTCATCTCGGTGCCTGGGCACAGCATCTCTCTCTGCCCTCAAGCACTCAGGTGTAGCTGGGGGGTCTGCTCTAGCACCCAAATTAACTTGAATTTTTTCAAGTTGTTAAGAAATTACAACAAATTTCTTCACAGAGTCAGTCCACAGTCCTGGTTATGTGCTTTATCCTGGTGGAGCTGGAGGTGCTGAGCCCTGACTGAGGGCATGGAGATCCCTGACCGGCCTCATGGAGGTCACCAGTGCTGCTTTAGCTGGAGGTTAGTCCTGATTAAGAGATAGGCCTTGATATCTGGGAAACAATTATGGTTTGCATTTTTAAAATGTAACTGGAAGGGAAATAAAAAGGATTTGATTTTTTGGGGTGGCCCAAAAATTTCCCTTAGGTTTGAAGTTGCAATGATACATTTAAAAACAGCTGCAGGTAAAAAGAACAAAAGGAATGTTGCACCTGCACTTCGGCTCCACTGGGTCCAAAAATGCAAGTAATTGCCTTTAATGGTCTCTGTCATTTTTAACCTGTGTTTTGTGAGTGCCAGATGAACAGACATCAAACAATGGTGAATTTCTCCAAGCGTTGAGCCAGAGCTGAGGTTTGCATAAATTAAAACTGGGTTAATTATAATAACTCTAGCACAATAGGGATAGTATAATAAGATTAATTAGAGAGGGGCTAATAAGAGGGTTCGAGCCACAGCAGTACAAAACCTGCACCCAGGTTCTTCAGCAGTTTCCTTGGACTTGTATCCCACTCAACTCAAGGGCAATCCAACATCTAAAAGCCGCTGCAGAGCCTTGACTGTGTTTTCCTGAGCATCCAGGCTTGCCTCGCACCAACCATATGTCTGTCTCTGTCTGCTAGCAGATTGCACCAAATATTTTCCTTTTTTATGGTGGCTGAGCAAACAAACACCATCTGTGGGGCTCGCTGAGGGAAATCCTGGCCCCCTCGGCGCTAAAGGGGAAGGCAGCCACACGTGTCCATGGGGCTGACATTTCTGACATCCATAGCCCGAGACAAGAACTTTCCTCTGCTCCTCATCTCTGCCCATCCACACAGTTGAGTCAGGACCTGGCATTCTGCAAGCAGATTTAAATTCAGATTTTATTAAAGAAAAGTTGGGTCCCATCAAAGCAGACTGACTAGCCTGACCCAGGTTAGCGGGACTGCCTTGTAGCTAGAAGAGGGCAAGAAGGCTGTTTTTTGGTTGGCTTTGTCTTGGATGTATCCACCCTGCCAAGGGCTTTGGGCATTTTCCAGCCATGCTGAAATCCCTCAAATCCCAGGACTGATGGGGATCTTTGGTCTTGTTTGATCTGCTTAGAGCCAGAGTTCTGAGAGGGCAGCTGATGGGGGATGCAAATTATTCCCTGTTCAAACCTTTCTTCCTTTGGGAGTTAAAACTCCGGAGGGGCACCTTTAGGTAGGGAGGGTCTGTGCCATCCATCCGTGCACCCCATCACTGGAGCAGGGGAGCATCAGCAGTCGCTGCAGCAAAGGTGTGAACACGGTCCCTGGCTGGGCACAGGGTTTTCTTGTGCTTTGCTGTTCTCTGTTACTTGCCTTTCTGCAGGAAATCCCTTTTCTGGTCAAATCAGAAGGGTAATTTAAATTTTGTAAAATCCCCCACAGTTTTGACCCATGTGGGAATTGACAGAGATCTCCTGCCAGGCGCTGGGCCCAGCAGATGCAGCTGGAAATTACCCATCAGCTCTGTTGCTTTTCCGCTTGTTCTTCTGCAGCGCTGGGTCCAGAGCTTGTGCTCTGACCAAATCTTTTGTACAAGTGCCCTTTGGATTTAGCAATTCTCATGGTGAAAGCAGAACCAATGAACCATAGGCTTCTCTGCTGCTGCCTTTAATTAAAAATGCCATGTCTAACACCAGCAGATGTTCCTGCTATCGAGACTCAAGGAATAATCTAATCCCGCGTAATGTAATGCTGACTGTGCTGCTTAGTCTGAAAGTGTAATAGACTTTTTTATTACTATTATTATTTCCTTTTGGGGATCAAATCCCTCAGTATTTGAAATCTTAAAACTTGGTAGTCTAACAGCCCTAATCAATTACTGCACTGAATGATCTCAGCAGCCCCATGTCTGTCAACGCAGCGCCGCAGCCCACGATGCCTCTGCGACCATGGTGAGCTCACAGGGCTTTGGGTGTGGAGCAAAATTGGCCCCAGAGGGGTGGCCTGAGGAGCAAAGTAAGCCTGTTAAAGCCTTAGATTCAGACATTTAGGGAGAGAGGGAATGCAAAGATGAGGCTGAACCTCCTCCAATTTTTTCTTCAGTCTTCTGATGAAGAGGACCCATCCTGTTGCTTGCTGTGGGTGCTCAGCAGGTTGAGCTGAGCACCCATTCCTGGCAGGGTGCAGTGGTTTCAGGATGTGTTCTATATTCAGGTGGATGAGAGCAGAGGGATCCCTCTCCACAGAGCTTTGGCTCTTTTAACCCCTGGGAAAACAACTGTTTTACAAAACTCAATGGAACTGCTTCCGTCTGCATGCTCCTTCCTGTCACATAATGAAACACGTAATAATTGTGTATTTGTTGAGAAAACAGCTGGGGAACTTCCCTAAATGAATGAAATATCAGGTAGCAGTGTATTTCTGTCAAGAGGCCTTTACCAGACAGGTAATGCTTTGAAATGAAGCACGAGGTAGATGAGGATTTTTTACCTTCCTTGTCAGCCAGGGAGCTGAGCCATCCTTCAGTGTGGGTTTGGCTCCGGAGCTCAGCATTGTTTGGAAATCACATTTCCAGTCCAACACAGCGAGGATGAGCGTTGTCTCAGCAGGGTACGGAGCCGCTGATTCATGCACGCACCAAATGCCGCTGCCTCACTATATCACACCACTGCTGAAACCCTCTTACTGGCTTTCTGTCATGCAACAAATTTATTTTAAAGTGTGCGGGCCTTATACTGCCTGGAATGGCTTTACTTGTACTTTAAATACTGCATAAACCAAATTTAGAGATATATTTCTTGCTTCCCTCTGTTCCCTGCATCATTTTTTTTTCCTTCTGTCTGTCCAATTGGTTGCACTAATTCACTGCTGAAGAAGACGTTTCTTAGATTTCCAAGAGCACCAGCTCCTTAACCTTTATAAAATTAAGGAGAATGAATCATTCGTGACTTTTATATCTTTCTTGAACGCGAGTATTTGTTAGATGCAGGCTGCCCAGGGCAGTGCTTTGCCTCAGTTTAACTTAGTTGTAAATGTTTGTAAATTCCCACATAATGTCTCAGCACAATGGAAACTATGTGAGCATCTGTGGATTTATTGAGAGAGACACTAAACATATTTCAGCTGGAGGAAAGGAAGAGGAGGCACTTATCTGGTTTACTGTCCTATACAGTATATATCGGCATCTCATATTTTGTGAACATAAACGCCAGGTTCACTCAAGAGATCTATGGATCAAGTGTTGTTTGTAACTTGTTCTGAATGCTTCAAATTGTGTTAAAGTTTCATCTCAGCAGTGAGGCCTTTTGCCATCTTTCATGACCCCTGGTGCACTGGGAGATGCTGGGAGCTGGGTTTTTGGAGCACAGGATGAGTGCACAACAGCCAAGTAAGAGGGAGTAGGATGTTAAGGTTGCACCTGGCAACTCTTCATTTCTAAGGGAAAAATGACAGGTTTAGCTTATTTTGTGAGTTTATCCTGGTTTTGGCGATGTGAGGGAGCAGGTCCCTGCCCCAGCTCTATTCCCTGCAGCTCAAGGAAAGGAGTGAGTGTGCCTTGTCCAGCTGTGTCCCTCGCTGTCATTCCCCTCCTGCATCCAGGTGCGTTGGTGCATGCACACAGGATGGGAAGAGGCACCAAGGGACATGCCAGTCCCCCGGCTTGCAGGGCCTGGGGACAAGCTCCTCTTCGGGCAGCACAAGCCCAGGACACCTGTGCCTGCCCCTTTCCCTCCCCCAAAACAGGCACGGAGGATGCCGTGCCCTGAAGCAGCTCGCTGCAGTCAGACCCCGTCAGACACACATCTGAGCCCGCCTGCTGCCCGCGATCATCCGACACCTCCACGTGTCCCTTAGAAAGTGTGCTTTCTAACTACTTTTTTAGAAACTACTAACACAAAGTAGTTTTTGTTGCACTTCCACGCTCGCCTCCGTGGCTGCTGTTCTTTCCCCAGCGCCGCATCCCGGGCGGATCCGCGCCGCCGGGGGTGCCGGGCTGTCGGCAGAGGGGACACCGCGCCGTGTTATTAACGCAGCGGGGCTTCCCTGAGCACCAGAGAACAACAGCCCATTACAGACACACAGCCACACTTTTCACAGCTGCATCCGGGCGCGCTGATGCAGCTCCTGCGCTGGCGATGGCAGCAAACAGCCGTGCTCTCTGCGCAGGGGAAACGAGGCGTGTGAGGATCAGAGTGCCGGCATCCATCCCGCCGCGGCCCTGAGTCTGTGAGGACAGTGTCACCTGCAAAGGCTGCTGTTTGACCTTCCAGCCCCTTCGTGGACTCCTCTCTCTCGGATGGGGATTGGGAGTTATCATGAATGCAGAGACGATGATGCTGCTTCACCCTGTGATGTGTCAGCTTGCCCCAGACAACAGCAACAAATATTCTCAGATCCAAAGAGCTGACAGATTTCACAATTCCACATCCTGTGCGGAGCTCACTTCCCTGCACCTCTGGCTCATACTAGTAAAAAAGATGAATAGTTAGCCTTCTGTAAATAAAGCAAAATAAAAAATTACAAAATACACAATTCAAACCATCCCTGGTGCTCAGGAGCCATGGTGGGAACAAGCTACGAAAGCAGAGGAGTGTGACACCTGAAAACTGGAGAACCTCCTTCTTGGAAGACATTAATAACTTTTTAAGAAATACTTTCAGCCCTGATTTAACACCCATTTAAGTAGAACTCCTTCTGTCTAGATAAGGTAAGGCTGGGACACCCCTCTGATGGCTGTTTTCTATGACTATCACCAACCAAATTTTGCAGCTCCATGCTGCCATGTTGTTTTATGATGAAGTTCCCTCAAAGAATAACTCGCTCGCTTTAATCATGTTTTCTCCAAGATTTATGGCTTGATGCTTATTCGCTGGCGGAGCTTCTCCACGTGAAATGTCAGTAAGCCTGTTATAAATTGCTCCTGGCATTCCTGCTCTATCTTTTACTTGGCCAGGAGTATTTCGACCTGAAAGTGATAAATTCCTGCTATAACTGCTTTATGTGCTCCAGTAATTACGCTGTAGAGGGATGGTGGGGGCTGCGTCTCTGTGGAGGTGCCGCCTAAAAAACATCAACCTGCAGAAGTAGGAGATTGGGCTGAAGCCTGGGGTGCTGCAGGACACACAGGCTGAGGGAAAAACCACCCTGGAAACCTGAGATAATGCTGACTGGTGAGGTATCTCTGTCAGAGGAAGCTGAGGAATGGGTAGAAGAGAGAGAAGAAAACGAAATGTTTCAAGTCAGTGTTGCATTGTACCCTTTCCCCTGTACTTGGTTTAGTCCTGTTCCCCCTGCACTTAGCCTCACCCTACCCATGTATGTCAATCAGTTTGTTAAGCCACTCCCCTAAGCTTTATCTATACTTTGCCCAGTTGCCAATCCACTGAATGTACCGCCCTTTCCCCCCTCCCCATTCCAGAAAGTTCTTCTCCCCTCGACACCCCATTCGTCCCTTTGACTTACTCCCCTCCCCTTGCTCCCCTCCATTGGATTGTTGTATGTGCCCCCGCCTATGACCCCTCCCCTCTTCCTCCTCTATTGGGTCTGA